>LPNX010863431.1:125897-375616 GCA_001517045.1 Pseudotsuga menziesii | reverse complement strand
ATTGAAATTCTATTGGTTCTTGAATTCCAACTCACAAAAACTTATTTTGGCACGTTTTCTTATAAGGCCCATTTTAGACCCCAAATTTCCTCTAATGACTGCGTCCATTTGATGCCCAAGACGGGGTATATTATGCATCGATATATATTTTTATGTACATATGCTCTTGTTGCTGCTACAACTACTACCCCAAAAAACTTTTAGCATTTTTTTAGGACCCACCTTTTTTTGAAGTTTAGTTTAAGCTTCTTAGGCCTTTTTTCTTTTTTAGATCCAGCATGTATGATTTGTTTCATCATTGGAAAAGTTTCAAATTTATGGCTTTTCACTAAGTCAGGAAGTTTCCTTGGGAGACTCTACGATGGAAGCATCTTCATGATCAACCCACTACAGTGAGTGGTATTTTGAGTCTGGAGCTGCTACAACGGCTATTGTTCTTATTACATTTCGTTGTTTGTAAGGGAGCCATCGTAGTAGAGGTTCTCTGAAACTTTAACCACAACAATAGACCAATCTTGTTTTTCAAACCGCTAAAGAGGAATATGTGTCTAAGGTAGAGTCGGGCCATTTTCCTCCCCACTGCATCAGAAGTTTTTGGAGCTCAAGGCCACAACAACGGATGGGACCATGTTTTGAATATCGGGCTCCCCACCAATTCCTTTTGTTCCGCCTCACCAGGCGGTGTTATGGTTTCTTTGCCGAGGGTGCATTATCCATCCAGGCCTGAGCTTTATGACCCACTGCGTCGAGTGGTTGTCCATCTCTTCGCTACAATGGTGAAGAAAATTTTTCATGATATTCTGATTTTCCTTAGGCCCGCTTTGGTGGAGACATTCTAGTTTTGGAGCTGATACGACGTCTGTCACCTGTAATTCTTCCCAAAATTGTTTTAACCGTCGAGCTGCGAAAGGAGTGCGGGCATGTTGGTATTTTTTAAGCTTATGGTTGTGGCTGGGTTTGGGGTTGTCGAGCCACCATTATCGGGGATGTTCTCGAAATGACTTATCCATGGCCATTCGATGAGCCGTGTCTTGGAACCTAGAGCATTTAAAACTCATGCATGCTAGCTTTAAAAGCATTACCAACCATTTTAATGGATTTTAACCTGTTATATCTATTTATACATCGTAGAGGGGAATTTTTTTTAACCATTTGTTTTAACGGTGAGTTCTTAAGTGATTAACCAAGATTAGCTATTCTAGTCAAAACTATTCATAATTAGTGGAGATCTCTATCGAAGCTTACGTGGCGCATATTCCCAAGCATCCATGATTGTGTGTCAAGACCATCGCCTACCAGGTAGGTTTTCATATTCCTATTGTTGATTGGTATTTTAAAATGATATTTTTCAAGCTGTCAGTTGTTGGTTTGTTGAGAAGGGGTGGGTAGGTTTTTGTTTGACATTTAAAAAAGGCTCTCCCCTTGCATTTTTTAGGTTTCATTGTTTTCGTTGGGTTTCAAGTTCATGTGGTTGCCCTACATGCTTTTATAACTTCACCAGTCCATCTGGAGGTGTATTTTTCCCACGACCTATTAGATCATGATGAGTCTCC
Source organism: Pseudotsuga menziesii (assembly GCA_001517045.1). Classification (NCBI taxonomy): domain Eukaryota; kingdom Viridiplantae; phylum Streptophyta; class Pinopsida; order Pinales; family Pinaceae; genus Pseudotsuga; species Pseudotsuga menziesii. The sequence goes on along the minus strand of LPNX010863431.1, from coordinate 374,063 downwards.
AGAGGCTCGAGATTTTAGCCAGCATAGATTTTACCTAGTTCTCGCCATTGGGCATTAATAAAGGACGTATTTTCCCCATTTCTAGTGAACCTTTTAAATTTTGGGTTTGTTGTAGTATTTTCCCGCCGCGAGAGGTTGAGCCAAATGTCTTTGAGGCGAATGTATCACCACCATCAATCTTAGGAACACTGTCTATAGGTTGTGGGCTGTTGAAGGTCATTTCTTGATTGTGGGCAGAGGGGTTTCACATGTTTGGATTTATTTTCCATTTTCTAAAGCTAGATATGTCCTAGTCAGACTCATCGTGTATCAAGGTTTCAATTACCAAAGTTTTCCCTCGTTGCACCGAAGTTTGTTTTCCATGTCCCGATGGATAATAATGGTGGGGTAAGACAGGTTGCTAGTTATGTTTTAGAAGCAGTGTGCCTAGCATTTCATAACATGCGTAGTTTTGTTAAAAAATGTGAAATGATGAAACAAATTTTATTTTATTTGCAGTCATAGCTCATGTCAGACAACATGACAAAGAAAGGAAAAAAGAAGGAAAAGATCGCAGAGTATGACTCAGATACAGAAGGATCCCCCACACAAAGGGTGGAATTGATCTATGAAGATAACAAGTCAGTAACAGGAGCAGAACCCGAATTTAAATGGGGAGAAATTTACCATATGCTTGTAGAAAAAAGGGTTCCAAAGGTAGGGTTAGAATACCTAGCCCTATATGACAACATACTAAGGTCTGGAATCACCAAAGTGGCTACTAGGCCAGAACTATTTCCTTGCGCATAGGTCATCAGATGGATTCTGCCCAAATTGGATTCAGTAGGAAAAATAATGAACAATGTGGAGGACAAAGGAATTGCATCCTTCACACCAGTGTTTATTGTAAAAGCATATATCCTACCTCCCTTAGAAATTAGTATGACAACCAAATGGGTAAAAAATTTAAAATTTGATTACATTGGTATGGCCAATATCATGGTAGCAGAGGGGAAGACATTCAGAAACAAGAAGTTCGGGGAGTATGAGACTACTAATTTGGGTACCCTGTACAGAATGGTAGTGCTAATGTTGAAAATGATTTTCATCATGGCTAATGGTAGAACCTACAAGTTTGGATGGATACCATTGATCTATTATGTCACCATGAAAGGAACTATTTTCAATTGGGTTGATATAGTGACCAATAGCCTATCCACTACCATTACTGCAGCCCAAGAAGGCTTACACCAAAGAAAATATGAATTTTACATGGGATCCTTTTTGATAGATTGCATACTTTTCCTCCACCCATTTGAAAGGTTAAACTGCACATGGAAGGGAGGGAAAGCCCCTATATATATAGCCTATCAGATAGTGTAGGGACACAAGTACCACAATTACTATAATTTGATCTATGAAGAGTTCATGATACCTTTATAGCAGCTAATTTTCTTAGAAGAGTACTAGTGATTATCTAAGGGATCCCTGGAGTCTATCAAGGAATTCATAGATTACTTCTTCTCTGAAGAAGGAACGTACCTTAGGATGTATGGGGGCACTAAAGTACCTTCAGTGCTTCCTAGATATGCTACAAACTACATATTTCATAAGGAAGCTACAAGACAACTTTTCTTGGATGGATATGGAAGCCACTTATTTGATCTTAAGAAAGTTGTGTTCCCACCACTATCATTTTATGTAGGGAGTTATAAGTTCACCTGAGTCAAGAATGCTCCAAAATTTGTTAAATAACTGGAAATATTTCACTTCAGAGAAAAGAGATTCCACAGAAATGATTCATAGGGTAAAGTTGCATCCCATAAAGCACTCCTTAAAGTAAATTTTGAATACACTAACCACGTGGACAAGGAGGAAGAAGTATATCGGAATATCTGTAGCATGAAAACCTTAAAGAAGTGGCTAAAAAATAAAACCACAATGATCAGAGTGAAAGGCAGTAGCAACAGTCTCCCAGAATCAACAGGTCAAGAAGAAGAAGCTGCAAGAAAAACACTGCATGTAGATTGGCAGAAGGAGCAAGAAATTTTCTGGCCGAAGAATCCCAGAGAGAGAAAGAAGAAGAAGAAGAATCCATGAAAAATAAAGAAGAGGCTATCCTAGAGAAGATTACGGAGTTAGAAAAGAAAATATCTTAGGAAACTCAAAATCCAAAGTAGGAGATGCAAGATCAAGAAAAAGCTGTAGAACAGCCATGAAAGAAAGATCAAGATGACCTGGATGGTAGAAATTAGGGACAGAGTCCTATTTGGGACAATCCAAAGAACCACCCTTCCACCTCCAACAATATACTCACTGGAGGACATCTCCCCATGGTTGAAATTGGATTGGTGTCATATACCCCATCTAAACAGCATGCATTTGCATGCTTGGAAGACATCTATTTTGATCCCAAAAGGAAAGCTATAGTATGGAAAACTGATAATACTTTAAATATGGGAACTCAACTTGGGATCACCACAGTGACCGAGAAGACAGTCGTGAAAAATGTAGAAGAAGATACCAAGAAAATGTTCTCCATGGGTGGTTCAACTTCCACTGAAAATGCTCATAATATTAGCAAGATTACTGAAACCATTGATCAGTATAAAGGAAAGATGGCAGAGATGAAAGAAGTTATAAGAAAGGAGAAAAGAGTAGGCCAAGAGTCTAAAAGAAAATACGAGGCTACTCTTTCATATTATGAAAAGCTTCAACAAGATTACCAAATCCTAGGGGAAGAAAGGGATAATTTGAAACAATCAAACATGATTCTCGATAGGGAAAAACATAAGTTAGAGAGCAAGGTAGCAAAAAATGAATTTCAGAAATCAGCAGCTGATCAGCAGGTAGAGGAGCACATAGTTCAAATCTCATAACTTGAAGTGAGAATGAGTTCCTTGGAAGCTATTTTAAAGGCATCCAATGAAAGGAAAACAGGCATAGCGCCTCTCTCTTACTTGGAAGGAAAATCCATCAAGTACAGGTCAAGTTGGCGAAATATTTTTTCTAGATCAAGTAAGCTGAAGACCGACTTCAATAAATCTCAATAGTGAATACCATATTCAAGGAAATAACCCAGGACATTTCTAAGATCCTACAAGGCCAACTAACATGGTTAGAGACAAATACAAAGCGCCCAGAAAACATGCCTGAAAAATGTATGAAACAATTGCAAATCGAATGTGATATTGTAAATTTCAGCAGTAGAGTTGCTGAGAGTTTAATAGAGGCAGTGGAAAAGAAAACAAACAAATGTGTAGAATTATTCATACAAGTGTTCTAGTCTGAATATTCCATACTTTCCAAGGAGACCAGCTCGTAGAAGAGATCTAGTTTACACGGAAAATCCGGTCCTAGTAGGAAATTTTGAATAGTTGGTAGATTTATCTTTACAAGAAATTGATCAACCTCTTAACCAATTGGGACCTGAATCCCCATATGGGTCACCTCTTCGATCTCTATTTCAATATCCTCTCCAATCCCCGTCCCAATCTCCTAAACGAATCATGGTCAGAAATGTACCTCTGAATCCGAATGTGAATCAACCTAATCCACCTGTACCAGCTTAGAGGGCTAGAACACCATTGAACTTCGATCATCCAGTCCATGCTTTGCCCCAGAATCATGAAAAATATTTTCCTAAATTTGAACCAGGAGAAGGCATATCCGTGGATGATCACCTACAGAGTTTTTTCTTGGCCTTAGAAGCTTTAGCATTAGAATATGAAGATGTGGTATGTAGACTGTTTCTTCATACTCTCAAAGGTAAGGCGGCATCATGGTATTTTGGCTTGCAGGAAAATTCAATAACAGACTGGGACACTTTCGAGAGACTATCTAAAAACAAGTTTTGTATCCAAATAACTACTACTACTTTGATGAAATAACTATTGTCTCTAAGAACGGAAAATAAAGAAAAAGTGATAGAATTAGTCAAAGGTTTGTTGCTCAGCTAAATAATTTTAGCACAGCCATAAAACCCACTGAAGAAACTCTGATTGAATACTACACTTCAGCTCTAGTCTCTGATATAGCAATGCTTGTCAAAATATCAGTAAAATATTCCTTAGAAGAAACTTATGGAAAAGCTGAAAAGATAGAAGCTGAACTTGAAAGTGTAAATAAACATTCTATGGAGTCAGAGGCTAAACCCTTCAGCAGTAACAAACCTTTGTTATTGACAAGACCCAAAGATGATAATTATCATGAGTTAGACAGTGTGGTCAAGATGGCCCAAAAGTTATCCAACAAGATTGTTGACTTAGAGAAAGATAAAGAGGCGAATTCAAGCAGGAAGCAGTATAAACCCTTCTTCAAGAAAAGAGACAAAAGTTGTCCATCCCAGCCACCCACACATAACCCTTCTGTAATGAATCTCACTAAATTTGGAATGGGCATTTTTTGTACATTTCATCAAGAACCTCACTCTGAAAAAATTGCTCGCAGTGGATTAAATCCATGACGTTTGTTATGAATCAATTATTAGACTCTATGTTAACAGATCCCAAGGTTAAAGATGAAAAGGTTCACGAATCAGTGGAATCACCTGAGGAAACCACCATGGTCTTGTTGGATTGTGCACCTATGTTGGGTTTGGAAGATGAAGAGCCTAACGAGGAGATACAGCTGTCAAATGTGAACGTCACAACTAGGATCAAAGGCCCACTAATTGAAGATAACACATTATTTCCCAAAATCAAGAGAATTCAAGAAAACATGAAGAACATCAAAAATAACACTCAAACCCAACATATACCTGATTTGGTCATAACAAGGAAAAATGTTCCAAATATCAGTAAGCCCATGAAGGATACTACAAGTAAAGTAGAAGGTGTCAAGAAAATCCTAGCAGACTGTGAGATGGGGTATGATATCATAGAAGACATCAAAAAGACCAAGGCCAATATTTTTTTCTTTGAGATGTGCAGTTTACCCTAGCAAAAGAAGAAACTTTTGGAAGCCTTGAATATGCAATCAAAAGAAGAAATCAGTGAAGCTAGTATTGGGGGAAAGTCTAATTCCAAGACATTACCATTTCTGCTTACATTTGAAATTTTTAATCGTAATGTGCACAACTGTTTGGTAGACTCTAGGGCATTTGCAAAAGTTATTCCTCTATCGATCTATAAAAGGATAAATGGCCAACCTAAGCCATCTAATGGCAAGATCATATAGTTGGAAAGAACAACTGTGAAGGTGGTAGGAGAGACAGAATATGTCCTGATACATTTAGCTTCCGACGAAAGGGTGTGCCAGTTTATAGACATTATGGTAGTAGACCTCCCTAAGGATTATGGACTGATTTTGAGCTGAGACTGGTCTGTGAAACTAGATGGATATTTTGCAACTAACTAGTCCCATTTGTGGTTTCCTTATCAAGGTTTTCAGAATCAGATAAAAGTAATGAGGGAACCGCATATGAGACACAATGTGACACTATTGGAAGGGAAGAATGAGCCAATAAATTTTTCACACTCGGTTTTGGGAAATTATTTCATTGAATTGGAACTAGGAAATCACCAAGCCAAGGATGTCGATAATGGATCAAATACATAGCCAGAAATCCTTCAGTTCTGGCGGGCTGATAAAATTGATTAGAACATAGTTAGCTTAGTCCTAGATGTAGAAAGTAGGAATAGTTCAGTAGAATTAGTAGATAGGTTTTGGGTATTATATTTTGGTGGTTCAAAAAACCAGGAAGGATCAGGAGTTGGTTGTATCCTGATGGATCCAAAAAAAATAAACATTTTCTTTCTTGTAGATTAGAATTTGAATGCACAAATAACACAGCCGAATATGAGGCATTAATACAAGTATTAAAGAAGGAAATCGAACTCAAGGTTAAAAATTTAAAATTCTATGGAGATTCTTAAATTATTGTTAAACAAGTTCGAAATACAATCCATTGTTTATTGCCACATTTGAAAGGTTATCAAAATGAAGTTTGGGATCTTCTGGTGAATTTCGATGCATTTAATATAGTTTCAATTCCTAGACTAAAAATTGTAGCAGCTGAATTATTAGCTACTTCGGTTTCCAGGATTGTTCCTACTAATAATCTATGTTCCATTGAATTGATTATCAGGCATGTTGTACCAGACAACATCATTAATCTAAGGCTATTCGATGACGACCCATAGATCTTAGAATTTCTAACAAATGATGAGAATTTCAAAGGAGTTGTAGTCGATGATGAGGAACATCAAGAAAATATTCAAAGTGGGAATTTCATACCCAAAGGAGTTAGAACTTTGGAAGGAATGTTTGATCTGAATAAAAAATTTAGAAGGGCAGCCAAAGTGTTGGGGCTTCGACCCTAAAGGTCCTTAGTTTTGGTAACTCCGTGGTTTTTGAGGAAGTGTAAGCGGAGTTACAACCTAAAATAGTCTTAGGGGTGTTGCGGGTGGGTCAAACCCCCTTTTTTGTAATTAACTCTTGGTTTAAATCCAAGGTTAGGGTTTTGGGCGCCCATGGTGTAAATCCATGGTTTTGTAACAGTGCGCTATATAAATAGGCACTTATGTAAAGAAGTAGGGTTAGGTCTTGAATGATTATCTTATGAAGCTATTGTAATGCGAAGTGAAGAGATTGTATAAGGGTTTTTGTAAGAAGATCAAGTCCCAACTATGTGCGGGACGACCTCTGTAGCTGTGTGCACAGAGGGATTTTGTGGGTAAAAAGGAAGATCTGCAGCCGTGTGCGCAGAGGCCTACTGCTATGTGCGTGGCTTTGAGGACTGAAGGGATCTGCAGCTGAGTGCGCAGATCAGAACTATCGTTTTAGTTGTAAAGAGTTAAATAAAGCACAGTTCTGTGGACATAACCCCTACACTGGGGGTGAACCATGTGATATCTAGTGTTGTGGTTCATTTGTGTGATTTGTTATTATATTTTATGCATTGTTAATTAAATAAGTGATAAAGTAAGATTGTTTTTAATAACTAGCTTCGCTGTGAATTCCCAGTTAAGGGTTGTGCAAGTAACTGTTTATTTATGTAATCACGAAGCTGAATAATTGATGATACAAGCATTTGTGTTAAGTAAATATTAATAGTTAAAGACTAAGGGTACAGTAAGATTCTCTCTTCTGCTTGCAGAAACCTGATTCTGCGGCACCCCATAGCTATTTCGGGTGAGACTGTAGCCTGTTCGCGGGCTGCTGCCGAAAGGGCCAACACTGTGGGTCTTTTGTTGGTGCGAAGTTAAAGGTGAAACCCAGGTCTGCCCATTTAGCCCAACAAATTGGTTCCATTGCCGGTTGAACTCAGTATCTGTTGAAGAGAGATCTACGTCGTACCTCGAGGGCTATGTTTTGGCGACCCTCTGTAAAAGAAATTGGTGATTGGGTCGAAGTGACCTATTTGAAGTTTGCAGAACAGGAAAATAAAGATCCCCGTCGTAGCGCAGAACAATTTTTGCAAAGGTACATTTTTTCTGATGTTCATGAAATTTTCTTTGGTTCTATACACATAGAGTTGCACCAGTGGTTATCCAGGTTAACAGAAAGGAGGACAAACTTCCAATAAAACCAGTTTCCTCCCTGGACCCCCACAAGAATTGCTATCTTGAAAAGAGTGAACAATGCGATCTCGCGAGCCGTGGATTTTTGGACTACGCGAACTCTTGAAGCATTTGTGACGGAGTTCGCCGTCGACACAAGTACCTCCTTTAGCGAAGCTGAACGACAATTTTTCAAAGGACCAAGGGGTAAGTACTTGAACCTATTTAGTTTGAATATTAAAATACTATTGGCTGAAAAAGGAATCTTGCTTATCGAATCAGATTGTTAGATCTAGTATTGCTAACCTATGATTGGAAGTGACTGGGACTGCGACGAGCAAAGCGGTTTGCTGCGAAGCAGAAAAATATATAAGAGAGATCTTAGCTCCTCCACTGAGTATACCCCTTTAATTTCTGAAGCCTCTGAGTCCGCCGAGGTCCCCTCTGTTAGAAACCCTCCGATAACCCCGCAAGAAAGAACTATTATCCCCGAGAACCTGTCGCAGTCTCAAAGTAACCCTAGCCCGAGCATCCCTGTTGCAGGCCAGTCTTCCAAAGCTAGTTCAAACCCCTCCTCCTCCCCTAGATCCCAGATGGCCCATGTTCATGATGACATCAAACTACTGGTTTTTAAAGGAACTGGGTCAGAAGATCCAGAACAGTTCTGGTTTCTGTGCGAGGCTGTGTGGACCGCAAAGAATATTATGGACATAGATGTTCGACGGACGTAGCTGATCACTTCTTTTAGAGACCGATCCCTAACTTGGTTTATGAAGTTTACTAGCATGCAAAATCCTGTCTTGGCTGACATCAAAGCAGCACTGATCCGAGAATTTAAGAAACCTAAATCAGAATCACAGTGCATCACTGAGTTAAAAGAGATTCAGTAGCGGCGAGGTGAATCTGTGTGGGACTTTGATCAGAGATTCAAAGTTCTGCTTGACCAAGTTAGCTTCACAATCGGACTAGCACAACATAAGGAGTGTTTTATTGCAGCATTATTACCCCACATCAGAGCTCCACTCATGCAACAGAAGGTTGCTGATCAGTAAGAGGCCTTAGAAATTGCCATAAAGCTTGAAACTGCACCTGTCAAAGATAATTCTAGCATAGCTCAAATTCAAGTGCAGCTCGCGGAGATGGCTTTAGAACTTCGCGATATGAAAAAAGGGAAAGCCACCCGCGAAGAGGTATGGTGCATCCGTTGTTGAACAGAAGGCCACGATAAGGATCAGTGCCCGGCACTGAGAAACTATTTGAATACTGGTGCACCAAACCCACTGAATCCTAGTGTTCTGTACTGTGAGATCTGTCGAACTACTGGCCAGCATCAACCGGAAGACTGCTATCTGTTACAGAGGTATGTTCAAGTCCCGAAGAACCCTTACTGTAAATTATGTAAGTCCATTGGCCACAATGAAGATGAATGTCACAGTTTCGACCTTATGAGGGAGCGGACCTATGACACTTATAGGATCTACCCGGAGGCACAAGGAAATGATGGATATGGTTACCGAGGTGGTCGAGGAATTTTTAGAGGCCGTGGTTGTGGTATGCCTAGTGGAGGTCGAGGTCAAGTTATTTGCTATAATTGCAATCAGGCAGGACATCTAGCTCGAGACTGTCAAAACCAAACCACGACATGCCTATAATACAGAGCAGTTGATCATGTCATTGAGCAGTGTCCACAATTACTAGCTAAAATCCAAGAAAGAAACAACAAACCTAGTCCAAGTGTCCAGTTGATTGCTGTCGAGCCATGACCGATCCCAGCTGTTAATGTTGTTACAAGAAGTGGAGCTATGACAGACGCGCAGTGTCAGGCGAAGCAGCCTGACGAAGCTTGGGTCCGCAAGGCCGTAGAGAAGACTCCAGCATTTGATATTTGATGAGAAAAAGAAACTTTTTTGGAGGCCAGGAAAGACTTTGTTGATTCTGATTTACCAGCACCAAACAAGCAGCAACAGCAGCTTCCATCCCAGGAAGACTCACAAGGCCAAGTAAGTACTCTGTCATTGTTTCTACAGAGTTGCATCAAATTGTTAAGAAATCAGAATGCCTTAAATGAACTACAAAAAGTTATCCAGTCTTGTGAACCTCATCAAATTCCTGATAGTGAAAGAGCTGTTAGTAGAGTTAGAAGAACTGGAAGAGAGATGAGACTACATGCTCAGGTAGGAGAGTATGATATGAAGGATATTATTTTAGATTTGGGCTCTGAAGTCAATATTTTAACTAAGCAAACATGGGAACAAATGGGAAAACCTACCCTTGATTGGTCACCTATACAGTTGAAACTAGCCAATCAGCAGAGGATTGTACCTTTAGGAAGATTTCCTCGGGTACCAGTGGATATAGATGGAGTCGGTACTGTAGCAGATTTTGAAGTTATTGAGATCATTGATGACAGTACCCTATTTAGCTTTTCTAGGAATTGAGTGGGCAATAGATAGTGATGCAGTTATCAATCTTAAAAAGAGACAAATAACTTTTGAAGGGAAGGGATTGAGAGCTATACTACCATTGGATCCTTCTCAAGGAGAAAGATATACGGAGCCAGTCAGAGAGGAAGATCAGGATATTCTGGACCACATCTATAATATCACAGCTAAAGAAGAAGATTATGTCGAGCCTAATGCTGAAGATGTAATGGATTGGAAATGTGACAGCTCCTGCATGTCTAACTCAGATGATGGTCTAGAGAGTTGGCAGAATCGATTATACGAGCTACATGGCCATCGGTGTGCACGGATTACCAAATCTCTTAGATGCCTTAGTGCACAGGCCAAAGAATTGCCTACATATGATGGGTTAACAGATCTAGGAGAATTCATTGCGCAGTTCTCAGAACAAGTGCCAGAATCACAGAGAATGCAGACTCTAGAAGTAGAATTAAGAGCTACAGCAGCGAGATGGTGGAAAGGCCATAGGAAATATATTCACAGTTGGGAAGCTTGCCAGAAATTTCTACACCTCCGATTCCTAGACCAATCTCAAGAGGTGCGAAGCAAGTTCAATGGGCAGAACAGTCCTCAGGAACATTTGAAGCAATGTTATGCAGCATGGGAACATGTACCCCGCGAGGAATGGGTGAATAAGTTTGTGCACACTTTGGAACCTATAGCGAAAAATTGGTATACGGAGGTCGAGCTTCGACACGGTATTGTAAGTTGGGATGATCTTGTTGATAGTTTTATACTTACATTTTCTGTTAACGAAGTTTGCCCTACTTTAGATGTAGATGTTAGACTGATCCATGACAAGGCAGGTGATGATCAAGAAAAAAATGAGTACCAAACTAAGGAGCAGAACCAAGAAGTTAGTGCACCAAACCTAACAACCCCTTCATAGATCTTACCAGAACAGACCGCGGAGCAATATTGTACCAAGGCTGCCAGTTGTGACGAAGCTAAGATAGTGAGTTTACCGGAGCACAAAAACACGGCAAAGCTTAAAATCCAGCCGTTGGAAAACAGCCGAATTGGCGGCATGGGCACTTTAATTACCTTAATTATCTGTACTAATGAGATCATGGAAAATCCTGTACCGGTCGGACAAGATTTTTATCGGATTTGGTGCCTTAAATGCATCATCCTAAAAGATTTGATTGATAAAGTGTATAAGAGGATCCATAAGTTGGCAAAAAATGCATTCTACATTTCCTTGACATTTACGAGTGAACCCATGATAGACGAGCGAGAGATTCAGGATCTAGTAAGAGATTTCGAACGAAGAGGTCTCCGGAGTCGTTCTGATCCCCCACATGCCCCTGTGCCCCATGAAGAAGCTCACCCAGCCCCGCCGCGGCCAATGCAGACACGGTCCGCTAGGAAAAATTTTAAACCTGAAGTTCGTTCTAAGCGGAACAAAGACCAACACAGGAAATCAGGGCAAACATCAAGGACTCACCAGATGGACCCGCCGAGTTCAGCACAGGTCCCGACTAGAGAAGAAGAGCACATTAAACCACAAAGGCCACCGTATCTCCAACCCGTTCGACCAGGCGTCCAGCCGCCCTGGCGGACAAAGCAGTTTACATTAAGCACACCCTCGCTGCCACCGGGTGTACAGCTGGTTGGCATCATGACAGGAAAAATAGACCGGCTCAAGTATGCCGACCATGATACAAATGATCATAACAAGTTTCCACAGTTCGCACCTGCTCAATACTTGCATCGCGTCAAATACCCAGACAATAACGTGACACTATTGGAAGTGCGACAGTGGGCTGCCAGCTTGGACACAGCTGGCCTGTTAAAAATGCTTGATATTCCTCATTTTGGGCGCAGCACACAGGTGACCGTCATGGTTAAGAATATGTTAGCATTAGTACATGACGGCCACCTATGGATAGGAGACCAGCATATTCCTATCAATTCCGAGCTTATTCATAAGATCACAGGCTTACCGATAGCAGGGCCTGATCTGAGCACTGAATTTTTGTCAAAACACGAGGATACGAAGCTCGCGCAGAGCATGAAGGACCGTTTTGGCATAACCAAGGGAAAACGAGGGTATCACACTTCCACAATTGAGGACAAGAACATCCGTTTCGCAGCTGAGCTCTTAGCGTGCAAACTCCTGTGAAAGTGCAAGCCCAGTGAAGTGCCTGCCCCGGTTATCAGAATCGCCATAAACTGTGCTGAGGGTTACACTTACAACTGGTCCGCATATCTTGCGAGGGAATTCCTGGAAGATGACCGTGATGTGCAGGAAAAAGGTAGACCTTTTCATTATTCCTGGCTATTAATACTTATTGCATTAATTGGGTGGAAAGAACCTACTGAGGCTCAGTTCGTGGAGGCACCCCCAGGCATGCTGGGTGCAGTAAGATACGCATCCCTCTGGCTATCGTCTGACAGAACATCTCAGCAGATGACAAACACTGTGTTCACCTTTTATGGAATGAGTATACACTACGAGATCTTGCGAGTACCACGACTTACCCATGAGTTGTTCTCTCAATATGAAGGTGCCGCGAACTTCAGTGCCGACATGCATCATGTTTTCATTCAAGCCCATGTAGACCCAACACATCAGTGGTTTAAGCTACCATATGTAGTAACCAAAACAGACATCCTGGACATAGTTCAACAGTGGCTAGCCAACTGGTTGAAAGATGCAGGAAAGAAACCCACTATTCCAGTTCCCCCTGTTACCCAGACAGGCGGAGGTACCAGTCAGGCGCAGCAGCAAAGTCCACTAGAAGACAGCGAATACCTAAGCGACTCGCAGCAAGAGGGAAATGACCAAGGTGGAGATGGTAACCATGAAGATGAAGAGTCGGCCAAAACTCTATCCGATCCTAATCCATCGCCTAAGCGCAAATCACCAGAGGTGCAGGAGGTAAACAAGCCTCAGTCCCACAAGAAGACAAAGGCGTCGAAGGACAAAGATCTAGACGAAGGAGTCACTGTGTCGCTGGAAGAGCTTGAGCAAGCTCTTGACAAATCCACTGAAACACTAACTCAAAAGTGGTCACAGTTCGCGGATGTGCATCTTGCTATGCTCATGGGTGTCGCAAATAGGGTGTCGAAGCTGAAAGAGCTAGCAACAAAATCAGCGACTAATACAGCAACAAGTAGTACCCCAGCATCCGAGCAGCAGGATACGAGACATTGGCCAACCAGAGATAACAAGGGCCAAGTGTCAAGCGCAGCTCTAATACTGGCTGATGCAGATTCCCGACCGCAGATGGGTATGATAGTTGGACTCGACTATACCAAGCTGTCTATGACAGAATTGCACCTCTGCCAGTTAGACATCATGAAGGAAATCCACGCACGAGATAGCTACTCTCAAGTATAGTTGTAAGACACCATGAAAGAAAGCCAGAATCTTGCAGCCAGGCTGGAAGAAGTGGCACAAAAGAAGAAAGAGGCTGAACATATAAGAGCTACACTAGCGCAAGTGCTAGATGAGGCATGTCGAAGTCTTCCGGACTTCGACATCCAAGACGAAGAGGAACCAGAGCAAAGAATTACCAAGCTCAGAGACTACACCCAACAGTCTCACAGTGAAGTTGAAAGGTTAAAAACAGAACACCAGAATTAGATCACGGAGCTTCAACTTTGCATCCCTCCAGAAACTCCGCCTGAGGTCCAAGAACAGCGCCACAGGGACATCCAGGCCTCAGCAGTGAAAATATCAGATATTGTGGGTAGTGCAGTAAAGCTATTGGAAGACAGTATCGAAGCATGGGTGAACCTACAGGAACACCCAGATATAGGTAAGATACAAGAAACCATCAATCTGCGACAGGAAGAATTAGATGCAGTCAGAGCAGAAATTAAGACGCTGCCTCCTATGCAGAAAATGGCTAAGTGAAGCAAAGCAAGGAGCTCCAGCAGGAAATCGACTCCTGTAGGATGAAGATAACACTACTGGAAAATTCACTGTAGCCACTTGTCGATGAAGCATTGGAATTGAGCAATGCTGCAGAGAGTCAGCTCAAAATTTTGAAGAACTACGATACTTTTGCGCAGGAAAAGGCTAATGAAGTATCATCCTCAGTGTTGCAGGAATTGGTGGAAGAAGAGAAAGCAGCTAATGACATTATATACAACCTCAACAGTCATTTCCATATCCTTACAAAGAAGATACTCCCACCAGAAGAGTCGCAGAGTGCCCCGGGACGGGCCACAAGTGAGTCTTAGGGGCCTGTTGGGGCTCCGACCCTAAAGGTCCTTAGTTTTGGTAACTCCGTGGTTTTTGAGGAAGTGTAAGTGGAGTTACAACCTAAAATAGTCTTAGGGGTGTCGCGGGTGGGTCGAACCCCCTTTTTTGTAATTAACTCTTGGGTTAAATCCAAGGTTAGGGTTTTGGGCGCCCATGGTGTAAATCCATGGTTTTGTAACAGTGCACTATATAAATAGGCACTTATGTAAAGAATTAGGGTTAGGTCTTGAATGATTATCTTATGAAGCTATTGTAATGCGAAGTGAAGAGATTGTATAAGGGTTTTTGTAAGAAGATCAAGTCCCAGCTGTGTGCGGGACGACCTCTACAGCTGTGTGCGCAGAGGGATTTTGTGGGTAAAAAGGAATATTTGCAGCTGTGTGCGCAGAGGCCTGCTGCTGTGTGCATGGCTTTGAGGACTGAAGGGATCTGCAGCTGAGTGCGCAGATCAGAACTGTCGTTTTAGTTGTAAAGAGTTAAATAAAGCATAGTTCTGTGGACGTAACCCCTACACTGGGGGTGAACCACGTGATATCTGGTGTTGTGGTTCATTTGTGTGATTTTTTATTATATTTTATGCATTGTTAAGTAAATAAGTGATAAAGTAAGATTGTTGTTAATAACTAGCTTGGCTGTGAATTCCCAGTTAAGGGTTGTGCAAGTAACTGTTTATTTATCTAATCGCAAAGCTGAATAATTGATGATACAAGCATTTGTGTTAAGTAAATATTAATAGTTAAAGACTAAGGGTACAGTAAGATTCTCTCTTCTGCTTGCAGAAACCTGATTCTGCGGCACCCCATAGCTGTTTCGGGTGAGATTGTAGCCTGTTCACGGGCTGCTGCCGAAAGGGCCAACACTGTGGGTCTTTTGTTGGTGCGAAGTTAAAGGTGAAACCCGGGTTTGCCCATTTATCCCAACACAAAGTCAAGATGCATAGTTCATCTATGCAATTTGAGCTGGTAAATTTGGAGTCATAAGTTGAGCACAAATATGTAAACTTGGGAAAGTGTCGCTCACCTGGGGAAAGAACCAAATTCATTAGCTTGTTTAAAGTAGAAAGATGTCTTCACCATATGAATATCTTAAGGTGTATGATATGCACATTATACAACATGTTGTTCTGATTAAAGTAGGGATCAAACCATTCCAACAACCTTTGAGAAAGATGCATCCCAAAATTAGAACTTTTGATTCAAATCGAAGTGAAGAAGCTGCTTGACCTGAGAATTATTTTCAAAGTTAGACACTCAGAATGGGTTTCAAACTTAGTACCAGTGAGAAAAAAATCTGGTGAGATTAGACTTTTTGTTGACTTCAGAGACCTGAATCGTGCCTCTGATAAAGATAACTACCCAGTCCCTCCCATGGAATAGATATTGTTGATGGTCTCAGGATCAGAACTATTCTCTCTGCTAGACAGTTTCTCAGGCTACAACCAAGTGTTGGTAGTAGAAGAAGACAGACTTAAGACCACTTTTAGAATGAAATGGGGGATTTTTACATATAGAAGGATGCCCTTTGGTCTTATCAATGCTGGAGCAACTTTCCAAAGGGAGATGGACATAGCTTTCCGCAGTTTGATTACTCACAGCGTAGCAGTTTATTTAGATGTCGTTACAGTATTTTCCAGGAAAAGAGAAGTGCACATGTTTCATCTAAAACAAATTTTTGAACACTGCTGCAAATATGGTATTTCTTTAAATCCAAAGAATTGTGTGTTTATTGTATTAAAAGGAAAGCTACCGGGTCATATAATTTCTAAGAAGGGGATATCCATAGACCCAGAAAGGATAAAAGCTATAGCAAAGATCCCTTTGCCCCATAATAAGAAAGGAATGCAATCTTTTATGGGGACTATAAACTTTGTGCAAAATTTTGTGCCCAATTTTACTCAAATAGTCAAAAATTTGCAAAAAACGATTAAGAAAATTGATCAGTTCAAATGGACCGACTTAGAGAAAGGTTCCTTTGACAAGATTAAAGCAGCGATAGCTCATGCCCCTTCTCTCAAAAGTCCAAATTTCGAGAACGATTTCATCTTATACACTTTTTCTTCACACAACTCGTAGCAGCAGTGCTTATGCAGAAAGAAGAAGGGGGAGACAAGTACCCCATATCATTCATGAGCACTGGATTACAAGGTGCTAAGTTGAACTATCCCACTATTGATAAACAAGCATATGCAGTTTTTAAGGCGGTGAAGCAATTCATACCATATATACTGAAGAAAAGAACCAAAGTTATTGTGCCTCACCTAACAATCTGAAATATTTTTGTACAAAAGGAGTTAGGAGAGAGAAGGGAAAATTGGGTCAGAGCCTTGCAGGAGTATGACTTGGAATTTAAACCAGCAACTATTGTCAAAGTACAAGGAATTTGTAAACTAATGGCTGAAATCCAGGAAAATGAAGAAAATGATTGGAAAAATGAGTCCAAATTGCATATGATAGATGTGTGCCCCTTATTTACAGTCCTAGAATCATGGTATAGAGATTTAGTACATTATCTCCAACAAGGTTACTTTCCTGAACATTGGAATTCCAAGCAGAAAAGGGCATTGCATTTAAAGTCTACAACATGTTAGATAATTGACGGAGTTCTGTTCAAAAAAAGACTATGATGGAGCGTTTCTCAGATGTTTAGAACGAGAAGATGCAGCCAAAGTTGTGAAAAAATTGCATGATGGCCCTGCTGGAGGTAATTTTTCAAGAGACACTACAACACACAAGATTCTAAGTGCTGGATACTATTGGAAAACTTTGTTTAAAGACACTCATGCTTACGTAAGAAAGTGTGATACATGCCTAAGGAGCGGTGGAAGACAAGCAAAGGCAGCAGGGCTTTTACAAGCAGTTATTATTTTTGAGCCATTCAAGCAATGGGGAATCGATATTAATGGAGAGATCAATCCCAATACTTCATTACAGCACAAGTACATCCTCATGGCCATGGATTATTTTACCATATGGGTAGAATCAATCCCATTACAGAAAGTAAACAAATATGCGGTCATGGATTTATTACAAGACCATATTATGACCAGGTTTGGGGTTCCAATTTCGCTATTTTTTATAATGCGTATTATTTTTCATCAATCAAGCTTACTGCATTTGCTAATGAGAAAGGAATTAAATTACATTATTCTGGTAACTATTATTCATAAGGTAATGGGTTAGCTGAATCTACTAATAAAAATCTCATTAGGATTCTAACATTAGAGGAAATTTCAACTCAAAATGGACCTCCTAAAAAAAATTAATAAAATAATAAAATAATATTTATTAATTTTGGAGGAAGAAAAGAAAAAAACTATTTTTTTGTTTGTATTTTTGACATATCTCCCCATATTTTTACTCAAATTTCGATTGAAAGAGCTCGTTGGATGCGGAATTAAATTCTGCATCCAACGAGTACCAACTCGGCATACTTTTGACAGACCCTGCTACCCCAAAAACAAGAAATACCTAAAAAAAAATGTGATGATGATGTTTAAGGTGTTTCTTGTTTTTGGGTTAGCGGGGTCTATCAAAAGTATGCCGAGTGGGTACTTGTTGGATGAGGAATTTAATTCTACATCCAACAAGCTCTCCTGATCAAAATTTGAATAAAAACACGGGGCGATATGTCGAAAATAAAAACAAAAAAAGTAGTTTTTTTTATGATACCTATCCCCAAATTTATATTAAAAAGGTGTTTAAGACCTATACGGTATTTCAAATTTAAAGCAATTTCATTGGCTAACACATGATGACATGGAATTTGAATTAGAGTTAAAAGGCCCATTTTGAGTTGAAATTTCCTCTAATGAGAAAATAGTCATAGAAAATCAAAGAAGCTGGCATATAAATCTTCCTAATGCACTTTGGGATGATCGAGTTACACCCAAGAACTCCTTAGGTGTGTCACCCTATACTTTAGTTTACGAAAATGAAGCTATCTTGCCCCCTAACATTATGTTTCCTTCTTCTCAATAATCCCAAGCATCTAGAGGGTCTAGTAGTGAGGTTTTGCTAGCCTGAATCAACACTCTACTGAAATTAGAAGAGTCTAGATCCAAGTCTAAGGAAAGGTTCAAAAAACAACAAGAGATTGTGAAAATATGGTTTGACAAGCGCAAGTCCAAAAATAAATATTTTGAAGTTGGAGATTTGGTTCTGAAGTGGGATCACCCACATGATGAAAAGGGTAAGCACACTAAGTTTCAACATTTATGGATAGGCCCATTTCAGATTGCAAAAAAGTTAGGCCCCTTAACCGACAAGTTACAGGATTTGCAGGGGTAGGAAGAGAATCTGCCAGTTAATGGTTTGGTTCTCAAGCCTTATTTTACTTGAAACTTTTGAAGTTTTATGTACATAAATAAACCCTTTTGATTTTTGTTTTGATTTTTCCATAGTTGATTTGTATTTCTTTCTTTGAGTCTGATTTATTTCAGTTTGTTTTATTTGCTTAATTTCGGTTTAAAAAAAAACCAGTACAGTTGTTTGGCATTTGGAGGACAATGGAATCTGAGGAAACTGCAAATATTTTGACTGGAAAGCTGCTTATTAAATGTACATGTATCATGAGAAATATTATTTAAGTTGATATACTATTTGAAGGGAGGGTATGAACACATTGAAGTCTTGTTTAACCCCTATCAAATAACTGAGGTAAGAAAAGTCTAGAATACTATTTTGGGGCTCCATCCACTTCACATTAAAATTTGTCCTAGCAATCTAATAGCAATGGACCCATGAAAAGGAAGTAGGATGGATAGGTTTATGGTATTTAAAATGATCCCATGCCACAAATAAAATCCAAAAGGCTTAAAAGAGTCAAAATTCCTAGAAAGAAATCAAATATCAAAAGACATACTGATTAAAATCAGTCAATGGTGTTGTACAGGAATAAACACCTTATAACCGAAGGTCTGGGGTTACCAACATACTTATAAAACTTGTAGGAAATAGAATCTAGAGTACAGAAAAGGAAATAAGAGAATAGAATAGACTCTCCTGATATAAGACAGTTGATCCTATCTTTGTCCTCTTCCACTCTGCTTCTCCTCCAAAGCCTTCAGGGATGCTTCTCCTTCACCTGCCAAGAGCAAATCCTCCAAGTGCAAGATAATACATGTATACAAAATAGGTCAGATAAGTCATATACAGAGTGCTTAATCATAAGTACTCATCAAACCATAATACATGAAAGATATGCTAAACACATATGGAAGAAGGATTCTCTTTATTAACAATAGTGAATGAGTTTAGATTACAACCCAACGCTTGAGACAACGACTCCTCTGCAACCAAAGGATTCTGAGTTCCACTGCTCCAAACACTTCTGAATAGACACCACCAGCATAACTTTTCTCTCCAAGTATCATTGATTAATACCCTCCCAAAGGCCTTTATTTATACTTAGTGAAATAAGGCAGTTTCGGGGGTTGAGGAGGTTGAGACAGTTAAGATAGTTATAGTTAAGGGCTTAACAAATCTCAAATAATCGTGATTTATTATTTTTAACAAAGGAAGGTGTATGTGGGTATTAATACTAGCAACTCGCATATGAAACGTGAGTTGCTCTAAGGGGGACTCGCGTACAAATCTTTACATGAGATGCAATTACAGATGCTCGCGTACAACACACGACATGCTTTAATAAAAGGCACGTATGTACACAATTTGCATATAGGATAATGCACGTACAACACTTGACATATTCAAAGGTAAAAATAATCAGCTGGATGGATGATAAATGCATTTCATAATATGCCCATCTATAGTGTTTTAGGAAACCTTCAATCCATAAATGTCCTTTTGTGTGCCAACATAGGGAATGTCGGCACTCAGACAGAGAAGTGCCATTTAGGTAGATAACAGATGCCCCCTAATGTGTGAGTTCAAAGGGAAGCGATGGCCGAAATACATTATAATATTTATATTTGGAGAACTCAGAAATCCAATAGAGCAGAGGTAGTATCTGAAACAAATACATAATAATGTCATATACAAAGTCATATCTGAGGATGCTATGTTCAATATACTGGAACACTAGATCCTTTACAATATTTGAGTACATCATATGATATGGGTATTAAACCACGTATATTAAAAAGGTGGATCGGAGCCACAATATACAATAATGATGAGTCTTCAAAGATATGGAAGCTGTGTACATAAATGGAACATAATATTGCGCAACTTAGTCCATAGGTGAGGAACTAAGGTCTTCTTGAACAACCCCAAAGAACCAGTACAATCCAATCCATGTGAATAAATGTAGGTTGAAGTCGAACATGGAAAGGATTCAACAGTTTGTCAATCAATAAGTAATAATTGACAACTGAAGCAAATGAATTTACCAATGATGAAAGTGAATCCTAAGGTATGATTGTCAAAACTCTAGGTATTCGTCATCAGGAAGTACTGAAATAGAACCATGTTGTGATAAGGAAGGCAATAGATCCTCCAACGGATCACAAGAGTGACTAGGAACTGGGTAAAAGAAGGGAGACACAATAGATAACAGATATAACAATGATGGGATCAGGAGAAAGATCAAACATTGGGTGGAATCCTTGAACAATAAGCACAACACAGAGATGACCCAAGGAAACATTTTACTCATAAATAGAACAACTAGACTTATCTGGCATGTAGGAGACATGATCAGACTCCCCAGGTATAACGGACAAGAGGAGGAGTAGGAAACTCAAAGTAATAGCTGAACAAAAAGTGAACACTGAGACATGGGTATCCAAAAAAACAGAGAGTGCTATGTTCAAGGATGACATACTGCCACTACTGAAAACAAGGGAAAACTTCTTCCTTACCTTCCCTGTTAAATTTTAACGAGTCCAGGAAATTCAACTCGGATCCCTCTTCATTTTTTAACAAGCTTGAAGAGATGGGAAAATAATGCTTGATAGTGTCACCGATTCGTGGATTTAATGAGCCTGAACTAGTACATGCTCAGTTGGTGTTTTCACATTTAGAGAGTCTGAAAACTCCGAAGAAGACTCTAGGGGGGTCCTTTTTCATCCAATTTAGTCTCCTGAGGCCGAAAAAGTATAAAACATACCACAGAAGAACTCTCTTAACTTCCGTAGAAGAAAGGTGAACCTTTTTCGTACTTAGTCAGGGAGGTCCGAAAAAGGTTAAATTACCACCTACCCAATGCTCCTTCCAAAACAGCATAAAATAGCTTGAGTTTTACAAGTGTGAAGGAAAGCAAGATCACTCGGAAAGATCCATTTGATTACAAGAAATGGGGCTTACAACAATAAACTCATTGCTTTGTTCTTAAGTATTTAACGAGCATGACAAAGACACAAAGTACACTCAGAATCTTTTTCATGTTTAGGTCCAAAGCATGAAAAAGAGAAAACTAAGCTCATACCGGGTGTTCCTTTTCCGTAAATGTAGTCCCTCAAGTCTGAAAAAGTGATAAACCTATGCCTGAGAATACTCTTCTCAATTCAAAATAGAAAAGAGAGGGATCCTTTCTTGTATTATTCCACATGGTCCGAGAAAGAGATAACCTACCACCAATGCGGATGCCCATTCACATATTCTTAACGAGCTTGAACGGACGAGTTAACTCGGCAGTCAAGTCTATTTTGAAGGAGTCATACCTGGGCCTAAAGAAACTCCATAAGGGTGGTGAGTCCTATAAAGGGATAGCTTGTAAAAAGAGATTCCAAAGAATCTCTATTTGACGTGAAAAATAGCTAAAAGGATACCCCTATACCTGAAACAGTTGCGGCATGAATATCAAAGAACAACATAGGTTTTAAAGGAAGATACTCATGAAAAAAGGGTCCTATCCATGGAAGAACAATGGTAAAAACAGGGAACTAATGGTTTAGAAGACCATAGTCCGTGGAAAAATGTTGATTGCCAAGGTTAATGTGGATTGAATATAGATGCCAAAAATGTATTGGACCCTATGGGAGAAAAAAACATTTTATAAAGATGAAAAACCTATTTCAAAGAAAAAATAAATATGGTATTAGTTAAATAGATTTAAAACTATAGGAAAAAACCCACTTTGAGAAATAAAATTTCTATAAATAGTTCAAAATCAAAACAAAACTCACCATTTGGATTTTTAGCCATTAAAAGCAAGCTTTTACCTCTAGCTTCATTCGATCGTTGTGGACATTCTAGTGGATGAAATCAAATTTCGCAAGTTGCAGGTAAGCCTACAGCCTGGGCTCTTCATTTTGATTCTAGCAATTATTAATTTTGAGTCCCAATTTCATAATTAAAAGCATCCTAAAGCATGTCACGGTGTGTACACGGGTTCACAATGTAAAGACTCATGTACACGTGTTTTGTACACGGTTTTTCTTTAGAGACAGTCACGTACAGTACGCGACATGTCTAACTAGATAGTTGCGTGTACTGTGTGAAGGATAAAAAGCTAATTATAGTAAAAAAAATTGAAATTTTATATGAAATTAATGAATCAAATTACTTGTTTTGCTAGGTGTGAAGATGGTGTTGGAATGGAGGGAACGAGAACATGAAACAATGGACCAAGAAGTGCTCCAAAGTGTGCCCACTATACATGCATTGCGAACAAGTGGGTTATTAAAGTTCTTTTGCACATCACCCATGCGGGCCAATGTCCGCCTGTTGGAGTTCATGATAAACTATTGGGATCACGATTTGGGGATGTTTGACCTACAGGGTGAGACTTTGGAGATTACTACTAAGGACATGTATTTCATTACCGGTCTGTCATGACGAGGAGCACCGGTCAACTTAGAGGGCACCGGCAGGGGCGGTGACCCTTTAAGTGTCTAGAACTACATAGATGTGTTTTGCACACGACGTACCCAGAAGAGAGCGAGATTTGTCCCTATTGCATATATCCATGACTTTACACTACAGGTGCTGATGAGCACCATCATGAGGATTGTAGGATCCTCCTCATTATATTTGGCTACATGGAACCAAATGAGGTTGGCGATGGATTGTTTGCATGGTGCCCTCTATGATTGGTGTTCGGGAGTTGTCCCTATCATGAAAAGACAACTTTCCGATTGCAAGAGAGGAAGGTGAAAGAACTTTGGTTATTCTAGAATATTGGTTGCCTTCTCCAAGAGAGAGTACCATGGTTGAGCCCTACCATACCTCTACCAGTCCGATCTCCACGTCAACCGAGGCTGAGCAGATGGGGAGACATCTTCCTCCGTTAAGGAGGAGGAGACACTGTGCATAGTGTATACGATGATGATTTCTATATCTGGTGGGAGCAATAGCTACCGGCACTAGAGCAGTTTCCATATGTCGACATGGATTTTCGAGGTGACCAAGACCTTGTCCTCCCTCCAAGAGGAGCATGGGGAGAGCTAGGTAAACAATTTTTAATTTTTAACATTTTTTAAAATTTTTATGAAT
This sequence comes from Pseudotsuga menziesii, assembly GCA_001517045.1. Classification (NCBI taxonomy): domain Eukaryota; kingdom Viridiplantae; phylum Streptophyta; class Pinopsida; order Pinales; family Pinaceae; genus Pseudotsuga; species Pseudotsuga menziesii. The sequence continues at coordinate 350,509 of LPNX010863431.1, read as the reverse complement.
TTTAAAATGATAGATATATACATATGTACAAGTATTAATCCTATAAATCTGTCAAAATGCAGATATTGGACAGGTCTGCCCTGAGGGGGCATCCACGATTGTTTGTTCGTTTTGTCATAGGCAAAGACCCGGGGCTGATTAGGGTTCTAGAGGGGAAGCTAGCTAGTCTAACCCAAAGAGTTCCCACCTTGCGGATACAGCATATCCTGATTTCCATGCAGGAGTTTGTTGTTGGAGTTCCACCGGTCTGGTTACACCTTTTCGGGCGAGTAGCCAGAGCAGTTCTTGTATACATAGATGCTGTGGAGGCTGCCAAATCCAAAGAGGCTAAGGAAGTCAGAGTATAGAGAGACCATGGGGACCAAGGTGGTCCAAGTGACCAAGATGGTCCTGCTTAGATCTAGGACATTTTGATGGACTACGATCCACATTTTTATATATTATGACGGGATCTGAGGATCAGAATCGACCTATCTATGGACAGAAATTTTACACACACACACACCACACACACACACACACACACACACACACACACACACACATATATATATATATATATTGTTGTTGTTATCGGTTTATTTACAAGTGTTTTTTATGTGCATGTTGTATATTTTTATGAAATATGTGTTAGATGCCAATCTAAAATGTAATTAGCATATGCATCAGTCAATGAATTCTGATTCCGTGGAATGTGATTGAATATAATAACTTCAAAATTTCTTTCCAATAACCAAATTTGCATGAACTGACGTAATAGAATAGGATTCCGTACCTGATAATCTCGATTGAACTGGGAGACCACCAGCTGAGAGTCTAAAAGGACCTCGAGCTGGGTGATACCATGTGACAAAGCATCCCATAGAAGCTCAATTAAAACCCTATACTCAGCAACATTATTAGAAGAAGGACCTAAAAAAGCGCCTCCTGCAGCAACTAGTTGTCCTAAGGGAGAGTAAATGACCCATGCTGCTAAAGCTAGATTACAAGTATGGCAACTGGCACCATCAGTGAACCCTATATACCTTTTAGAAGACATCTGCAACAACCAGAAGATGGTATAAAAAACAAAACCAACAACCTAATGTACATAAAAAAATACATACAATAAAAATACAAGAAAAAGTGCTAAGCCTAAGCATAGTACTTCTTCAGGTAGAGCCCATTTCTAGGCTTGGGCAGCTTGTTCCCATCAAAATCAACTAACTCATATGTGCCCTTCTTGAAGAATTTCAACACAACATAAGGTCCTAACCACATGGCCTTGAATTTTCCTGCCCCCAGAGGTTCTTTGTCTTGGTCCCAAAGCAAGACACGTTCCCCCTCAGAGAAAACCCGAGGTTTGACCGATTTATCATATTGAGTTTTGACCCTATTCTTATGAGCTTGATTAGTAGTCAGCGCATCTCTCGGTTGTTCATCAAGGTGTTCTAAATGTACCAGACGTTCCTCAAGCTCTGTCGTATCAGGTAACACATGAATAGTTTCTTTAGAGACGGGATTTCACACTCAATCGGAGTAACTGCTTCCACTCCATGAACAAGTTGGAAAGGGGAAAAAACCGTAGCAGTTTTTACGTTAGTTCAGTAAGCCCAAAGAGTAGGATATAGCATGATGTGCCAGTTATAAAGGGTTGTATCAATTGTATGTTTAAGGATATTCTTTAAAGTCTTGTTGAGAGCCTCAACTTAATCGTTTGCTTGCGGATAGTATGAAGATGAATGTTCTTGTCTGAATTCGAGCATAATGGTCAGTTCTGTCATCATACTATTTTGAAAATTACTACCATGGTCAGTGACAATCACTTTGGGTATACCAAACCGTGCTATAATCTGATTGAATACGAATAAAGATGTTTTTTCCCCGTTGGGTTTAAAATTAGGCATTGCCTCTGCCCATTTCGTAAAATAGTCAACAACGACAATGATGTATTTATGCCCCCCAGCCAAAGCTTGGTTGCATGTCACGTAATCAATCCACCATTTCATGAAGGGGCCTACCGAGACAACAGGAAATAACAGAGCAGGATGTGACCGCATTTTCCTGGTGTAAAGCTTACAAGGATGACAACACTTCACTGCTTCCACACAATATTTGAAGATTGTGGGCCAGAAATAACCGGCACATAGTATCTTCTGGGTCCTTGCTAACCCAGATAAATGACCCCGAAATGCTCCACTATGGGAATCATTTAGGACAATCTCCGCTTCCTCATGGGTAAGGCATCGACACAAAATGGAATCTACCCCTCTTCGATATAATGTATCTCCTATGATGAGGTAGTTCTTAGCATGAAGGCATAATTTACGTCCTTCCTCCCATGAGGAAGCTGCAGGATACTTCAAAGTATGGAGATATATAAGAATATATCCATACCAAGGATCAGATATGGATATCAAGAAGATGTGCTCATCTGGGAATGAGTCATCTTCAACGGCTACATCTTCTTCAGTAGGAAATTCTGCTATAAGTTCAGCAAAAACTAAGGAATTCTTAGACTTAGCAGACTGAAAATCCAAGTCAAACTCTTGAAGAATGACTATCCATTTGTTAAATTCCCCCCCAACAATCCGTCAAGAGAGAACATATTGAAACGGATTCACATCCACCACTACTGTTGTGGTCCTCAGTAAAATGTAGTGACGTAACCTATGAACAACATAAATAGCTGCTAAGGCCAATTTCTCAACGTGGGAGTATCTAAGTTCAGGTCCAGCCAAAGCACAACTAAGATAATAAATGACATGATCTACAAGCTTATCATCCTCCTGGACTAGTATTACCCCAATGGTCGACTCAGATGTAGCCATATATAATATAAAATCCCTAGAATAATCTGGCACACGCAATAAGGGTGCTGACAACAAATCTTTTTTCAATGCCTCAAAATCAAGTTGTGCAGTTTCATCCCATACAAATGGGGTATCCTGTTTGAGCAGGTGCATGAAACCCTTATTAATCTTGGCATAGTTAACAAGAAAACATCGAAGAAAATTAGACTTTCCTTGCAGGCTTTGAAGTTTCCTGATCAAACGAGGAGGAGCCAGATTTACAATTTCCTCAACTTTTAATGGATCCACCTGGATGCCTCTACTAAAGAAAATGAACCCAAGAAATCTTCCTGACTCAACACAGAATACACACTTATGGGGATTCAAGCAGATTTTATAATGTCTGCATCTTTCAAATATCAATCGTAAATGATCTGGATTTTGGATCCTCTTACGAGAATGTGTAGGTAGATCATCAAGGTATGGTTCAACAATGGCTTTAATATCATGTAAAGCAAAGTTCATAGCCCGTTGAAAGGTTGCCCCAGCATTTTTCAATCCAAAGGGAATTTTCTTGTACGCGAAGGTACCCCAAGGACAAATGAAAGCAGTTTTATGTTGGTCTTCTAGTTTTATTTGAATTTGATTGTATCCGGAGAAACCATCCATAAACAAGAACACCTCACTTCCCACACAAGCATCTATAATCTGATCTATAAATGGTGTGGGATAGTTATCCTTAGGACAGGCTTTATTCAGGTCTCTAAAGTCAGTACAAATGCAGATAGTCCCTTGCTTCTTATCAACAGGAACAGGGTTGGATACCCATTCTGTCAAAACTATGGGATAGATAAAACCAACCTTCAATAGCTTTTCAACTTCAGCCTTCATAGCCACCGCTTTGCGGGGGGTAACAGGTCTTAACTTTTGTCGAACCGGTTTGGCATCAGGGTATGTTCAGATTTCGTGTTCAACAATCGATGGATCTATGCCTGGCATCTCCTCATATGACCAAGAAAAGACATTGTGGAATTCCTTAAACAGGGAAGTATAGATAGAAATCTCTTCAGAAGATCAATTTACACCTATATATATGTTTTCCATGACATTAGGGTTTACAGAGATGTTAATAGGTATATTGGTGGAAATATTTGGCATATTCCCCTCGGAAAACATTCCTTCCCTAGGTAAGGGATTGATAGGTGTATCAACATCTTATGACAGTCTCAAACGAAACTCTTGATTTTTTTATTTTTCTTAGTTCTGGAAGAAAATAGGATCGATGGTGAAGATCCTCACAAATCTTACCACATCCACTCATAGCTTCCAAAATGGCTTCATCAGAAGGTAAAAACATGTCTAAACAATATATAGAGTGCAAATATTTTTTCGCCCATGCGGGCAAATAGACTTCTTCCAGATCTTCTGAGACTGTTAGAGGATCTGGAATGGGATCAATAGTGGCTTGAGTGATGGCTTGATAAGATACCTCCACTGCCGATAAGGGCACTTCTAGTTCATCGGGGGATGGGAGAACCCAAGGATCAGTCCTATCAATAACCATAGCTATGGACCTCCCCACACTAGTAGAACCAATATAATTGACCAGGGCTGGAAGATCAAATGTGCCCATAAGTGATGTGTACATTCCAACCCCCAAGCTCTGTGCAGCAGGTTTGACCTGATCAACCAATGGCACAGCGGACTCATTAGACTCTAAACGGCCTTTTTGAGTATAATCAAGTTGATAAATAGTAACTAACTTTCCCTCATGTGGGAAAACCACTACATGAAAAATGGCCAACGCAATAGAAAATATCGCATAAGTCCAGTTTCTACCCAGAAGCAGATTATAATCCAAAGGAGCATCAATCACTTCTACCTCAACAGACACTGCTTTACCTACCAACTTAATTTCAAAATCCGGCAGGATACCATGCGGACGGAAGAACCTTCCATCAAAAGCAGTAAGTAGTGTTTGATGGGACCAACTCTGGGGATCCGAGAGCTTTCCAACAGGTCAAGGACATAACGCATGTAGAAACACCCTCATCAACAACTTCCCTTCCAATGGTCTTTCCACCATGGATGACATCTATTGAAAAGGCTACATGGTAAGGTAGGAAAATTTTAACATCAGACAAATGAAATTTCGCCATGAGACTCAATGAGTCCATGCTTCCTAAAGCTGCTAAGAGGGCATCCCACTGGGAGAGACAACTCGGTAGCACCTCCAAAGCTGACATTGCACATGGGGTTTGGGCTAAATATTCAACCACGGATTAGTTTGAAGAAGCTCTAGCGTTAGGGTTATGCAAGGTCTTCTTGAAAACACCTTTATGTATTTTCAGCATAGTTTCAGTAGGTTTCTCGTATTAGAATTTTCACCTACAGCTTTACCCTTCTCAGAAGTCTCTTTCTCATAATTTGTATTCCTCGTCTGTAACAAAGTCGAAGATTGAACCATGTTGATATAGTTTGGGTCAAGGGCATTTTGAGTGCCCCCTGCTACATTAGAAGCTAAAGTAGAGTTTTGTCCTTGGGGAAAAGGATCCTTCAAGACAGTTGGTTGTTGAGCTTTAAGCAGCTTCTGGGCTTGTTCCATAAGGGGAAAAATGTGAGTAAGGTGGTCCTCATGGTACAACTTGCATGGGAACTTAAACTTCTTCTTTTCTTTCTTGCCCCCATCTGCATTATTCGTAGCCTTCTGCTTGTTTTGGTTTCCCTCTCCTTTATTTCCTCTCTTTTTCTTCCCACTGGGCTACTGATTGCCCTTCTGAAAGGTTTGTGCAAAAACATTTGCACTCTGGGGGGAGGGGGCAGACTTTGCTACCTCCACCATAGGCTTCTTGACAGACAACTGATGAATTTGCTTAGCCAAAGATTCTATGGTGGGAGAGTTAACAGACCCAACCACACCATCGACATGGGGTCTAGGCTTAGGCTTCTCCGCATCGTACGTAGGCCTCGGTGCCTCAGGGATAATCTCATACAAGATCCCATATTGTGAATAAATCAAATCCAATTGCTGGGCCCTAAGAATGGATTTTTTTTCATTCGTCACTCCTGAGGTGGATACGTCCTTAGATATGTATGGCAACAGAGATTTAAGGAACCACTCTAAAAGGAACTCAAGAGGGATAGTGGCTTTTATAAGGCTCTTTCACCTCCTCCACTCTTGGATATGATCTGAGATGTGGGTAGCCTTGTTCTACCTAAAGGTAGATAACAAGTCCATTCCAAAATCATATCGGACCAGAAGCTGAAAGTGGCTAAGGAATGCACTAGCCAAGTCCCAAAAACTACTGAAACCAGCAGAAGGCAATTCAATATACCATTTTTCCGCAGTACTTGTTAAGGTCCTCTAGAATAGCCTCAACCTGACTGAATCTTCATTCAGTGAATTCAAAGAACACCATAAATGGAATGTGGTGGCATGAGCCCTAAGATATTCACCAACTTTTCCCTCGAATTTAGGGATGTCCGATGGCAATTTGGTGGGAATAGGTGGCCACGAGGGGTCATGCCTCACCAGGTCATTCATCAATTTTGACAAATCTGGCAAGTTTAATGTTGCCAAGAATGGAAGTTTGGGTCGAACCGGGGTACTAAATGTGCCAGCCTGGGGATTAGGGGGACCTGCCCCCAAATGCCCATAGGTAAAAGTAGGGTTTCCCCCTGCCACCGGTTGCGAAGTGGGTAGATTACTTTGAAATGGATTCCATCCATAAGCCATAGGATTGTGTGTGGGAGGTGCAGTATAAGAAGTTCGGACAGTCCCAATCAAAACTAGGGTCTAAAAGACAGGAGCCGGTATCCCTCCGCTAAATAGCGAAAAGGGAGAGCTCGTAAACGGGGCCAAAATCGGAGTTTGAAAACTTTTCCCATAAGAGGTATTTTTCCCAAACTACACTCCTTCATATGAAGGTGATGGGCCTATGTATGGAGTGGATGGGGGAATGTGCCCCCCATTCCAAGGAAATACTTGGACGAATGTCGAGGATCCTACCAGACCACTATGGGTAGTGTATGGAAAGGAAGAAGGAATAGTAGGTATACTAGGAATCCCAATAACCATATCACCAGAAGTACCTGCTAGGTTTGAGTGAACCGGTGGTTGGACCACCCGGCTCGCTGGAGTCAAAGGTGTAGAAGGTATACTAGATCTAGGGGCACTTACTGGGGGAGGTAGTACCCCTTCAATCGAAACAGCTGAGGTGAACACAAAATAACTTTCTTCCATTGAAGACATAATCCTACCCACAGGGACACCTAAAATAGGTGAATCAAAAGGTCTAACCTGAACGATCACAGGATCATTTAAATCAGTCAAGGGTGTGTTAAAATTCCTTGCAAACTCGTCAGTATGCAAGTCTTCTATCTCAACTGTATCAAAATCAAAATGTTTAGCTATAAGCTCTGGTTCACCTAGAACTTCACTTATTCCTACCAGTTCAAATGAATCGTTTGTTTCCAATCTCCACCTTTGTGGTAGAGGTGGATGTTCCAATGTGGCGAGAGGAGGAAGGTTTCGCAACCTTCTTGACCTTCTTATAGGTTGGTCCTCCATGATTGAAAATTTACTAAATCAAACCCTAAGGCCTACTAAACACAGGAAAAACCACAGAGCACACATTATAAAAAATCCTAAAGCCTCAAACAATCAATCAATGGTGAAAGATATGCTTTCTCGAAGAAAGCTGAAGAACGATTACTTGGCGTCCTTGAAGTGGTTCTTAGGAACAAGCAGAGGAATCACCCACTTCCCTCCTACACTTACAACAAGGGTTACCTTCCAAGCACATCCAAGGTGAACTAGAAATAGCCTTCCAATTTACCTAGGTATGAACCCTAAATGTCAAGAGACTAAAGGCTACCTTAGTTATACCAACAGTCTGGGGGGACAGTCGCAAGCTTGACTCGTACGCATGGGCAGGGTCGCTGAGCCCGAAACTCTATCTAGGACAGAATCCCCAGATGTGTAAAAGTCCTAATTTACGTTTTGACAAGGAATCAGAGGGTTATCTCCTCAGTCCAATTCCTCCATGTGGCCTCGTGCTTGACTCCCTTTTGAGAGGAGCTTCCCAGATACAATTGATAAAGTCAAGGATTTACCTAAAGAAAGGTCCACTACGTCTGAATTTTAAAACTTATGGGAAGTTTACACTTCCTATCCCACAAGTCTAGCCTAAGCTAGTAGGTGAAAGGCCCCTAAAAATAAAAATTACTAGTAAATTTTAACTATTGCGTTCATTTTAAAGGGATTTTTCTTACTCAGAAGGAAATGGAGTGATGAACTATGGTGTTTTTTACTCAATAAGAAAAAAAAAAGTAAAGGTGTATTTTTTCAAAGCAAATTGCCACTATTAAAGCAAACTTCTTTTTCTTTTTGTAAATGTATATTGATGAACAAATGCAATGATAAAGAGAAACTAAGACTATGTTTTTGTAGTTTTTGAGGTTATATTTTAAAACTGAAATGAAAACTACTTATGCAAAAGCAAATGCAAAAGATTGAAAATGTTTTTCTTTTCACTTTTTAAAAATGCTCAAACTCTACTATGCACCTAAAATGCACTAAACTTGAGTATACTTGGATCAAATCAACTGTATAAAATAAGCAAACTGAAGTAAATAGGTCAATAAAACCAAAAATCAACCAACAAATGGAGACAAGAACCCTAGCTTGGGTGTGTACAATGACAAGAAATCACTATAAACTCACAAAGGTAAGTGACAAACCAACCACTATCAAAATATAGACTGGAAAAACAATGCCCAAAACCCTAATCATTGATTCAGACAGAAACACTTCGACCTATAACCCAAACAGGCCAACCTACTTCAAAATGCACACAGAAGACAATCCAAACAAAATAAACCCAAGGGCTTTACGAGAAAGCACAAAGTGTGGTCACCAAGGTCTTCAGACTAACTACACAGTATTCATAAAGAAAGCCAACTAACAAACAAGAATTACAAAAGACAGGGACAAGCAAAACCCTAGCCTAAAAATCCCTATTTCCAGGATCGTACGTGACTATGTAGAAGGGAAACTTGTGTACTATACGCAATTGTCCAATATAGTAACCCGCATATGCAAGCCTTTGTATGCGACTGTGTAGCAAAGAAACCCACGTACAGGTACAAAATTTTTCTCAAAAACAAAGAAAAATCCACAATGCTTTCAAACACTATGGTAAGCATGAACCAGGATCAAATACCGCATAAAAACTTCAAGGCAAAGACAGGTCAGGGATGACAGAAACAACCTATAGCAGTCTGGGCTCCCCAGCAAAGTCGCCAGTTCTGTTGTACAGGAATAAACACCTTATAACCGAAGGTCAGGGCCTACCAACATACTCATAAAACTTGCAGGCAATTGACTCTAGAGTACAGAAAAGGAAATAAGAGAATAGAATAGACTCACCCGATATAAGACGGTTGATCCTAGCTTTGTCCTCTTCTGCTCTGCTTCTCCTCCAAAACCCTCAGGGATGCTTCTCCTTCACCTGCCAAGAGAAAATCCTCCAAGTGCAAGATAATACATGTATATAAAACAGGTCAGATAAGTCATATACAGAGTGCTTAATCATAAGTATTCATCAAAGCATAATACATGAAAGATATTCTAAACACATATGGAAGAAGGATTCTCTTTATTAAAAATAGTGAATGAGTTCAGATTACAACCCAACGCTTGAGACAAGGACTCCTCTGCAACCAAAGGATTCTGAGTTCCACTAATCCAAACACTTCTGAATAGATACCACCAGCATAACTTTGCTCTCCAAGTATCATTGATTAATACCATCCCCAAGGCCTTTATTTATACTTAGTGAAATAAGGCAGTTTCGAGGGTTGAGGAGGTTGAGACAGTTAAGATAGTTATAGTTAAGGGCTTAAAAAATCTCAAATAATCACGATTTATTATTTTTAATGTTAAAGGAAGGTGTACGTGGGTATTAATACTGGCAACTCGCATATGACACACGAGTTGCTCTAAGGGGGACCCACGTACAAATCTGTACGCGATATGCAATTACAGATACTCACGTACAACACGCGACATGATTTAATAAAAGGTGTGTATGTACACGAGTTGCATATAGGATAAGGCGCGTACAACACTTGACATATTCAAAGGTAAAAATAATCAGCTGGATGGATGATAAATGTAGTTCATAATATGCCCATCTATAGTGTTTTAGGCAACCTTCAATCCCTAAATGTCCTTTTGTGTGCCAACATAGGGAATGTCGGCACTCGGACGGAGAAGTGCCATTTAGGTAGATAACAAATGGATAGGATTGCTAAGAGGTTCCTCTTCGTCCATGAGTTGAACACAAACTATCTCTCACACAAAATGACACTATGGATGGAGGGACCTAAACAAAGTTTCAAATGCAGAAGCAATCCAAAAATACTCAAAAGGAATAAAGTCCAAAAGCATCAAAAGAATGCAAAAGGCATGGGAATGAGGAACAAACGAATACATCTGTCCATACTCTATTACAATCCTGTGGTGTCTAAGTTGTAAGAAACAGAATGCAGAAGTATATGAACCCCATATTTTGGCCTCGAAAGAGTTATCGGGACTATAAAACCTAGCTACCCTACCCTAGTGGACCATAATCAATGTTAAAGTTCTAAACCTTACATTCCTAGAAAGGTCTGGACATCTTAAAGAAATATTGGAAAGTTTTGGGATGAATTGAGTTAACAGAATACTATAAAGCAGTCTTGATATTAAGAGTCAATTTTTCCAGAGATATGTGTTCGTCGGGTAGTCGCCAATTGTTGCTGCTGCAACTAGTACCCCAAAAAACTTTTAGTATTTTTTTAGGACCCCCTTTTTTTGAAGTTTAGTTTTGGCTTCTTAGGAATTTTTTATTTTTTAGATACAACATGTATGATTTGTTTCATCATTGGGAAACTTTCAAATTTTTGGTTTTTTACTAAGTCAGGAAGTTTTCTTGGGAGCCGCTACAGTAGAAGCATATTCATGATCAACCTGCTACAGCGGGTCGTATTTCGAGTCTGGAGCCGCTATAGTGGCTGTTTTTCTTATTGCATTTCGTTGTTTGTAAGGGAGCCGCCATAGCGGAGGTTCTCTAAAAATTTTAACCGCAACAGTGGAACGATCTTGTTTTTCAAACTGCTAAAGTAGAAGATGTCTCTAAGGCAGATTCAGGTCATTTTCCTTCCTACAGCATGGAAATTTTCAGGAGCCCAAGGCCACAACAGTGAGTGGGGCTATGTTTTGAATATCGAGCTCCCCATCAATTCCTTTTATTCTGCCTCATCGAGCGGCGTTATGGTTTCTTTTTCATGGGAACATTATCCTTCCAATCTTGAGCCTTATGACCCATTACGTTGAGTGGATGTCCATCTCTTCGTTGCTACAGCAGAAAAAAAATTTCACAATATTTCGATTTGCCTCAGGCCTGTTTCAGCAGAGACATTTTAGTTTTGAAGCCGCTACGGTCACTCTCACAGATATTTCTTCCCGACGTTGTTTTGACCATCGACCCTCACAAGGAGTGCGGGCATGTTGGTATTTTTTAAGTTGATGGATGCGACTGAGTTTGGGTTTGTCAAGCCACCATTGTCGAGGTTTTTCTCAAAATGACTTATCCGTGGCCACCCGATGAGCCGTGTATTAGCGCCTAGATCATTTAAAACTCGCTCATGCCATATTTAAAAGCATTACCAACCAATTTAATGGATTTTAACTTGCTATATCTATTTATATGTCGTCGATGGGATTTTGTTTTTACCATTTTTTTTAACTATGAGTTCTTAAGTGATTAACCGAGATTTTCTATCCTGGTCAAAACTATGCATAATTAGTGGAGATATTTGTCAATTCTTACATAATGCATCTACCTAAGAATCCATGATTTCATATCGATCCCATTGCCTGCCAGGTAGGTTTTTGTATTCCTGTTGTTGATTGGTATTTTAAAATGATATTTTTCAAGTTGTCAGTTGTTGGTTTGTTGAGAAGGGGTGGGTAGGTTTTCGTTTGAGATTTAAAAAAGGCTCCCCTTACGTTTTTAAGGTTTCATTGTTTCTATTAGGTTTCAAGTTTTCCTGGTCTACCTACCTACTTTTATAACTTCACTAGTTCATTCGGAGGCATATTTTTCCCACGACCTGTTAGATCATGATGAGTCTCCAGAGGCCCGAGATTTTAGCCAGCATAGAGTTTACCTGGTTCTCACCATTGAGATTTAATAAAGGATGCATTTTCCCCATTTCTAGTGAACCTTTTAAGTTTTGGGTTTGGTGTAGTATCTTCCCACTGCGAGAGGTCAAGTCGAATGTCTTTGAGCCTAGGGAATCACCGCCATCAAGCTTAGGAACACTTCCTGCGGGTTGGTGATTGTTGAAGGTCATTTCTTGACCATGGGTAGAAGGGTTTCACATGTTTGGAGTTATTTTCCATTTTGTAAAGCTAGAGATGTTCTAGTTAGACTCTCCATGTTTCAAGGTTTCCATTACCAAAGTTTTCCCTTGCTGCACTGAAGTTTGTTTTCCCTGTCTCAATGGATGAGAATGGTGGGGTAAGGTAGGTTTCTAGTTATGTTTTAGAAGTTGTGTGCGTAGCATTTCATAACATGCGTATTTTTGTTAATGCTGAAACAAATTTTATGTTATTTGCAGTCACAACTCATGTCGGATGACATGACAAAGAAAGGGGAAAATATGGAAAGTATTGTAGAGTATGACTTAGATACATAAGGATCCCCCACACAAAGGGTGGAATTGATCTCTGAAGATACCAAGTCAGTAACAGGAAAAAAACCCAAATTTAAATGGGGCCAAATTTACCATATCATTGTAGAAAAAAGGGTTCCAGAGGCAGGGTTATAAGACCTAGCCCTATATGACAACATACTAAGGTATGGAATCACCAAAGTGGCTACTCGGCTAGAACCATTTCCTTGTGTAGAGGTCATCGGATGGATTCTGCCCAAAGTGGATTCAGTAGGAAAAATAATGAACTATGTCGAGGAAAAGGGAATTGCATCCTTCACACCAACGTTTATTGTAAAATCATACAACACACCTCCCTAAGAAATTAGTATGACAACCGAATGGGTAAAAAAATTAAAATTTTATTTCATGGGTATAGCCAAGATCATGGTAGCAGAGGGGAAGAAATTTAGAAACAAGCAATCCGAGGAGTACGAGACTATTAATTTGTGTACCCCATACAAAATGGTAGTGCTGATGCTAAACAAGATTTTTTGTAGGGATGATGGTAGAACCTACAAGTTTGGATGCATCCCACTGATCTACTATGTGGCCATGAAAGGAACAATTTTCAACTGGGATAAGATAGTGTCCAATAGCCTATCCACTACCACTACTGGATCCCAAGAAGGATTACACCAAAGGAAATCTGAATTTTACATGGGATCCTTTTTGATAGATTGCATAATTTTCCTCCACCCATTTGAAAGGATAAACTGCACATGGAATGGAGGGAAATATCCTATCTATATAGCCTATCAGATACTGTGGGGACACAAGTACCACAATTACTATATTTTGATATGTGAAGAGTTCCTGATACCTTTATACCAGCTGAGTTTCCTAGAAGAGTACAAGTGCTTATCTGAGGGGGCCCAGGAGTCATTCAAGGAATTCGGTGACTACTTCTTCTCTGAAGAAGGAACGTACCTCAAGATGTATGGGGGAATTAAAGCACCTTCATTGCTTCCCAAATATGCTATAGACTACATAGTTCATAGGGAAGTTGTAAGACAACTTTTCTTGGATGGATATCGAATCCACTTATTTGATCTTAAGAAATTTGTGTTCCCACCACTGTCATTTTATGTAGGGATTTATAATTTCACTGGATTCAATAATGCTCTAGAATTAATTAAAGAACTGGAAAGATTTCACTTCATAGAAAAGAGCTTCCACAGAAATGATTCATAGGGTAAAGTTGCATCCCATAAAGAACTCCTTAAAGTAAATTTCAAATACACTAACCATGTGGACAAGGAGGAATAAGTATACCGAAATATCTGTAGCATGACATCCTTAAGCAAGTGGCTAAAAAAGAAAACAACAACAGCCAAATTGAAAGGAAGTAGCAGCAGTCTCCCAGAATCAAAGGGCTAAGAAGAAGAAGCTACAAGAAAAAGAAAAGAAGAGACTGCATGCAGATTGGCAGAAGGAGAAAGAAAGCTTCTGGCTAAAGAAGCCCAGAGAGAGAAAGAAGAAGAAGAAGCCACCAAGAAAAATAAATAAGAGGCTATCTTGGAGAATATTACGGAGTTAGAAAAGGAAATAGCTCAAGAAACCCAAAATCTAGAGCAGGATATGCAAGATCAAGAAAATGTTGCAGAAGAGAGAAGAAAGAAAGATCAAGAGGACCTAGATGGCGGAAATTAGGGATAGAGTCCTATTCGGGACAATCCAGAGAACCACTCTTCCAACTCCAACAATATACTCACCGGAGGACATCTCCCCATGGTACTTGAACTTGGATTGGTGCCATATACCCCATCTAAACAGCATGAAGTTGCATGCTTGAAAGATGTATATTTCTATCCCAAAAGGAAATATATAGTATGTAAAACTAAGAAGAATTTAAAGATGGGAACTCAACCTAGGATCACCACAGTGACTGAGAAGACAGTCGTGAAAAATGTAGAATAATATCCCAAGCAAATTCCCTCCATGGATGTTGCAACTGCCACTGCAAATTCTCATAATATTAGAAGGATTACTGAAACTATTGATCAGTATAAAGGAAATATGGAAGAGATGAAATAAGTTCTGAAAAGGAGGAAAGAGTAGGTCGAGACTCTAAAACAAAATACAAGGCTACTCTTTCAGATTATGAAAAACTTCAAAAATATTACCAAATTCTGTGGGTGGAAAGGGATAATTTTAAACAATCAAACATGGTTCTTGACAGGGAAAAACAGAGTTTAGAGAGCAAGGTAGTGGAAATGGAATTTCAGAAATCAGTGGTTAATCAGCAAGCAGAGGAGCACAGAGTACGAATATCATAACTTGAAGCGCAAAATAGCTCCTTGTAAGTTATTTTAAAGGAAGCCAACGAAAGGAAAATAGACATAGCACCTCTAAGGGAGCATGCTCTCTTACTTAGAAGGAAAATATATCAAGTACAAGTCAAGTTCGAGGAAGAAGTTTTCTGGATCAAGCAAGTTGAAGACCGACTTCAGGAAATCTCAACAGTGGCTACCACATTCAAGTAAAGAACCCAAGACATTGCTCAGATCCTATAAGGACATCTAACATGGTTAGAAACAAATATAGAATGCCCAGAAAATGCACCTGAAAAATGTCCAAAACAATTGCAGATCAAATGTTATATTGTAAATTTCAATAGTAGAGCTGCTGAGAGGTTGATAGAGGCAGTGGAAAAGGAAACAGACAAATGTGCAGAATTATTCAGGAAGATGCTGATAAATCAGAACAAATGTTTGAATTCTTCAGCACAAAGGCTACAGTAATTTCTAGAACATGAAGAACACTTAAAGCAGTTGAATGATAAGCTACAAGAATATGACTTGAATATTCAGCTGGTTAAAGGTTTAGATGCAAAGGTGATAAAGAGTTTAGTCGACCAAGCAGCAGTTAGTAACTGTCTACTAGAGGATTTGCTGAGAGTGACCCCTGCAATATTATCATACATAAAGGGTCAACTGGCCAAACATGAGGTCTCGGTCAGATTTCTAGAGCCCACAGAGTTCGAGACAATTTCCTCAGATGCTTCATCCTGGAAACAATTCGTAGATAGTTTGACTAGGTCCACTTAATTAATTTCTCTTATTCACACATGGACATATTTGTAATATTTTGTACTTTCTTTTTGAGCACTAAAGACAAACTTTATGTAACTAAAGGATAAGGAATCCCAAAGGGAAGGAGACCAAAGGTCATTTTGGAAATGTATAAATGTAGGTAGGAGCGAATGAAAGAGGGACTTTTCTATCTTTCTTATGTGAATGACTTGTTGTAAGAATAACTACTTCTTGTTATAATAAAGAGGATCAAAATTATCCTGGAGAAGGAGCTGTTTAAGTGTCACATGCATGTTGTGTATATGACAGGATGGAACTATTTATGCTTTATCTTAATATGCAAATCTATGAGATTGTTCTAACTTCTAGACTATTCTTATGTTGTGAATGATTTCATTTCCTTGTTATGAATCTTATGTAGCAAATGAGTAATGAATGTTTTAACAAATAATGAGCTATCTCTTTGTTAATTTTTTCTGTCGTGTTTATGTATTACGAATTGATCAGGTATTTGTAATAATTTGTGTGCAAAATATGCAGTACATTACTCATATAAATAGTAGTCTCGCTCCTCGGGGATAGGTTAGATAGATATTTAGTTTAGGTGTTATTTGTTTTTTGTAGTTCGGGAACAAAGGGGTTAAGATGAGAGGTAAGAACCCACGCATCACATTGTGAAGCCTTTGTTTCTTGTTAAATTTCATTTAAACTAGGCACTTGCATATCATTTATATAAACATAAAACACATAAATGGTGGGTCGGGCCACAATCGGTAAATAGAATTAAAACTTTCATTTAATCTTACGGTAGTTGGGCCGTTAACCGGATGGATTCCCATATGAAATGATAAGTGATCTATTTGGGAACAGTTATTGGGGAGAATCCCTACTGTCATTACCTAGGATTTTTCCAGGCATCAACAACTCTGTAACTAGAAATCCAATAAATTCATATGTAAAAAGCTTGCATTTTCATCCCATTAAATCACTAGTTTTCATGAATTTGGCTTCCATCTTGAAAGAATTTTATCTCATATTTGTATGAGGTTTCTTCTATGATTTTGTTGATTTTTGGGAATCTATAAATTATGTATTCCTATGTACGTTTATGACCATATTCTCTGTATCTCTAAATCCAAGAAACTCCTGTGTGAAAAGCTTGCATTCTCATGCCATTGCATCACTAGTTTTCATGAATGTGGCTTCAATATTGAAGGTGTTTTATATAATATTTGTATGAGGGTTATTATCTAATTTTGATGCTGTTGGGAGATAAATTTCTATGTTTTATATGACCACTATATGTCATGTTATTTCCCCTTAATAAATTTCCATGAAAGTTACCATATGAATGTTGCACATCATAATCAGTTTTCAGATATTAATAACCATGATTAATTATATATATCGATGTTTAATATTCATTCCCATACTCTAATATTAAATTTTGGAGGGTCGTACTTGAGTTGGAGAACCAAATTGGTGTCCACCCCTGGGGGGGTTTTGACCACAAGTTTATAGGAAATTTTCACTTTCTCTCCTTAGCCACAAACCAAGTTGCATAAGCTTAAATTCAGATACAAATTGTTCATAGGTCATATTGGTATTTTCTAAGACTTATCCTACCCTTTCATTTCAAATTCGAGACCATTTGGAGTCAGTTGGAACCCCCTACAATTTTGACTGGTAAATCTCGAATATTTCCCAAATTGTACTTTTTTTCAAATTTTCCAAGTATGGACATTAGACTTATGTAGTACTAGAACATTTGTAACCATTTTTTTTTATGTTGTAATCCCCCATGGGAATTTCATCCTTCCTCAACATTGTGGCTTGATCCAAGGAATATGTCACTCAAAATATTTTAATCAAACTATAAATAAAATATTATTATTGAATTGAAAAACCATTTGTTACGGGGAATATTTCAATCAATGTGGACACAATTTGTTCCCCTATCCTTCATGGTGCAGTTCTAGAACAAAATGACACAGCAATGTATCCTCTCCCTAGATGACTGATCTACTTGAATGTCAAGCTCTCTCTACCTTGAGTGTGGAAGGTTGTCCTTTTTTTATAGATCCTTGTGTGATCAACTATACCTGCAAAGAACACAAAAACAAGACAATGAATGAGAGAAACAAGATAAATCAATGATCTATACTAATGATCAAGGAAACTAGTAATAAACAATCAATATTAACATAAATCATTTATGCGAAAGGGAAACACTTTTGTATTAAAGATGAGAAAATAAAGCTACAACCAAATCCTTGATGTCGAAGCTTTTCCTTTACAAGATCTTTGACTCACTCTCACACACTAAAAACTATGCAACATCTCACTCACACCCATCCTCTATTTTCATCCTATAATAGACTTGAATCCAACAACATAAGGATGCTCTCTTGGTCTACCCTTTCACATGGTCTATGTAGCTTTCTTTTATAGGCCAAATGAATCCCAAATGGGTTGAGATATTTTGGGAGGAAGGTAGGGAATGATCCCTATGGGTTAGGAGGTCGAGTTCCATCTCTCCCAAGTAGTTAGGATCATCCTCCACAAAATATTTCTCCTAGAAGATTCTTGAATATTCTCTTTTTTCCCTTTTTGGATTGTTGATGCTCCTTGTAAGAGGGATAAGTGCACCAATGCTCTTTGTGTTCATGTGACATGTGCCATTAACACCTTATGTTAGTGGACAACAGATGTCAAACCTGTCTGACGCCCTATTCTAGGAAGCAAGGTGCATCAAACTACCTAAGAGTGAGCAATAAGGATCCAAAAGAGGGTTTCGACAGGGACTTTAAGGTATCATAGAATTAGGACATTTTTTGGGTGTAACAGAATTCCACCCAAAGTATGAAGCTAGAGGAATCTGATAGGTGAAGTTCTTTGCTAGGTTTTGATCTAGCATCAGAGGCAAAAAATAGGTTAGTAAACATTTGACGCAAGACCAACCACGAACTATCTGACTCAAACATGGTTGTGAACCAATACACTACAAATACATGTACAATGACCATGTCATGGCTACTGATAATACACTATAGATCCATGATTGACAAGACTCAAATCAGAACATGGATATGGAACATAGAAAGTAGATCTGTGTTATCTTGACTCAAAATATGAATGTGACCACCGAACATACAATTTAGATCCATGTCATGAATCCAACCAATACCCCATCGTAACCCAAGTACAGGAACATATTCAGGTGAATACCTAACCACTCATGGTCTTCATTACAATCCCAAATGATATGATTATATCCATGTGAATAGATGTCTTGATGTCGAACATGGTAGAAACCACTTGGTTACTGGTTAATTATGTATGTCGTTAACAAGTGCGAGGGAGATCAACATTGATTTCAATGATTCCCAAGGTATCCTAGTACATTCCTATGAATGTGAATAGAATACTTGTAGTCGAACACTCAACGGAATCCTTCAATACGAGCCCATTGATGAAAGCCCGCTGTTGAAAGCAATGAAACCTGCCATTGAGGCATGCAGGATTCAAGGTACTTTGACTTGGTTTCTAATTCCAATTCTTGGATGATGTGTTAGTGTTGACAGGAATAAAATCGTCGAACGAGAGCCATGATGTTTCCCCCATCATCGACATGAAACATGGAACAAAATATGATGTTGAAGTGACAAAAAAAACCATAGGAATGATTTGGATGTGACCGACTCAAAGGAAGGTAAGGAAAATATAGAGGTGGACTGTAGAAGAGGTTTCCCTTGAACATTGAAAAACATGAAAAAATGACTTGGAAGCATTGAATCGATGAGGCAGAGGCTAGATTTAATATAAGGACAGGACAATGCATTCTTTGAATTGACTCAAAGAAGTTAAATGACTCACAAAAGTGGATCGACTCGGTGACAAGTTGAATACCCAACTATTTGAAATGAAAATGCACACAGGTGCCATGTTCAAGGGTGGAATACGAGTTTCCATTGATACAAATGAAAGACATTCCCCATTCCCTTAATTTCCCATCACGAAGGATGAGTACCTCTTTTCTTTTCAACAAGCTTGAACTTTTTCATAAATTTAGTCCTTGAGGCCCGAAAAAGTATAAACCAACTCCTAGGAGAACTCTTCTAATTGCGATAAACTTGAGTATAAATTTTTCGTAAATGAGTCTAATCGGTCCTAAAAAGGGGTAAAATCTCACTGACTAGACGATCTTTCAAATACTTTTACAAGCATGAAAGAATCAAGCTCACTTGCTGATGTTTTCATGTTTAACAAGTCTCGAAAAGAGCTTAAAATCGACTTTATAAAGGGTTCTTTTTTCATAATCCATTTTAACGATTCTGAAAAAATAGTAAAATCACACTCGATACTTCTTCACTAGTTTTTTAGCGAGCATGCCTAAGGTATAAAAAATGCTTGGTACTTTTTCAACGTAAACTAAAGTGTGAAAAAAGACAAAAATAAACTCACTCGCAATCAAACAAGTCCAAAAATAGTCTGAAATCTTGAAATTGAGGTTAGAACATGTTTACCATGAAAACCATAGAAAAACATATGGAAAGATCCTAAATATTTAATTATTACTTCAATTATTTTTAATAAAAAAACAAAAAATAATGTATAAATAGTGGAATAGTAACAAATTTCTTACCATTGTGTTTTTACTATTGATATTTAGGTAAAACTTGTGCATAGGAGGATATTTTGTGGTGGATATTCCAAGATTTGCAACCTCTGATCAAACCATATGAACTAGGTAATAACTAAGCCCTATCTCTACCACAAGGAATTACCCTCTTCTAAAATGTATCCTAAATAAGAAAAATGTAGAAAGATAGAAAAAATGAGAGAGAAAAAGAATATTACGATATTTTTATGATAACTTTTGATCCTCAAGTTGTATTTGGGCACTCTTGGCCAGAGAATGCGTTTTTGTAAATATGAGAATTAGGAATCTTGAAAAGCAAATTTCAAATATGCTTTATGAAAAACATATTTTCAAATATGCTTTATGAAAAGCATCTTATCAAAGATGCTTTTCATAAAGCATCTTTGAAATTATGCTTTCCGAGATTCCTCATGCCCAAATTTACAAAAATGCATGCCCCTACCAAACCGTAAGGAATCTTGCAAAGCTCAAAACAGAAAAGTTGTAGCCCTCGAGGAGAAATTTCCAACGGTACTAAGAATGCCCCAATATGAATTCAGGATCAAAAGGTACTACAAAAATAATGTAATATTCTCTTTTTCTCTCTCATTTTTTTGTCTCTCTCTCTACCTTTTTCTTATTTAGGATACATTTTGGGCTTGGTAATTCCTTATGACCTTTTCACGGTTCGGTTTTTTTCTTTGAATTTTTTTTAGTGTTTTGAGATGGATTTCCCAAGGGGGAGAGCGTGTGATTGATGGACACCTAAAGTATTTCAGGGTTCCAAGTATGAGGCAATATGTGTGATTGTTGGAGTACTTGATTCATATGTGGGATCCCAACCAACAACATTTTCAGGTTAGGAATCCTATATTGACCATAGATGTCAAGGACATCTACTTCTTGAATAGATTATCCCAGAGAGGGATTCCAGTGGTACTCACAGGTCCTAGGGGTGGTGAGATGTCGATATATGATCTCATTGATGAATATTGTGTGGTGGGGACTAGATCTCAGGGTGTAAATATCCCTATCAAGCACATCATAGATTGGCCTCTGAGGATTGTAGCCTTCATGATAGAGAAGGTAGCGGGAAGCATGGCTCCTCACCAAACCACTTGTGCTCACATGCTGTATGCGGTGGAGTGTATGGATACTACCATATTCACCTGGTGTGAGGGACCACTATTCAATCTCAAAGATCAGTTGACAAAGTGTTGGAGAGGGGAACTGAAACAATTTGGCTATAGGGAAGTAGTGATGTCCTTCTTCCTTTAGCGGATGCCACTGATGTGACCACTAGTGCCTCTGAGCAGATTGGATGCAGAGGATCCTAGGATGTTGAAATGGGTTGAGGCCATGGTCTGATATGGTGGTGGTGGAGGGCTTACCATCACATACGATGTAGTTTTCTTTCGTTGGCTTCGACGCCAACTACTGATGGTGGAGTATTATGCCTATGCCAGAGAGGACTTCAGGGGTGACCCTAACCTTCCATTTCCTGAGGGGGATCAATGGGATGATCGAGGTAAGAAGCATTCCATTACATATGTGTTTTTATTTTATGTTGTATTTTATCGTTTTGTTCATTTTAAATGATACTGAGACATATAATGATTTTGTGCAAACATGGGACCTTCCCTTCTAGAAGAAACCTCACCCATAGAGGGACGAGGAGAAATGAGGGAGATGGCTATCAGAAATGGGGAGGTTGAAGAAGAGCTTTAAGAGATTGAGGAAAATATTCAATGGCTGACTATGGCAGTACCAGACATTTCAATCATTAGAGGAAATTTCAACTCAAAATGGGAATTTTAACACTAATTAAAAATCCATGTCATCATGTGTTATCCAATGAAATTGCTTTAAATTTGAAACACCGTATAGGTCTTAAACATTTTTTTAATATAAATTTGGGGATAGGTATCATAATAAAAAATTACAATTTTTGTTCGTATATTCGACATATCTCCCTATTGTTTTACTCAAATTTCGATCCCGAGAGCTATCTAGATGCGAAATTAAACTCCGCATCCAATGAGTACCCACTCGGCATACTTTTAACAGACCCCTCTACCCCCAAAACAAGAAATACCTGAAAAAATGTGATGATGACATCATCGTCACATTTTTTTAGGTATTTCTTGTTTTGGGGGTAGTGGGGTATGTCAAAAGTATGCTGAGTGGGTACTCCTTGGATGAGGAATTTAATTTTGCATCCAGGGAGCTCTCCCGATCGAAATTTGAGTAAAAACACATGGAGATATGTCGAAAATACGAGCAAAAAAAGTAGTTTTTTTCTTTTCTTCCTCCAAAATTAATATAAATTATTTTTATTTTAACTATTATTTTATTATTTTTCTTAAAAAGCCCATTTTGACTTGAAATTTCCTCTAATGAGATGATATTCTTAGGTGCTACCAACGCCATACTGCAGGAGCATCTAGACGTTTTGGGAGGCTATTTCGTTGAGTGGTATTTGTTGTGATGTTCCGAAGGGCTGCATATAGGACACTTTTTGTTCTCCTATTTATTCCTCGTTTATGAAATTTTTGACTTGTTCCTATACCATCACTGGCCCTCTTGACCACATTTAGCAAGGTTTTTGCTTTGGTAAGGATTGATTATGTTTTCCTTGATATTTTTCATTTGTTGATGATTTGGATAGAGTTATGTTGCCATAATTACCTACTAAACAAGTGGTGTTTCATGCTCACCAGCAAAATGGAGTAATCATGGAAGGCTACAAACACTTGCAAATAAGTCTCAAGTTTATACATATTATGCAAGCAAAAGCTAAATGTATAGTTTTATCGAGTATCCTGGTTAGTTTAATGCAATCCTGTTGATCATTATACATCATTTTTTGGTCAAGATACTGCACGTATTTCATGGTTCCGTATCTAATCTAGGGATCAGTGTTTTTGTAGTGCGATTAGGGATTGCAGAACCGGTCAACAACTTGTCATTTGTTGGTTCATTTGAGGAATTTGTTTATTGTTCCAATATATTTGCAGAACAGCCTCCACTCCTTAGAATACCAGCCTTGGATTGGCTCACGAGATATTTTGATAATCAAAATGATTAGCCTTATTTGGAAATAGGTTGTAACTGTACACTTATTCATAATTTTCTTTATGGGTGTTGATGTATAAAAAATTGGAATCCTCTCCGAGGGGGGTTAGACAAAATTTTACATAGACTTATTGAACGATATTGTAATCAAACTCTATTATATATATTTTCTACTTTCCCAATTTTGGATGTGTTAATCAATTTAGTGTGAGCGATTGGCTTATTCAACTCCTGTATCAGAAGGCAGGGCACCCTTCTGTGACAGGTGTTGTTGTAGTTAGGATTTTCCTTCATGCATATAGTCTGATATTTGATTTATTGTTTTGAATTTATAATTTGTTTTGTTAATCATAGTTGGGTGTGAATGCTTAAATTGTGATACAATCGAGTAGTACAATCATTTTTATTTTTATTGAATGCAGAGGGATGCGTGGATGGTTAATGTTGGATAAAAGAAATAAATCTATGGTGAAATAGTCGCATTAAATAATTCTTGGAATTCTATTGTTAGCAATAGAAGCATGCTGCTAAGACTCAATTAGTCCATTACGATTCTATTACTGTAAATGTTGTTTTATTGAATTTGTTTCTTACAAGAATTTTTGATCTTGTTATTGAATTTATTTTTGTATTTTAGCGATGTAATCAGTTGTAATCAAATGCTTCCAGTTGGAGTGATTGTAAAGTTTTTCCTGTAGCAGTGATTTTGTTAGAAAGACCATTCACCACGAAGTTGCATTTTAATATAGTTTTACCAGTTCCTTGACTTCCTCTATATCACAAATCATTCATATTACAGTGTCTGACATAAACATTGTCAGGTAGATCATAAGCCTCTAGAACCTCAAGTTGACAATTTATGTACATCTTTCCATTGCTTTTTTAATAAAAGGTGAAATAAAAGCTCATCATTTTACCGCTGTTGTTGGGGAGTTTCCAAGGACATTGCAATATTGGTTGATTTTTCTAATTCTGTGGGTGTGATTTATCCATTTTTCCTTCAAGCGTATTGTGTATGATATTTTCTTAAAATAGTCTTGTGTGATTTCTAAGGAGGGATGAGTATGACACACAGACAATTCCACTATAATATTGCTCACCGCATGTCTCTATGATTCTGAATCATGCCAATTAATCATGCGTAGAATAAGAGATGGTACATGTAGGCTTGTATATGCATATGATACCCCCCAGGTACTAATCGTGTAAGAAGTGAAGGATTCTTAATAAGAGGAGGATGTACTTAAAGGATGTCACCTTCTACCAGCATTCCAAAGTAAGAGAGGCCTGAGCATTCCACCACTCCCACTAACTGAATGATTGTACCAATGCACATTGATGAAAATATGTCAGTAACATAATTTGTTCAAGGAGAAGAATTTGTTCAGGAAGAAGAGTGAGGAACGATAGTCTACCGAATCTCCATTGTCATATAGATCGACTACATTGGAATACTTTTGGGTAAATATGGATGGCAGGGGAGAGAACATTCCAAATAGAGAAGACACAAATCGAGGAGAGACAAATGGAGAGTACTCAAGTATCAGAACCAATACCTTCGAATTCCCAATCATAATTTCAGGGACTACACTGACAAACCCGATGAAGAACATTCCACATTCAGCATTATCGAGTTTTCATGGCGTGGCAAGTGAGGACCTGGACACGTTTCTATTTGAATATGATTTCCTTTGCAGAATTTATGATTACGTTACAAATCAGCAGAAACTAAAACTTTTTCTAGCCACATTGAAGAATCTGGCACTTAGGTGGTTCATGGGGTTGGGAGGGGGCAGTAATGCAACCTAGGCCCAAATGAAGAAATTATTCATGGATAAATACCAAGATTATTGCAAAGAAAAGGTTCGAAAGGAAGCCATCTTTAAAATGACCCAGGAAGAGGACTAAAACTTAGAGGACTATGTGGAGAGATTTCAATACAAGATGCAAAGATCAAGACAAAATGCATTAAATGATGATACATTGAAAATTCTTCTCTTAGAGGGAATTAGAGATGATTGCATTGAGTTGATAAATTTAATGGGTGCAGGGGATGTGTGCCTGCTTAAGTATGCAGAAATATGTGACCTCTACAGAAGATATTCAAGGAATGCCTCTAGGTCAGGAAAAGGGATTGGAGATGCAGTGAAAAAAACCACCAAGACTTCAAGGGAAGAAGTTTAGAAGGTGGATATTTGGAGGATTTAAAAATCAATATCCTCAGCTCTTTGAGTTCTCATTTGGATGCACTTCAAACAAAGAAAAGGAAATAAGAGGAAGATCGAGCTACGTCCAAAAGCACCTCCCTTCTGTCAATGAGATAGTAGGGTAGAGTTCATGGAAGACAACTATAGCAATAAACAATATTAGTAAAACTAAATCTATAAGGAAGTACAAATAAACTAAATAAAAACAAATACATGACAAATATACCTTCTTTCTCTTGAAAATGGGCCACTGTGCCCGATCTCAAAAATGGACCGCATCGCCACAGGCTAGTTGGTAGGGAGGATGTCTCAATGTACCAGATGGGGGGTGGTAGGGCTACAAATGATGGAAAAAATGGTGTGAATACTTTGAGAATAATGGTTTCTCACAGTACTCATAGAATAGAATAATGGAAAAAGGGATAATAATCTTCTTCATAGAGACCTTCACACTATTTTTATAATATGTTTTTAGGTTTTTTTATCGTTTCTCTCTTTTAGGGTTTTGAAACCCTAGTTAGGTTTTTAAGCCCTATTTAGGGTTTTAAGCCCTTTTTTGGGTTTTTTATCCCTTTTGGGGGGTTTTTAGCGCTTTTTTGGTTTTGTAGCGCTTTTTTGGGGTTTTTAGCCTTTTTGGGGGGTTTTAGCACTTTTTTGGGTTTTTGGCCCTTTTTGGGTTTTTTGGCCTTTTTATGGGATTTTTGGCCTTTTTTGAGAGAGAATGAAGGTAAACCATAGTTTTGAAGGTCAAAGGTAAGGGAAATATGGTAGGAAAATGATGTATGTATGTGGTTTAGACCATGTAGATCTAGGTGAGAAATTTCTTGTGATAACAGATTCCCCCTTGATGTGTGAAGGCAGGAGCTCATCGTATAGCCGATAGACATCATAGGATCATGGGGATAGTGGAGATACTAGAGACACATGTTGAGAAGCGATGATTCCTCATTTGAACCATGGTGGATTTTGGTTTTTATATTAATGGTTCCCAAAAATGGGTGAGATACATATAATGTGTGACATGTATATGGACAAGGCAGGCATACCCATGCTCGTAACAATGTCAAAAGAATAAATAACAGGATCAAGGCTCAAAAATATGGGATTTGATCAATATATATACAACTAATATTACATAATGGTGGCCTCAATGAGAGACTGAATACATTGTTGATCAGAAGAACTGATACATAGGAACAATGGCATTCTCTTGGAATGCAGTATCTTCATAACTGATGCTCTGTTGGATCTGGAAGTGTACATAGCTAGAGGGATTCCATGACAGGGAGTCAGAATCTCTATGGTACAATATTCCACATCAATACTATATCTACATAGAAGCACTGCTCTGGGACTTCTGAACATTGTTTCCAACACAACCCGAAAATCAGAAGGGACGTGAACCTGTTTGGGTCCCATAATAGACTCGCCAATGTGCTAGAGTCAGGTGACAACCGGGGTATTCAGTCAAATAGTGCACAAAACAATACCTTGTTGAATCTCACTGGTGGGATGATGTGGATGGATTCAAGCATGTGAGACACAACCACCCCAAGAGGAACTAATGACTCTTCTCAAGTGGTCCAAGGAACTCATCAATAAGGTGAATGAAACAAGGATAGAGGGACCTTGTTGATGTAATTGTAACTTCGGAATGTATTCACTTGTATTTATTATCTATTATAACCCAATGTTCATTTCGGGATGTATTGTAATGTATTTGAGTCATGTCATACCCCGATGTTTATTCCGGGAAGTTTCTATAATGAGAAAGTCATGTTAATTCATTGTGGGTAACCCTCTTATTGGTCAAGGGTTAAAGTCCCCACAGATGTGGGGCCCTTGGGTTATTATACTATCCTAGTGAATTCGACCCTAGGTGAGTCATTGTAAGTCAGGGAAATAGTCCCCACCATTGTGTTACCCTCCTATTGGTCGGAGGAGGCAAAGTCCCCACAAGTGGTGGGGCACTAGGGTTATTAGACACTCCTAGAGATGTCAGCTCTAGTAAGTAATTGTTAAGTGAGGCTGACATGATGGAGTGGGTTCTAAGTGAACAGAAGAATATAAATAGAGAGTGAGAGCCTCTCTATTTATAACTTTCAACACTCACACTCACTCATTGGGGCGCATGAGTGAGAGGAGAAGCTCTCTTAGTGTGAGAGAGAGAGACTGTTGCTGTGTGGAGATCATCTTATTGTTTTGGGGCTTTTACTATTTTGGTGTTGATTCTATCTCTGAGGAAGTTGCAGGGTTTTCTCCTTTATGGTTTCCCTGAGGAAAACTCTTTGTGTCTTTTGTCTCTTGTGTTGTGCTTATGTTTTATTGATGTGCTTGTTATTCTCTCAGTTAAAAGATCCTAAGATCACAATGCTAGCTTATGTGATGAAAAAATAACATGGTATCAGAGCTAACCTGAGAAGAAGACATTGTGCAGATATAGAAGCTATGGCTTCTTAATTTTTGGTTCTCTATCCACAATCCATCAGCAAAAGTATGCTAGGATGACTCTCCATTGAAGGGCGCATCTTTCTATCGAAGCGGAATTCAATTCCGAGCATTTTCAGTTTTCGATGCGGAAATTAGGCTTTCTAGAGAAGAGGAATTTTTGAGTGAGACCAGCATAGGATTTTTCTCATCATCAAAACCGAAGTTTAGAGACCTGGCTCAAGAAATTTGGTTGGGTGAAACTCCGGGAAAGTCAAACCCTATTTTGACCCCGAGCTAGAAAAACCCTAAATACTAAAACTGCTACGTTTTGGTACATTCACTATATTCTGAGTTTGGAGAAGTCTCAGAAGCTGGAAATTGCAAGGGCCGAAGGTAAACTCCTGATGAATATTGTGTCCAAAAATAAACCTCATATTCACTATATTCTGGGAACTATGATCCCTCTAAGTTAGGGTTCCAGCCTCTTCCATAATTCATCCCTAAACAGGATACCTGGGGAGAATTGCAATATATTGGGATACAGATGTCCAAATGGAATTCCTGAAGATGTTACAAAATGGGCACAGAATTTAATTTCAGTGGTATGAATATCAGACTTAGAAGATGAACCCGTGACATGTGCCATGCCGTACAACTTCACTGTTCTGAACAGTCCTGTAACAGGTCACCTTGGGAAAATGATCACAAATCCCAAATGGTGAAACAAATTATGATGAAACCTATGGTGTTGGATATACTACATGCGAGGCTATTTCAGTACTAAATTTCAGACACATAGGAGCAGTAATTTCAGAGATATCATAGAAACAGTTACAGGCATTTCTGCAGAAGAAATTGGAAAACTAGGGCTTCTTGTTCCAGGAGCTTCCCTCCACTATTTTCAAAAAAGGAGTACATTGGACAGCTCCATTTGAAGAGATCTATCTGTCTATCTAATTATATCTGAAAGATTCCAAGTTTTGAAAATTAGGGTTTCTGTGACAAACTCTAGATCAGCGAACTCCAGAACCAGGACGGACACCTCTAATCGGTAAGATCTAATCTATTGCTATTTTCATTTGAGGTTCTTATTTCAAAGTAATCTATCACATCAGCTTGATGATAATCTTGGTGAAGTTGACAAATTCCAAGCATAGAAGTATTTGATCTCTCTGAATAAAATGTATTGGACACCTACATGAGTAGAGAGGTTCCAGTTCCAGAGGGAGATGAGGCTCAAAGCCTTACTCAAGAAGAACTTGGTCAAGGCCAAGAAGATCATGGTTGATTCAGTCATGGATCAATTTGTACTACAAGTTTATTCCTTAAAGACACCAAAGATGTTTTGATTCCTTTACCAAGCTATTTGAAGGGAAGAACAGAAATCAGAATATGACCTCAAGAAACCAGTTGAAGAATGTGAAGATCTAGAATGCAGAGACCATGCAGTCATAAGAGTCTCTCAAATCAAGAACAACTTGAAGCGGTAAAAGAAGAAGTGAAGAATGCAAAAGTGGTGATGGCCACCTTGAATATCCTCCCAGGATCATGGGATTCATTCATGCAAGGAATGTGTGCCAGAAAGAAGTGATTGCTTTCAGCAGACTTCGAAAAGAAGAAGAAGCTCGACTCATCAGAAGATAAGAGAAGATGGGAGCAATTGAAGATCAAGATCTCACCATACAAAGAAGATCCATCAAGCGATGAGGAATACGAAGGAATCAACTCTTGAAGCACCTCTTATCCTCCTTAGCATTTGGATAAGAAACGATGATATTATGAATGAAGAAGAGGATGAAGCTGAAGACTCAAGAAGGAGTATACCCACGAAACAAATAAAGATAAGTATTCAATTGTCATTTCATGAAATTGTTTTGTTATGCATTTGTTTATATTCAGTTGATGTATCATGCATGATAGGATGTTTGCATTAACGACAGTATACTACTAATATGCATGTGATGGGTAAGTAGCTCATGGTGCTATACAACTCCCCATTGCTACTTAGCTAGAATGAAACCTCTTTGCTGACATATTGGATTAGTGCACAATCTCAATGTTGTCCTAGTAAAGATGGAATGCATCTAGAAAGTTTCAGTGAGATATGGATGAATGTTGTATTGGCTAAAGTAGTTGCATGATCATATATTTATGCATAAGAACTTTCCAGTATAATTATTCCTTATGAAATGTTTCTAACCATACAAATGCATTTGACTTGTAGGAAAGACCACATACATAATCACCTGCAAGCAAAGAAGAATGAAGACTTGTTCCAAAGAACAAGTTACGACAGCTTAAAGACAAAGAATAATATGACAAGTGAAATGACATCATTGATGCAGAACCTTCTAGCCACCAAGAAGAAAGGGAAGACCAGTTCAAGAAGAATGATGTCAGGGTGCAGTGTCGAGACCTAAAGAGAATTTCATAGCTCCATCATGCAGTAGATGGAAACATCGTGGGATACAAAGCAAGATTCGTAGCATGAGGCTTATTACGAAAAGAAGGCATAGACTACGAAGAGACATTTGCAGCTAGTAAGAGTTGAAACACATACATGATGAGCTTGATGTATTAAATTTGAGCATATAGATCTGCAGACAAATACACAACTCACAAAGAAGATCTCACAATTTACTCAGCAATTGAAGAATGAAACAGTGCAAAAGGCTTGCAGCTATGAATGCTTTCATTAATAAAAAAAGTAATTCAGATGATAATTACAATGAGGTAAAATGGCTTTAATAGCCACAAGCAATTTGAATCCACATGAGGAAGTTCGAATTGATTAGACTCTACTTGACTTTAGGTAACCAAGACTTGTCTAAATCACTATCAGAGGACCCAGTAGTTAACTGTCCTTGTCTAAACCATAACCGGAGTTCATCAGAGCTCTAAACCACAACTCAAGTGTTACATTCAGTGTTGACCAATGGTTAACTGACTGTGGTACGTGAGAAATGCACCCCACATGTGTGCAGTCAAGTAAACCTAGTGCTAACTGAATGTGGAGGACTTGAAATGAAAGTAACTGGCTCCTAACTTATCTTGACTAGTCATTAACTGAAGTGAACTGACCTTGGTTGGTTTTGGCACTCCCAGTGACTTCCTAAATTGTAGGGATTGATCTAGGAGGCTCCCAAACTTATACAGTCAAGTGTAATAAGTGGCAATGAGCCTCAATTAGTGTTCTCCACACTTTAGTAACTAAAACATGTGCCCCAATTAGGTCAGGTTTACCCAATGGTGCTAATGACTATAAATAGACTAGATGGACTCCCGATTTAGACATGACTCCCGATTTAGACATATGACAAAACTTGGACAAGGGAGGATTAATAATCCTAACACCCCCCATGAATGCTAACTTGGAAAAACTGTGGGCCCTGGTAACTAATACCATAGGTCACCCATTACATCAAGTAAAGTAAGGTAACTGCTCAAAACAAGGTGCTGGGGAAAAACCACATGGGAAAAAACCCCCCTTCTAATTAAGCAGGTAGAATCAGGATCAATCTAGTTCTTCTATGCACAGGTATCCTGGGGCCTGGCATGTGAACCTCTCCATCATTATGTCTATAGGAATATTCCTCTTTGGAAGAAGAATTATATGCTCAACTAAATCAGAAATATAGACAGCTGCCGGATGAAGACTGGACCCATGTAGAGCAACTAAAGTCAACTGAAAAATGAGGAAAGGTTCTTGAGAATTCAGAGAATGTGAAGAACACTCAAGAAACTGATATCTTTCATCCATGAACAGAAAACCATGAGTGGTAAGAACATCCCCAAGTGTTAGGAGCAGGTGTCCAGGCGGATGCAGAAAATCTTCCTCTTTACTAGTTCTGTGACGAGATGAGCATGTGATCAATGGTAGAGAAGCACTGGGGCTGTTGAGAGAAAATGATTGAGATCCATAGTCTGATATATCTTCTAAAATAGATAATTAATCACATAATAAAATATCAGCAACCTCATATGAGGAAACTAACACCAAACCCCCATCAGCGGTTTTGAAGAGAAAGTGCGGTACTTGATTTTTCACACCGGAACTGGTGAGAGCAGCTACAAGCATGACTAAATGCTTTTGGATTTTAAAATATGAACCAAATAATATCATATCAGAAAGTAAATCAGATCTAAATAGGTTCAAAACAGATCCAAAACTGTGAAATGGAATCAAATCCCCAGCAACAGTTTTGTAGGAGACTTGCGGTACTTGTTTCTTCACACCGTTGATGAGAACATCTACAAGCGGTACTGAAAGATTATGAATTTGATATATTAAACCAAGAAATATCATATAAAATAATATCATATCAGATCCAATAAGGTTAATATCAGATTCAAATAAATGGTTAACCGAGATGGTGGATGCACAACTTTCTTCTTCTTCAAAATTCTGAATTTTGGTGCATGTAATCCTGCAGGATTTTGCTGGAAAATCTAGATCATGGGGAGCGAATGTGTCACTCTTATAATATGATATTTCTTCCAAAATATCCAATTTTTTACATATTTTCACACCAGCAGCAACATTAGAGGAAGAAAAATCAAATCTCTCTTCACTTTCGGAAGCAATTACTAGTAAATTTTGCACATAATTTAAAGGAAAATCACCAGTGAATGTTTGCATGGAAGTGCAGCATAATTTTTCTTCAATATCAGAGATTCGAATGTCTTCTTCTGTTTCAGCAATATGAGAAGATGATATATCAGAGATCTCATGAACTTTCGGAGCATGAGGAGAAGGAGTCACTGCATGGAGACTGTCTTCAATTCGAATTGACTGTGTAGAAGCTTCTGCTTCATCTTCATCTTGAACAACTTTATCAGAGAGAGTAGAGGCTGAGACTTTTGAATCAAGGATGCTTATGGTGCTGGATGTGCTCCATGTGCTTCCAAAGGTTCTGTCCAATATTTTCCAGAGTTCCTGTGGATCTTTAATAGATCTATTGAGGTAGCGCATGCTAGGAGAAAGAGCCAGTTTCATTATTTAAAAAGCTGCATCCTTTGCATTTAGCCAGTCATTTTCACTCTCAAAAGAATTTCTACCATATCCATCAGACATCGAAAAGAGTTTTTGTCTTCTCAGACATATAATCATCTTCACCTTCCATTCAAAATAGTCTAAGGATTGGGTGAGAAGAGGAACTGATGAATTCATTTCGAAGTTGTACCTGCAAAACAAAAAAAATGATCTTGTAGGAGATCCGAGGAGGAGAAGTGCCTTGTCCGTCGACGCTCTGATACCATATTAAATTTGAGCATATAGATCTGCAGAAAAATACACAACTCACAAATAAGATCTCACAATTTACTCAGCAATTGAAGAATGAAATAGTGCAAAAGGCTTGCAGCTGTGAATGCTTTCATTAATCAAAAAAGTAATTCAGATGATAATTACAATGAGGTAAAATGGCTTTAATAGCCACAAGCAATTCGAATCCACATGAGGAAGTTTGAATTGATTAGACTCTACTTGACTATAGGTAACCAAGACTTGTCTAAATCACTATCGGAGGACCCAGTAGTTAACTGTCCTTGTCTAAACCATAACCGGAGTTCATCGGAGCTCTAAAACACAACTCAAGTGTTACATTCAATGTTGACCAATGGTTAACTGACTGTGGTAGGTGAGAAATGTGCCCCACATGTGTGCAGTCAAGTAAACCTAGTGCTAAATGAATGTGGAGGACTTGAACTGAAAGTAACTGACTCCTAACTTAGCTTGACTGGTCATTAACTGAAGTGAACTAACCTTGGTTGGTTTCGGCACTCCCAGTGGCTTCCTAAATTGTAGGGATTGATCTAGGAGGCTCCTAAACTTATGCAATCAAGTGCAATAAGTGGCAGTGAGCCTCAATTAGTGTTCCCCACACTTTAGTAACTGAAACATGTGCCCCAATTAGGTCAAGTTTACCCAATGGTGCTAATGACTATAAATAGACTGGATGGACTCCCGATTTAGACATGACTCCCGATTTAGACATATGACAAAATTTGGACAAGGGAGGATTAATAATCCTAACATGATGAATATTTTAACCTTTGCTACAAGATTAATAAAGGATGACAAGTTCACAGATGGATGTGAGAAGAACTTTTGAAAAAGTTCAAGATAGAGGATCTTGGTATCCAATGATCCTAGATGGATACTACTTGTCACTCCAGTACATAATGTTTCAGTGCATAGAGTACAGAAGACAGAGGGAGTATGATGCTCTGCTTCAGAGGGAGTGACTGCAGAAGATCTTGAGTTTTGACAGGTACAGATGGGTTGATTGCTGATACGAAAAGAAAGCTTGCTTTCGAGTTCGAAATGAAGGACTTGGGGATGATGCATTACTTTCTAGGTATGGACGTGTGGCAGAGTACAGATGGAATATTCCTTGGACAAGGGAAGTATGCAGTAGAGATCCTAAAGAGGTTTGGGATGATGGACTACAAATCTATAGCCACACCTATGGCATCAAACCTAAAGCTATTGAGTGATGCTTCATCATAGTCGGTTGATGCTACGATGTATTGTCAGATGATTGGGTCATTGATGTACCTGATGAACACGAGACCAGACATTTGCTTTGTTGTGAACACCTTGAGCCAATACTTGACAGATCCAAGGAGTGTTCACTTGATTGCTGAAAAGCATGTTCTGAGGTACCTGAAGGGTACAATTGATTATGGCTCAAGTACGATTCGAATCAAAAGATTAACCTAGAGGGTTATGTTGATTCAGATTAGGCAGGCAGTGCCATCGACAGGAAGAGTACTTCAGGATTTTGCTTCAGTATGGGATTAGGTGTGATCTCTTGGTTTAACAGGAAGAAATCCTGTGTGGCACTAAGTACAGCTGAAGCAAAGTATGTTGCAGCTTGTTCAGCTAGTTGTGAGGCAGTATGGCTATGGAAGCTACTGTCTCATATATTTGATCTCCAGTGGGATGCTACTTGTATACATTGTGACAACTAGAGTTGTGTGAAGTTGTCAGAGAATCCAGTGTTCCATGACAAGTCGAAGCATATCGAGATCAAGTACCACTATATCAGGGATATGGTGCAGCGAGGAGCAGTGAAGCTCCAGTATGTTGTGACGAAGGAACATATAGCCGATGTATTAACGAAGCCATTGGCTAGGCTGAAGTTCAAGTACTTCAGGGAGAATCTTGGTGTTCTCTAGATCGAGGTTTCCTCCAAGAGAAAGTGATAAGAACCATAGCCATTCTGACATGGTGAGAGGATTGGCTCCTTCCATGGTCAGATGTAAGGTTTGAGCCATTCTTTCATGGTGAGAGGATTGGTTCCTTCCATGTCAGATATGAGTGCTGAGATCCATAGCCATTCTGACGAGTAGGTCAGATATAAGGGTTGAGCCATTCTGTCATGGTGATAGGGTTTCTCCCTTCCATGTCAGATATGAGTGCTGGCCACTCTATCGAGTAGGATAGATGTAAGGGAAATTGCCATTCTAGGAATGGAAGCACCTGGTCAGTTACCAGGATCACTCAGTGTAGGAATGAGTAGCCATTCTGATGTGATAGAGGGATGTTTTCCCACTTGATCAGATGTAAGGGCTGAACCATTCTGTCATGGCTAAAGGATTAAGTTCCTTCCATGTCAAATGTGAGTGTTGGCCATTCCGAAGAGCAGGTCGCATGTAAGGGAAACTGCCATTCTCTAGGAGAATGGAGGTGCCTGGTCAGTTACCAGGTAGCTCAGTCATTAGAGGAAATTTCAACTCAAAATGGGCCTTTTAACTTTTATTCAAATTCCATGTCATCATGTGTTAGCCAATGAAATTGCTTTAAATTTGAAATACCGTGTAGGTCTTAAACAATTTTTTAATAAAAATTTGGGGATAGGTATCATAAAAAAAAAAACTGCTTTTTTTGTTTGTATTTTCGACATATCTCCCCATTTTTTTACTCAAATTTCGATCAGGAGAGCTCGTTGGATGCAGAATTAAATTCCGCATCAAACGAGTACCCACTCGGCATACTTTTTATGGACCCTGCTACCCCAAAAACAAGAAATACCTGAAAAAATGTGATGATGATGTATGCTGAGGCTCTCTCGATCAAAATTTGAGTAAAAACACAGGGAGATATGTCGAAAATACAAACAAAAAAATAGTTCTTTCTTTTCTTCCTCCAAAATTAATAAATATTATTTTATTATTTTAACTATTATTTTATTAGTTCATTTTAGGAGGCCCATTTTGAGTTGAAATTTCCTCTAATGCGAGGACTGGGGGCCATTCTGATATGACTGTTGGGATGTGTTCTCGTAGGATCAGATGTGAGTGCAAGCCCTTCCATCACTGTGAGTAGGATGTGTTCCCGCCTAGATGGATGTAAGTGCAGAGCCTTTTCATCATTGTGAGCAGGATGTGTTCCTGCCTAGATGAATGTAAGTGCTGAAATCCCTCATCACTGTGAGTAGGATGTGTTCCAACCTGGATGGGAGTCTTTCATCATTATGAACAAGATGTGTTGCAGCCTAGATGAAAGTGGGAAAATATTCCATCACTGTGAGTAGGATGTGTTCTAGCCTGGATGGGAGTCTTCCATCAGTGTGGTAGGATGTGTTCCCACCTGGATGGATGTGCCTTTCTGACGAGTAGGTCAAATGTAAGTGCTGAGCCTTTTCATAGATGTTAGTGATGTGATGTCCTATCATGATAGTGAATGTGAGTGCTGGTCCTTTCTGATGTGATTATAGGATTGGTTCCTATATGATCAGATGTGAGTGTTGGGCGTGCCTTTCTGATGAGTAGGTCAGATTTAAGTGCTGGGAAAAGACCTACATGATGGCTAGGCCTACAACCAGCATGAAAAAGGGCTAGCTCTCTAGAACTTCCTGTGACGAGAAGAATCATGAGATAGAACCCGCGATGAGTGATGATCGAGATCCAGTGATGATAGCCAGCGATGATCCAGATCGAGTAATGATCCAGATCCAGTGAAGATGATCCAACAGTGTTGATCCAGATCGAGTGATGATATAGATCCAGTGATGATAGCCAGCAATGATCCAGATCGAGTGATGATCTAGATCCAGTGAAGATGATCCAGCAGTGTTGATCCAGATCGAGTGATGATCCAGATCCAGTGATGATGATCCAGATTCAGTGATGATGATCCAGATCAAGTGATGATCCAGATCCAAATGAACATGACTTACAGATGAATATGACTTGAAGATGAAGATGACCTGAAGATGACAAAGACCTGACGATGACCCAGATGATATAGAGAAGAAGACTTGTGCTGAAAAATTGTGTCGAGAGAATACCTTCCTAGTTAAGAGGGAGTGTTGATGTAATTGTAACTTCAGAATGTATTCACTTGTATTTCTTATCTGTTGTAACCCGATGTTCATTCCGGGATGTATTGTAATGTATTTGAGTCATGTCATACCCCAATGTTTATTCCGGGAAGTTTCTATAATGAGAAAGTCATGTCAAGTCATTGTGGGTAACCCTCTTATTGGTCAAGGGTTAAAGTCCCCACAGTTGTGGGGCCCTTGGGTTATTAGACTATCCCAGTGAAGTTGACCCTAGGTGAGTCATTTTAAGTTGGGGAAATAGTCCCCACCATTGTGTTACCCTCCTATTGGTCGGAGGAGGAAAAGTCCCCACAAGGGGTGGGGCACTAAGGTTATTAGACACTCCTAGAGATGTCGTCTCTAGTAAGTAATTGTTAAGTGAGGCCGACATGATGGAGTGGGTTCCAAGTGAACAGAAGAATATAAATAGAGAGTGAGAACCTCTCTATTTATCACTTGCAACACTCACACTCACTCATTAGGGTGCATGAGTGAGAGGAGAAGTTCTCTCAGTGTGAGAGAGAGAGACTGCTATTGTGTGGAGATCATCTTACTATTTTGTGGCTTTTACTGTTTTGGTACTGATTGTATCTCTGAGGAAGTTGTGGGGTTTTGTCCTTTATGGTTTCCCCAAGGAAAACTCTTTATGTCTCTTGTCTCTTTGTGCTTATGTTTTATTGTTGTGCTTGTTATTCTCTCAGTTAAAAGATCCTAAGATCATAATGCTAGCTTATATGATGAAAAACTAACAAACCTATGGGTCTATCCTATGGATTAAATGTGTTGATTTCGACATAGGGAGACCTGCAACTAATCAAGGAAATAATGTTTCCTTGACGAGGAGAATGAGGGGGGTAATCAAAGGTGTGGGACAATCTGGGGACTGACATAGTGAATGGGGGAACAGGGGAAGGGGAGTACAAGGAACTCAAACTTCCTTTGTTCAAAGTATGACGGTAGGGTTGACCTGTAAACAAATGAAACTGACTCATGGGATAGGGATCATAGCTGTGATAACCGCAAATGGGAGATATTGAGGTAAGTAATTGGAGTAGTTGGAGAAACCATATCTGGTTGGTTGGTTAATAGTCGAATTCAACTTTCATATTGAATGATAAATAAAAATAATGTATTAGATGGTGAATATTACAATGATGTCCTGGCCTTAAATATGGCTTGGACACTTGATGATGAGGAGACGCCTCCTTTCTTAATAACTTAATTAACCAAACTATTAATTATTTAATTATTTAATTTTATCTTATTTTATGTTCATTACATTGCCACTCCCTTTAAGGGAGATTTGTCTTCAAAGATTGAGTATTTCCTAATGTCATCCTTCATTCTGAATTGGTGTTGGTATTAGAATCGGACAAGATTTCTAATGCAGAGACTTGCACTTGTTTTCCATTGGTGATTTCGCATTGTATTGTCTAATTATTCCTACATTTATGGCCAAGGGTCGAGTCATCACCACATCGACGACATATGTTTTTCTTATTTTTTCTATTATCAAGTAACTGTTAGATGACTTCGACTTATTTTCCCTTTCATAGGAATATGATTGAGGTTTGTGAGATTGATGGACGGGTGACCAAGTATCTTCACAGTAGCTGCATTGTGTCTCTTTTTCTTGTCGATAATGGTTATCACCTCTTGTTCTTATTCCTTCTAATTTGCGTTCTGCGGCTTTGGATTTGTATATTTCTAATTCTACATTAGGTATGTCATGTAACTTTAACTCTTTTTGGAGGTATGGTTTAATACCTCCTAAATAGGTTTCAAGTATTTTCTTATCAGAAAACCCAAATACTCATGTTGATAAGGATTCCCACTAATGTGTGAATTCCTCAACACTTCCATTCTGTTGTAATCGAGTAAGTTTACTAAAAAAATCATCTTCCTTGATTCCTTGAAACCTATTAAAAAAATAATTTTTGAACAAGTTCCAAGTGTAGGAAAAATTATCTCTCTTCCACCATAAGTACCAATTATAGGTGTACCCTTCCATATGCATTGATGCATATTTCACTTTCTCCTAGTCAGATTGAATATTGTAAATGTTGATGTATTCTTCCGCCTTGTTTAGCTAAGCAACGCATTGGTCTTCAATTCCATTTCATTTCGACAACTCTATTGTTTCCTTATATGGGTACACTTTGTAAGGACGATATTGATTTCCTTTTTCTTTATGGTTTGATGGTCGATCAGAACTACTGGACGATGCAAGTGACATATTTGAACTGCTTTCTTGTTGTTGGCGATTTTTAACATTTTTATTCTCTACTATCTTACTAATAGCTTCTATTTTGTTTTTTAATCATGCCTCCATATCTGGGATTATTTTTGTTTCTATCTCTTGTTTAAGTGTCACATTGTTAATCTTTATTTATTTTTGCAAATCTTCTTGATTCCTTGAGAGTGTTTCCTGGGTGGAAACATGAAATGAGGCATCTAACAATTCTAGACTACTGACTTAGTCCAAACTAGGTATGATCCTTTGTAACATCTCGATTAATTCATTATGGTTCTGCGTCATGGTGCTCAAGTTCTGTGTTAAGGTGTTTATGTTTTGAGTCATGGTACTCATCTTGTCATCCCAGTATTTTTGTTTTTCATTCAGGATGTCAATTTTTTCATCCATCCTTCTTTCTAGAACCAAAACAAGCTCGTCTTTGAGTACTATATTGTTATTTTTCATATATTCCTTCAAGATTTTTTGGTTAGCGACAATGGACTTGATGTCCTTCTCCATTTTTTCGATTTGTTCTTTTAGTTTCGCCATGGTCTTGGACCTTGTATGCGGAGGTGTGTACTTCGACGCTATTTTGGCTTAATGGAGTGAAGGGTGGAAAATATTTTTACCAAGATGGTGAGATTTAAAGATAATAATTAATTATTATATAATGAAAATCTCTATTTTATTATTTTGTTTTAATATTAATAATAATAAAAAATTGGATATTATAGTTATATTATATTATAATATATTTGAAATAATTATTATAATATTATATTATAGTATAGTATTAAAATAAATATTATATTGTAATATTTATTTATTTATTTTTTGTTTTGTAGGTCGTAGGTTTCGTCGTGGAGGAGAACGACTGTGCGTGGAAGTAGCACGGATGGAGGTAGCGCAACAGGGGAAAAGGAGCAGTTGATGGGGATGGAGAGCAAAAGGGAAGATGTAGCCGATGGGTGAATCAGTAGTGACACGAAGGGAGGGAACGGGATGGGATGCAGGAGTGAAGCATATGGGAAGGCGGTTGGTAGGGTGAATGTGGAGGTGGAAAGGATGGATGTGGCCAAGCTGGAGTGTGGATGCAAGAGTTGATATTAAGGAGGGTGGAGGATGGAAGGTGATTCCATGGGCGTGTAGGTGGAGAGGAGTAGAGGGGAAAATATGGAGATGGGGAGGAGCTGGTGTGTAGGATAAATGTGAGCCTATGGGGGTGGAAGAGGAGCAGCAATGTGGAGAATAAACGTAGCATGGAGGCAGCGTGGAGAGTGGAGGAAGCATATAGTAAGGAAGGCAATGGATGGAATAAGGGAAAGGAGAGATTAATGGAGAGCGAAGGGGAGGTGTGTGGAGTGGCAGGAAGTGCATGGAGAGGGAAGGGTGTATGGGAGTGGAGGGAAATGAAGCAGAGAGAGATATGGGTGAAATGGAGGGAATATGTGATGCGATATGAGAGATCAAAGGTGGGAGGAGCCGAATTCAAGCTCACCTGAGGAGCGAAACCGCTCTGATACCACTTGGAGCAACTGTATCCGATTGGTTAGTTAATAGTCAAATTTGACTTTCATATTGAATAATAAATAAGAATAATGTATCAGATGATGAATATTACAGTGATGTCTTGGCCTTAAATGTGGCTTGGACATTTGATGATGAGGAGATGCCTCTTTCATAATAACTTAATTAACCTAACTATTAATTATTTAATTATTTAATTATTATATTATTTTATGTTCATTACACTAGTGGTATTCAGGGGATCCAAGGAAAACTCATTGCAGAATACTCTGAACAAAGGAGACCAAAAGTGCGGAAGCTGCCAAACTGTATATATGGGGTGGCACCTAAAGGCACCGTTATGACAGAAGCTTGTGGATTTGTAGCGAGCCCAAGAAAGTAAATGCTCAATGGTGTTTTCATTTTTTGAGAGTGTGAAAATAGGAAGAAGACTCTAGTGTGGTCTCTTTTTCATATGTAGTCTCTTGAGTTCGAAAAAGGATAAAAGTGTGCACAAGATATTTCTCCCATCCTTTGGGGAAGGAATACTTCTTTATCATTTGTAGTCCATTTAGGCCAGAAAAGGTTAAACTTATATTGACTGGACGGTCATTCAAATATTTTTACAAGCATGAACGAAACCAAGCTTGCTTGGAAATATTTTCTTGATGAGAAGGCTGGAAAAGATCTTAAAGACAACCCATGATGATAATTTTCGTAAATTTAGGTCCCAATGCCCGAGAAAGCATAAAAAGATGCAAAGGGAAACGTTCCTGGCTTGAGTGCTCTAAGGTGGTCTTTCTCTTATGATAGTCTACATAATCCAAAAAAGGAGGTAAATGAGGCTACATAGACACCCTTTAAAATACTTTAATGAGTGTGAAAGGAAGCAAGCATGCTCGGTGATCTTTTAATTATTTCAAGAGTCAGATAAGAGCTTAACAAAAACGCCATAATGGTCAATCAAGCAATGGGGAAGTGTTCGATATATGGAAAGAGGTTATGTTGTGAACATGGTTGATCGTTATAAAATACATAACTCTAATGGTGAACCCTTGCAAGATGATGGATGGTGGTAAAAAATGGTTGGTTGTGCAGTGAGTGAATGGCTCATGAACGTGTCAATATGTACAAGGGGAAATTCATGTGATGGCATGAAAACCGTGGTGAATTTTGGGAAATGGACTAGAACAACCTAATGATAACATGAGACAAGGGTCTTGTCAATATAAAGAGGGTGAAAAATCGAACCCGGTGGCACTAACGGCATCCCAAATGGACTATGAATGACTCTATGGTGCATGAAAGAAAAACATACCCAATGGAGGTCTATAAATAAAGGGGAGACCACATGACATGTGTCATTGTTGTTCTTTAGTGCTGAGCTAGAGTGGAGGACCCCAGAACTCTTTTGCATATTTCTTTCATTCTGATCGGTGGCTTTCAGATTCATGACTTGTGTTATCTCCTCAAATAAATTAGACAATTTATTTTATGTAGTGATAGGAAGTCAAAAAACATTTTTGAAAATTTTAAGGCTCATTGTTAGAGATTTGGGTATGTAACGAAGTCTGAAACACATTGGACTTTGTTTTTCTTCAAAAAAATCAAAGCTCAGGTTTTGTTGGCTTAGGCGAACATTTCAATGGTCCATTAGGCATCGAAAAGCCTAACTTTCGGTAGCTTAAACATGAAATTCGGGGCTATTTTAGCAACTGAAATCATAGGAATGTTGAAGCAATCAGTACATTCTTCATACGTAGGAACAATTAGGATGGAAGCGCTATCATCACCCATTAGCCACCGAAAATACAAGACGGGTAGTGGATTATTATTTGGTAAGAGATGTTTAAACTATTATTATGAGTTTGATGTGATCTGTCCAATCCCAAATCCTCTTTACCCTACACCTGTCCTATACATTGCGAATTCATCCCTATGTCATTACTATAGCTCCAGTTCGCAAGATAACGAGGCTCATTAGCCAATCATTACCTTTTTAAATCACAATTTCCTAATGGATCCCTCAAAATTAGGACATTCCCTTGATTCATTCATCATTCCTTACATTTGTTTTCATTGAGCCAAAACTCCCAATTTTCATGCTTTGTTGTCCTCCCCAAGTTCGAATTTCCAAATTACAGGTGCAGAGAAATAGTTCAGAAAATGAAGAGAGGAGGACCTACCATAAGGAAAGAGCGTGGTGATATCTATTACCTAGAATCACACCCTGAGGTATGTCAACTATTCAAAGATGTAGGTTGTTATAGGTTTTGTGAAAAAATCCAAGGATCTCATCATCAAGTAGCAGAATCTTTTTCTCTCACATTTGATGGCAGAAAAGAAGTAAT
Source organism: Pseudotsuga menziesii (assembly GCA_001517045.1). Taxonomy (NCBI): domain Eukaryota; kingdom Viridiplantae; phylum Streptophyta; class Pinopsida; order Pinales; family Pinaceae; genus Pseudotsuga; species Pseudotsuga menziesii. Next base: position 307,165 of record LPNX010863431.1, on the reverse strand, counting down.
CGGAAAGGAATAATTCTAGGTGGATGAAGCTCTTATAACTGAAGTGACAGAACTTCCAAGGATTGGATAAAATTGGTTTAAGACCACTATTACAAAGAATGTTGAATTTAGATCCTACTTGAAACCTGAGCACAAAATTATTGTATGGAAGAAGAACATTCCTATGTCTTATCTCAAGGAGAAATGGAATCACCTGTTGAAGTCAATTATTGTCTACATAACCTGTGAGGGTAGATACAATAGGGTGATGATCTACCATTTTAAATTAATGAATCGCTTCACTAGCAGGAGCCCCTTGAATATGCCTTTTTACCTCTACAAAAGCTTGACTAATATGGCTCATCAAGTTAGAGCCAAGACAACCAAAATTGCAAGAATATTATCTCATCATGGCTTGATCAAGCTAATTGTTTCTGAGCTACTGCAAAGCAGGAACATTGCCTAGGCATACTTCCTGTTATAGAATGAATTTGAAATAGAACTACAGCTAGAGGATAAAAAGAGGCCTTCTTCAAAGAAGTCTTCCACTCTCAGAAGTGGAAAGAGGAAGAGCAGAGCCATATCTCCAATTGCAGTTGATTAAACATCTCCATCTTCTAATACTAAGAAGGCCAAAAGGAATCTAGATTTCAGTAAGAAGATAGAAAAAGAAGAAGCTTCTTCACAAGACAAGAATGTCCTCAACCTGCCATACACTGATTCTGAAGATGAAGAAGAGCAAGGAGCTGACCTAGAAAATCAAGTTGCAACAAGGCATGAGGATCTTCCCTCACCTACACCAAAGGATGATCAAATTCAACAAGTTGTAAAAGCTTCATCTAGCAAGCCAAAGGAATCCAGATCTCAGAAGATCAACCAGCTGCTAAGGCAGGTGTATGAATTAGAAGTTCTTGAAATGGAAATTAAAAGAAGCAATGAAAGATTAACTAAAATAAATACTAAATTATATGAAGCTCTTCAAGAATTAAAAAATAAGTATACTAAGCTTGAAGAAAGAAATCTCAGGTTGATGAAGGAAAACACCAAGCTCTACAGAAAAATCAGGCTGTCAAAATCGCAGAAAAAGTATTCAAACCCTCAGTCTCAAGCACATCATAATCTGGAAACCCTAGAAGAGGTAGCCATGAATCTTTATGATCCATAGGAATCATGTGATTCTACTTCCATCCCAGACCCTATTCAAGTTGCAGAGACACCAGAAGAACAACATTGAATATTTAAAAAATTAAGGTAAAATGGGATTGTTGCAATTTTGATTAATTGTTAAAATAGACTTTTCGGTGTCTTAGGAGAACACTTGAACTGTTCGTTATCCATCGAAAACAGAGATTTTGGTAGCTAATGGGATCGAATTTTTCCTCTACTAGCCACCGAAAGTGCAGACATGGCAAAGAGATCTTATTTTTCCCAGATCCAAATGTTTTGAGGATGATTTATAATGATAGACAAAGACTAAATCCATCAAGATTAGAGTTTTTTTTTAGTTTTTGCCAACAAGATAGAGGTGATAAGGCTTCCTGCCTATTTTGGTAAAAGGTGTCTTGTCTACCAAATGGCAAGTTTGAATACTCCTTCAGTTTCTACTGCTGCTGTCAAAGATTTCAAAGATTGGGAAGATCTTTTCAGATATGGATATTGACCATCAAAATAAGATCTTTTCCTATTTTCTTGCAACTGTTTTTTACTGTCTATTTTTAGCAAATTCGATCCAGTTTTTCAAGATCCAGAATAATTTTCTAAAGGCTATAAATCCTATGAATTTTGTAGAACAAAGGGTCGATTTGGAGTTCTAGCTACACTGTTGTTGTGATAAAGACACTTTCTATAATATATTCAGTATGCAAGCTTCTTTCATTGTTATTTGTCAGATCTTCTTTTACATTTCGGTTCTATTCTTATGAGTGAAATTATGTTCTTTATCTATGTTTACATAATCCATTGGTGACTGTCATCTTACCATCTGATTAGTGAGCAAGGGATCATAAGTAATCATACTAGTTTTATTGGCCCAACATATATATATGGTTGTGTGTATATGTTCTGGTTAGTAAAGTCAGTTTCTTCATCCATATTTATCTATTACCTATCTAATAGTATCTTTTGAAGGCCTTGTTTTTTCTGAATGTACTTAAGAGTGTCTTGAGTATAGCATTTAGTGAGTTTGATATTCATTTTGATCCAGTATTACCCATCATTGAGAGAATTTATTAAGTTACCAGGAATCTTTGAGCTACAACCTAGAAGAGTTTCCTAGAGTGCTAACAATTGGAACAGTTGCTGGGGAGAAGATATTGAAGCTCAGCTTCCATGGGATGCAACATAGATCCAACTTTGATGATAGACAAAAATTTGGACATTATCCTGATTGTAATCATATATCTGGCAACTCCATTAGAACAAAGTGGCTTTGAGAAGACCAAATACCAAAAAAAATCCTCAAAGGCCACCAGTGACACCTATTTCAAATCTTGAACAGATTATAAGGAGAGGAAGAGCTTCGCAAAGATAGACTTCCAGATCTACAAGGGGAACTGCATCAAGTACTTCTAGAGGTAATTATTCTATTGTATCAAATAAACCTCCCTTTAAATCATCTTCTACTGAAGCATCTAGTTCTCAGAAAATTATAAGTGAATAAGAAAATTTGAAAGTTGAGGAATCTTCAACCACTTTTGCTTTTGTAGATCCGATTCCTGGAAAATCCACTGGGGTAAATCTACCAACTATACCTCCTCAACTACCACCCACACCAGCAAAATCTTCTTATGCCCCTTCCATGCCCACATCCACTATGGTTGTCCCTCTGACTAATATGGAAAATATCCTTGTTGCCAGATATGCCCCTCTAAATTTGCCTAACCCCCTTTCTGCTATGCCTACTAGAGATTATAAAAAATACATGCCTAAGTTTACCGGGGAGGGAGATTTTATAGCTAAAGAACATTTAGAGGCATTCTACAGTTATGATGAGAATATAAATATTGAACAAGAGGATGTGTGGACTAGGGATTTTGTGCAGAGCTTAGATGATCAGGCTAGGAAATGGTTCAAAGAGTTACCTGCTGGATCAGTAGCTAACATTGAAGCTCTAGATTACATATTTTTGAAGCATTGGGGAGAAAGAAGAGACCACCTTTACTATATCACAGAATTTAGTAATTTGAAGAGAGAAAATGGTGAATCTATTTCAAATTTCACAAAGATATTTTAAAAAATGTTCAGCAAGATCCCTACTGAGATCAAACCTACAGAGACTTCACCCAAAATCACTTATGAAAATGATTTTGATTCCGAGTTATGTCTTCTTCTTAGAGAAAGAATATATTCTTCTTTATCACTCATGCAAGATGCTACTCTTGAATTTGATTCTAATATTATTTCATCTCAAAACATTAAGGGAATAGTGGACATGAAGAAGAAATCTCCAGATCCTTCTTCACTAGAAAAAAAAATAGAAAAAATGGCCAAGATGTTGAACAGCTTAACATCTGAAATATCTAAACTTAAATATTAAGGTCAACAACCTGTAAGAGGTAAAGGGCCAAATGAATTTTCTCCCAGAAACCCTAATACTTTCCCTTACAGAAGGAATAACCCATAGGCTCAAATCCTCCAAAGGGGTAGGAATCCATCTAAGGAACAAAGAATCAGAGCTCCTTTCCAAAATGATGTGTTAGAAGAAGAAGAAGATCTTACTCAAGAAGAAGTAGTAGAAGACAATATCAATTGCATGGAAGATGAAGTTGATCCCTCTTTCTTGACACAATCATATTATGATGAAGCCCTCATGAATGAGCATATCACTGAAGAATACTTGTATCAGGAAGATGATCAAGGAGGTTACAATTTGAGGTTCAAGCCTGCTGTTCAAAAACCTTTGATTGTTGCTCCCGGAAAGAAGAATCATGTCCCTACAAAACAATATGCTTCTCCTGTTAAAAATATTGTTGCTCCTGCAAAAAAAATTGATGCTCCTTCAAAACAGCAGCAAAAGCCATTGCAGCCATCATTCCATGATCAAATTCAGCTTAAATCTCCACCACAAGAGGTAAGAACTTCTGACAAATTGTCTTAATCTTTCAATCTTGAATCAGACATTTAGAAACTGAAAATCCCTTTTCCCTTGACAGATATTATGAAGAATAATTCCTTTTGATTCATCTATACTGAAATCTCTTCAACCAAAGACACCCACAGATGCTGACTTTGTAAATTTGCAAGATGATAATCCCACAGTAACACTAGGTCCTATAGTTGAAGAACTGGATGAGTCTTGTCCACTTTTCTATATATCCTTGAACATCCATAACAATATCCTTCACAATTGTTTGCTTGACTTAGGAGCATCCCACAATCTTATTCCAAAAGCGGTGATGGATGAGCTTGGGCTCAACATCACAAAACCTTAACATGATCTTTTCTCTTTTGACTCTAGGAAAGTCAAATGCCTAGGCCTCATAAAATACCTTGTCATAAACCTCTCCCAACTGCCTTCAAAAATCATAGTGATGCATGTAGTAGTTGTCGATATCCCACCCACGTTTGGCCTCCTCTTGTCTTGTTCATGGAGTAAAACGCTAGGTGGTACCCTATAGATGGATCTTACTTATTCTACAATACCGATGTTTGGAGGAGAAACCAAGAGACTCTATAGAGATAATTAGCTTTCCTACATCATCAGTAATGAAAAGAATTCTATAGATCATTCCATCTATGCGGTGGACATAGACTTTGGGGCATGTATTCTACAAATAGATGATTCTCAGCCAGTACCTATGCATCTCACAAAGCCTATCTATCAAAAACCTGAAGAAATAACTACCTTTTTCTGGAGCATGTTTTTTGATGGGGTCGGTACTCAAACCTCAGCAGGTGTAGGTGTAGTTTTGATTTCTCCTACAAAGGAGACTATTCATTTGTCTTATAAACTTGATTTCAAGATTACTAACAATATAGAAGAGTATGAGGCTTTTCTACTGGGAGTAAATGCTGCTAAGGAGATGGGAATCATGTGTCTAAATATATTTGGAGATGCATATCTCATCATACAATAGGTGAACAACAATTTTCAAGCAAAGAATGTCAGACTAAAAGCATACAGATATGATGTGTGGAAACTTAGGGACTCTTTCATGATTTTTGACATTTCCTATATACCTAGAGCTATGAACCATCTAGTTGATTCCCTTGATGCCTCTGCCAGTATGTTCATTCCTCCTATGCCTCCTAAATTGAACTATGAAATCCAAGTCAAATACAGGCCATCCCTACCAGATAATGTTAAATATTGTTAAGTCTTTGAGGATGATGATGAACTTAGTAAATTTCTCCAAGTCATTGATGAATTTTCTGATATGCATATTGACCTAGAAAATCTAAATGTAGAGGAATCCCAGAGGCCTAAATTGAGAGATAAAATGGGTTAACACAATATTGTTCAGTTGTCAAGCAATCATATACCTCGAGGTCTAGTACCTCTTGAAAAGCTCTTTGACCATAATGATGTACCCTTCAAACCTGTGAAAACGGAGAAATACCCTGTTATCCATGAGCACAATATAGGTAGCCAAAGTCATCCTAAATTCATAATTTTAAATGCTGAGTTGACTGCTGATCAGAGGTCAGAATATTGCAGTCTTATGAAAGAATTTGCTGATATATTTGCTTGGGAATACAGTGATCTGAAAAAATATGATACAAATATCATTCAACATAAAATTCCCCTGGAAAAGGACACCATCCATTTCAAACAAAATTTAATGCCTATCAATCCTCTATTATTTCCTATGTTTGAGAAAGAAATCAAAAAGATCCTAGATGAAAAAATCATAATCCCATTGAGGTATTCTGAATGGATTGCAAATTTAGTAATAGTGAGGAAGAAAAATGGTGAGAATCAGGTTATGTGTCGATTTTAGAAACTTAAATAAATGCTCCAAGAAAGATAACTACCCCCTACCCAAGATGGAGAATCTGTTGCAAAGAGTTTCAGGAGCTAGTGTCATGTCATTCCTAGATGGCTTTCCAGGCTACAACCAAGTTTCAGTACACCTTGATGATCAATAAAAAACCACTTTTACCACTCCTTGGGACACCTTCATGTATGCCAAGATGCCATTTGGGATAATGAATGCTGGGGCCACTTTTCATAGGGCCATGGACATAGCCTTTGTGGGATTAAAGGACAAGTTTGTTATCATATATCTTGATGACATCACTGTATACTCAAACAGATATAAAGAAAATTTGCAACACTTAAAAGGGTTTTTTTTTTTCTGAAATGTAGACAGTTTGGGATATCTCTAAACCCAAAAAGTCTCAATTTTCTTTGAGGGAGGGAAAACTCATAGGACACATAGTTTCAGCAGAGGGTGTGAAGATTGATCCAGTTCGATTCAAAGAAATTCAGAAATTATCCATACCAAGGTCAAAAAAGGATATTCAATAATTCCTCCATAAGATCAATTTTGTCAAGAGGTTTATTCCTAATTTTTCTGAGCTAGTGAAACACATAATTTCCATGTTGAGGAAGGAATCTGAAATTAAATGGATAGAAAATGAAAGAAACTCTTTTGAAGCCATCAAGCAAGCTATCATGGAAGCTCCTACTTGAATTAGCCCAGATTACACCAAGGGCTTCTATATTTTCTCTTTCGCTTCCTATGATACAGTGGTAGCATTATTGTTGTAGAAATATGATGAAGGTATTGATCATCCAATCACTTTCTTCAGCAAAACATTGAGGGATGCTGAACAAAAGTATGATCCTATAGAAAAACAAGATTATGCTCTTATTAAGTCATTGAAAGCTATCAGAATTTATATTTTACACGCAAAGGTACTTGCCTATGTCCCTTTAGCTTCTGTGAAGGACGTTTTAACCCTGCCTGACATTGATGGAAAGACAGCCAAATGGATTGAAAATATGATTGAATTTGATATAGAAGCAAATCCCACCAATCTAGTAAAAGGCCAAGGCCTAGATAAGCTCATGACAAAAGAAAATTGTGATCTACTAGGCATGAATTTCATTTTGGTAAGTTCAGGAATTTTGCAGATAGAGGCAGCAGCAGAAGAGCAGCATGACAGTTAGCAGGGGCTAAGAATTTGTCTTCATGTGAGTGGTATTTAGGTATTATTCATTTTTTGCAAAATTTAGAAGTTCCTCCTGAACTTAGCATGACTCAAGCACGAGATCTTAAGTTTAGATATATTAAATTTTGCATAATTAACAATCTACTGTATTGGAAAGATCCTTCTGGTATTTTGATCAAATGTTTAGATAAGGAAGAGTCAGTTTAAGTCATGCATCAATTCCATTCAAGCATATGTGGAGGCCATCATTACTGAAAAACTATAGCTCACAAGATTCTAAGGGCTTGATACTATTTGTTGTCTCCCAAAGTAATTTATTTTCGTATGAAGAATTTTATTCACACAATGAGGGATATGAATGTCACTAACAGTTTGAAAGCATCTATTTTTTATAAGAATTTCATAAAGCTGTAGCTTTTAGTGGCTTGGGAAAGGATCAGAACATCTCATTAGCCACAGAAAGTTGGAAGATAAATAACAGATGGAAAACCTTTTCGGCGGTTAGGCATATTGCTAAATCTTTTAACTACCATCGAAACATTTTTTAACAACGATCGGACGTTTAGTCCTCTATGGCACTGACGTTTAATAGGTTTAGTTTTCTATGGTGCCTCCATTATGGATAATCTAGTGGTTTAAAGTTCTGACATGGATATTAGTGAGTTGAACCACCGACACTACGGCAGTATTCTGATCTAAGGCGCCGATGAGATAGAGGATAGAGCTTTTGATTTTCGATCACGAAGCTAGTGGTTTAGAGCTCCGACACTGCAACAGCGATCAGAAAATAAGTTTCAACATGTTAATTATTACAGCTTCCGATCGCCGATGAGCTAGTGATGGAAAGCGTCGATAAATTGAGACTTGGGGCACCGATGGGCTAGAAGATAGAGCTTCTGATCGCCGATGAAGAAACCGTCATGATGTTAGTCATTTGAGGCTCCAAAACAGTGGCAGCATAGAGAACTAAAGATTTGATTCATCTTCTACTGACCTCCGATAGTGATAAAGCAAAATCATCGACAGTTAAAAAATATAAAGTTTTGAAAAACTAAGACAAAAGAGATAGTGCACATCGGCGAAGAAAAGATGAATGCTTCTGCAGTGTCGACGATATAAAGCACTAAAATTTCACCGAAGTCACGTATCGGAAATCAGAACCACTACTTAATAAGGTGTCGGAGCTTGAAAACACTAACCATTGGCAAGATAGTCCACTAAGGAGCTGCAACGGTGGGAGACAGACTGACTACGATTTTCGATCAATCAATAGAAAATCATCGACGATCAGAAGAACTAAGGACTACATATTGGCAACATAGTCCACTAAGGAGCCACAATGATGGGAGATAGACCGACTGCGGGTTTCATGACAATAGAAACCCATCGGCGATCGGAAGAACTAAGGGCTATGGATCGATGAGGTAAAGCTAAGCATCTCCGCAGTGTCGGTAAGGCAACAGACAAGGCCTCCAATCAATGACAAAAATCATTACAACAGTGATAAAAATAGTTTGTTTCACCTTGGAAATAGCGGCAGCATTCTAGTCTAGGGTGCCGATATGCTAGAAGATAGAGCTTCCGATCGATGACCACGGAAACAAGGTAGAAAATTCTGGCAGATTAAACAAGAAGGGCCACTTCAGTTAAACACCGAGACACTGGCTGTTGGTGGCAATTTCACATTAAACCAGCAATGGTGATTATCAGCGACCACTTCAGTTATTAAAATTTCGATCAGTGAACTAGATCTTCACAATAGATAGACAAATAGTTAGCAAGGGTTTGAATCCCTAATCTAAGAAAACTATCACTTTCAAGTATTTTTTGTATAAACAGATTGGATTTTCAGGATCCACCATTTCTGTAGAAGGATATAAAGCCCATGATTGATTTTATAATAAGGGTTTGACTTCAGGTATTTGTAAGCCTATTTTATTGTCAAGCATCTCATCTTTTTTATTCTAATTGTAAGCTCTTTTGTTATGAGTTGTCCAACCATCATCTTTATCTTTACTGTACTTATGCTTGAATGTGCATTTAGGTGATTTTCAAGTTGATTAATAGCTAATAGCTGTCATCCTATTCATGAGTTAATGTGATTTGATTTATAAGTACCATCCTTGTCATGATTTAGCCATTTATATGGATCTGTTTTTTATGTAAGTCTGTTAGCTTGATGATTTCTCCATCCCTGCACCTTATTTTCAAACAACTGAACAAGTTGTAACTAAAAGCCTTGTGATTGAGTGAGCTTCATCCATGTCTTGAGAGTGAGAGGTTATATAGGTCACCTGACTTTATCCATATCAAAAAACCCTAAAAAAAACATTTTAAGTTACCAGGAATCCTTGAGCTACAACCTAGAGGAGTTTCCTAGAGTGATAACAAAGTGGCGCCGTTATCAAGGAGAGGAGATTGAAGCTCAGCTTCCCTGGGAGACGACATAGATCCATGATTTGACATTATTATGGTTGTAATCATCTATCTAGCGACTCCATTGATATAAGGTAACTTCAAGAAGACCAAGTACAAGAGCAACCCCAAAGGGGCAACCAGCAACACCGGTTTCAGATCTAGAAGAAATTTTGAGGAAAGTCAGGGATTTACTAAGATAGACCAGCAATACTACACAAAAAGCTACATCAGGTATTTCAAGAAATCTTTCTGTTATTATTTCTTCTACTGAAACTCTTAATTCCCAAGAATTTTTAGATACATCAAAAAAATCTAAGGGTTGGGCATCTTCAACCACTGCTGCCTGTGAAGATCCAATCCTGGGTGACTCCACTGGGATAAGTATACCACTGCCTTCTCAACAAGTATATTCATTAGTGTTTCCTTCCACAACCCTATCCATACCCATTTCCAATATGGCTTCCCCACAATTGACCAAGATGGAAAGGATCCTGGTAGCTAGGTATGCACCCTTAATTCTGCCAAATCCTCTCGTAGCCATGCCTACTGGGGATTATCTCAAGTATATGCCTAATTTTATAGGGGAAGGGGATTTCACTGCTGAAGAACATCTAGAGGATTTTTACAGCTATGCTGAAAATATTAACATAGAACAAGAAGATGTATGGACTAGGGTGTTTGTGCAAATCCTAGATGGTCAGGCTAGGAAGTGGTTTAAGGAACTTCCTGTCAGATCAATGGCAGGCATAGAGGCCCTAGATGACATTTTCTTAAAGCATTGGGGAGAAAGGAGGGACCACCTCTACTATATCACAGAATTCAGCAACCTGAAAAGAGAAAATGGGGAGTCTATCTCCAAGTTTACCAAGAGATTCAACAATATGTACAGCAAGATCTTTACCAAAATTAAGCCCACTAATACCTCAACGAGGATAACTTATGCAAATTCCTTTAACTGTGACTTTTGCTTAATTCTTAGAGAAATGAGGTATGTTTCCTTATCACTCATGCAGGATGCTGCCCTAAAAGTAGAGTCAAACATTCTGGCATATCAGAAGGTCAAAGGGAAGATAGACAGGAAAAAACATCCAACAGACTATAGTGGGGCTTTGGCATCAGAGAACAAGATTGACAAAATGACCAAACTGTTAGATAACCTAACTGCTGAAATGTCTAAATTGAAGTACCAAGGACATCTACCAGTGAGGGGTAAAGGGCCAAGCGACTTTGCTCCTCAAAACCCAAATTTTGTTCATTATAGAAGAGGAAACCCCCCAATTCATATTCTCAGAAGGGTGAGAAATAAATGCGAAGATCAGAGGATAAGAGCTCCATTTCAAAATGTTGTATTAGAAGAAGAGCCAAAATTCATTGAAGAAGAAGGAGAAGCTGAAGACAATATCAACTGCATGGAGGATGAGGTGGACTATTCTTTTCTGACACAGGCAGAATATGTGGAAGCCCTGATTGATGAGCAGATCACTGAAGAGGCTGTCTATCAAGATGATGGTTAGGGAGGTTACAAACTAAGGTCTAGGCTAGTTTCTCCCCTCAAGAAGAATGCTGTACCTGTCAAGCAGCCTGCTTCACTAGCTAGAAAGGTTGTTGTTTTACCAAAGAAAGTGGCTACCCAATCCAAAGCATTGCATAAACCAGCACCTTCAGCCACACTTCATCAAGTCCAACTCAAACCTACAGATTCTGAGGTAAGGTTTCTAGATAGGCTACATTACTCCTTCAACCTCGAGTCTGAAATTAAAAAATTGAAAATCCCTTTCCCTTTAATCGAGCTAATGAGGAATGATGCATTCAAAACCTCCATTCTGAATTCCCTTTAGCCCAAGGTGCACATTGACACTGACTTTGTGAACCTGGAAGATGACAAGCCTATTGTAACCCTCGGCCCCATGATTGAAAACCTAAAGGACTCCTACCCACCATTCTATATATCCTTGAACATACATGATAAAATCCTCCATAGCTGTCCATTGGATTTAGGAGCCTCTCATAACCTAATGCCAAAGGCTATGATGGATAAGATTGGCCTCAGAATCACCAAGCCCTACCATGATTTATTATCCTTTGACTCTAGGAAGGTCAATTGCTTGGGACTCATCAAATACCTTGATGTAAACTTAATGCAGCTACCTTCGAAGAGCGTAATGATGGATATTGTAGTGGTCGATATTCCTCCAAAATTCGGCCTCTTGTTGTCTTGGTCATAGAGAAAAATACTGGGAAGCACCCTTCAGATGGATCTCACATATGCCACCATTCCCATGTTTGGAGGGGAGACTAAGAGGTTGTACAGGGAAAATTAGCTAGCATACATTATCAGCAAGGAGAGCCACTCAGTAAATCATCCCATCTACGCAGTAGACACCGATTTCGGGTCTTGCATTTTGCAAATAGATGATAATCAGCAGACATCATTTCAGCTCACTGAGCCCACCTCTCAGCAGCCCAAATAAGTCACGAAAGCGATCTGGACCATGTATTTTGATGGGGCTAGCGCTCAAAGCTCAGCAGGCATGGGTGTAGTATTGATCTCCCCATCTAAGGAAAACATTCACTTATCTTATAAGCTCCATTTTCAAACCACTAACAATGTAGCAAAATATGAAGCCTTGCTGCTAGGAGTTAAAGCTACCAAGGAGATGGGGATCATGTGTGTGAATATTTTTGGAGACACAGACCTCATCATACAGCAGGTCAACAATGCTTTTTAGACAAAAGAATCAGATTGAAGGCCTATAAGGACAAGGTATGGAAACTCAGAGACTCCTTTATGTTTTTTGAACTGCCATATATTCCTAGGGCTTTGAATCACCCGGTTGATTCCCTGGCCATCTCTGCAAGTCTGTTTGTTTCTCCTTTACCCCCTAAGCTCGGCTATGATTTTCAGGTCAAGTACAGACCCTCTCTACCAGACAATGTAAAATTTTGGAGGGTGTTCGAAAATTATTAGGATATTAGTAAATTCCTTCAGTTAGTAGATGAATTCTCTGACATACACATAGACCAAGAAAACCTTAACATGGAGGAATCCAAATAGCTCAAGTTAAAATATAAAGAAACTGAGCAGAATATTGTCCAATTTCCCAGCAACTACATACCCCGAGGTCTAGTACCATTGGAATAATTGTTTGATCACAATGACATACCTTTCAAGCTGGCCAAAAGGGAGCTAGATCCTGCTATCCAAGAGAAAAAAATAGGCAGCCAAAGCCATCCAAAACCGATAAATCTATCCACTTGGACGACTGCTGGACAGAATTCTAAATTTTGCAGCTTGATAAAAGAGTTTTCTGATGTATTTGCATGGGCGTATAGTGACCTAAAAACATATGATACCAACATCATCCAGTACATGATTCCTTTGGAAAATGACACCATTCCTTTCAAACAGAAACTGAGACCCATCAGCCCTCTTCTATTACCAGTGATTGAGAAAGAGATCCACAAAATCCTCAAAGCCAATATCATAATCCCCCTTAGGTATTCCATGTGGATTACAAATATAGTAGTGGTAAGAAAGAATAATGGAGAAATCAGGTTGTGTGTGGATTTTAGAAACTTGAACAAGTTTTCCAAAAAAGACAACTATCCACTGCCCAAGATGGAACATCTGCTGCAGAAAGTCTCGGGGACCAGGGTTATGTCCTTCCTTGATGGATTCTCTAGATACAACCAAGTTGTTATGCATCCAGATGACCAAGAGAAGACTTCCTTTACCACCCCCTGAGGCACCTTCATGTATGCTGAAATTCCATTTGGGATAATGAATGTTGGGGCTACTTTTCAGAGAGCTATGGACCTAGCTTTTGTAGGGAAAAAAGATAAATTTATGTTGATATATTTGGATGACTTAACATTTTACTCTCACAGCCATCATGACCACTTGCAGCATTTAAGGAAGGTATTTCTGAAGTGTAGAAGGTATGGAATATCACTGAACTCCAAGTCCCATTTTTGAACTCAATGAAGGAAAGCACCTAGGCCACATAGTCTCAGCTGAAGGTGTAAATATCGATCCGATGAGGGTGGAAGAAATCCAAAAAATGTCAATACCAAGGTCAAAAAGGGACATTCAGTCCTTTTTAGGCAAGATAAACTTTGTCAGAAGGTTTATTCCAAATTTATCTGAGCTAGTAAAGCATATAACAGTCATGCTAAAAAAGGATGCAGAAATAAAGTGGACTGACCAAGCAAGAAACTCTTTTGAAGACATTAAGAAATCCATCATGGAGGCCCCAACCCTGATTAGTCCCAACTACACCAAGGGTTTTTACATTTTTTCCTTTGCATCTTACGACACAGTGGCAGCTGTACTATTACAAAAGAATGATGAAGGTCTAGATCATCCAATTGCTTTTTTCAGCAGAACCCTGAGAGAAGCTTAGCTAAAGTATGACCCAATTGAGAAGCAGGCTTATGCTCTCATAAAATCTTTGAAGACTTTCAGGAGCTACATTCTCCATGCAAAGGTCATTGCATATGTCCCTTCAGCTGCTGTGAAGGATGTTTTGACCCAGCCCGACATTGATGGGAAGAGAGCTAAGTGGACTTCCAAACTCATTGAGTTTGATGTAGAGGTGAAACCCACGAAGTTGGTAAGGGAATTAGGTTTGGCCAAACTCATGGCCAAAGAAAATTGTGAACTATTGGGAATAAATTTCACATGTGTCAGATCAGCAAAGGTGCAGACTATGGTAGCAGTGGAAATAGAAGTAAATCAAGATCAGAATAATAGTCCATCAGTAGATGAGAACATATATTCATGTGAGTGGTATTCATGTATCATTAATTTTTTGCAAAAAATAGAATTTTCTCCTTATCTCACTCCTAACCAAGAATGAGCTCTTAAGTTGAAATCTGTTAAGTTTTGCATAATTGACAAACTGTTGTACTGGAGGGATCCGTCTGGGATTTTGTTAAGGTGTCTAGATAAAGAGGAAGAAGAACAGGGCATGCATCACTTTCATTCCAGTACATGTGGAGGCCACCACTACTGGAAAAACATGGCCCACAAGATATTAAGAGAAGGATACTATTGGTCAGTCATCTTTGTTGATGTATGCACTTTTGTAAGGGCCTGTGACCAATGTCAAAGATTTATAGGGAAGCAGCAACTCAAATCATTGCCCCTTAGGCCCATTATAGTGAATGGGCCTTTCCAGCAATGGGGTCTAGATTTCATAGGAGAAATAAATCCATATTCTAGTGGAGAGCATAAATGGATCTTAGTAGCCACTGACTACTTTACCAAACTGATAGAAGTAGTACCCACTAGAAATGCCACTCATCAAGTCATCATGAGATTTTTATATGAGAACATATTCAACAGGTTTGGTTGCCCAATAAGGTTAGTAACTGATAATGCAACAGATTTTAAGGCTGGGGCATTAGTTAAAATGTGTGAATCAATGGGTATCCAACTGGTGCACTCCACATCTTATTACCCACAAGGAAATGGCCTGGCTGAGCCATCCAACAAAATCTTAGTCATAATCATCAGGAAACTGCTAGAGACAAATCAGAAAAGCTGGTATTCAAATCTTAAGTTTGCTTTATGGGCTGATAGGGTAACAGACAAAACATCCATAGGGACTTCTCCATTCAAACTAGTTTATGGCACCGAGGCCATATTTCCTATACAGCTCATCCTTCCAGTGGCAAAGTTCTTTCAGGAAGAGGAGGATGAACCAAATGATATGGTAAGAAGGATGATGAATATGGTAGAATTAGAGCAAATAAGGGAGCAAGTTGTAGGAAAATTAGAAGCTCATCAACAGAGGATAAAGGGCATGTTTGACAAAAGAGCAAAGGCAGACAACTTTTAGGTCAGATATTGGGTCCTAAAGTGGGATGCTATCAAACAGGACAAGGGGAAACATGGAAAATTCGACTCTTTGTGGATTGGCCCTTTTGCGATAGCTCAGGTACATAAAAATAACACCTTCAAGTTGCAGAGTTTGGAAGGTGAAGAGGTATTTGATGGCCCAGCAAATGGGCATTTCTTGAAGCTCTATTTTATTTGAGGCTCTGAGGCCTTATTATTGTAAATTAGTAGATAGTAGGTTGTTTTTTTTTTCAGAATAGACTCCATGCCCAATGGAAAAATAAAGGATAGTGTTAAGTTACTTAGATGCTTTTAGGGAAAGGCATTTTGGTCTGGGGTTCTTGGGACCGCACTGGGAGGTTCCCATCCCCAAGTAGGAGCCAGATCTTATCTCCCAAAATAATTTATTTTCATATGAATAATTTTATTCACGCAATGAGGGTTATGAATGTCACTAACAATTTGAAAGCCTTTGTTTTTTATGAAAATTTCACAAAGCTGTAGCTTTTGGTGGCTTGGGACATAAGATAACAGATGGAAAACCTTTTTGGCGGTTAGGCGTATTCCTAAATCTTTTACCTAGCATCGGAAAAAAATTTAACAACGATCAGAGGTTTAGTCCTCTACGGCGTCGACGTTTCAGAGGTTTATTTTTCTGCGGCGCCTCCATTATGAATAATATAGTGGTTTAAATTTTTGACTTGGAAATTAGTGAGTTGAACCGCCGACACTGTGGCAGCATTCTGGTCAAAGGTGCCAATGAGATAGAGGACAGAGCTTCCAATTTCCAATCACAAAGCTAATGGTTTAGAGCTCCGACACTGCGGCAGCGATTAGACAAGAAGTTTTGACATGTTAATGATTATAGCTTTCGATCACCGATGAGCTAGCGATGGAAAGTGCCAATATGTTGAGACTTGGGGCGCCGATGGGATAGAAAGACAGAACTTTTGATCACCGATGAAGAAACCATCACGATGTTATACATTTGAGGCTCTAAAATAGCGGTGGCATAGAGAACTAAAGCTCCAATTCATCTTCTACTGACCTCCGATAGAGATAAATCAAAATCACCGACAGTTAAAGAATATAAAGTTTTGAAAAAGTAAGACAAAAGAGATAACATGAATCAGCGAAGTAAAGCTGAAAGTTTCTACAATGTCGGTGGTATAAAGCACTAAAATGCCACCGAAGCCACGTATTGGAAATCAGAACCACTACTTAATAAGGTGTCAGAGCTTGAAAACACTAACCATCAGCAAGATAGTCCACTAAGGAGCTGCAACAGCGAGAGACTGACTGACTACGGGTTTCGATCAATTAATAGAAAATCATCGACGATCGAAAGAACTAAGGACTACAGATTGGCAAGATAGTCCACTAAGGAGCCGCAATGATAGGAGATAGACTAACTGTGGGTTCCGTGACAATAGAAACCCATCGACGATCGAAAGAACTAAGGGCTATGGATCAGTGAGGTAAATCTAAGCAGCTCCACAGTGTCGATAAGGAAACAAACACGACCTCCGATCAATGACAAAAATCATTCTGACAATGATAAAACTAGTTCATTTCACCTCTGAAATAGTAGCAGCATTCCGATCTAGGGTGCCGATATGCTAGAAGATAGAGCTTTCGATCGGCGACCGTGGTGACAAGGTAGAAAATTCTGGCGGATTAAACAAGAAGGGTCACTTCAATTAAACACCGAGACACTGGCTGTTGGCGGTAATTTCACACTAAACCAGCAGTGGTGATTATCAGCAACCACTTTAGTTATTAAAAGTTCGATCAGTGAACTAGATCTTCAGAATAGATAGACAAATAGTTAGCAAGGGTTTGAAGCCCTAATCTGAGAAAACTATCACTTTCAAGTATTTTTTGTGTAAACAGATTGGATTTTCAGGATCTGTCATTTCTGTAGAAGGCTATAAAGCCCATGATTGATTTTATAATAAGGGTTCGACTTCAGGTATTTGTGAGCCTATTCTATTTTCAAGCATCTCATCTTGTTTATTCTAATTTTAATCTCTTTTGTTATGAGTTGTTCATCCATCATCTTTATCTTTACTGTACTTATGCCTGAATGTTCATTTAGGTAATTTTCAAGTTGATTAATAGCTAATAGTTGTCATCCTATTGGTGATTTAATGTGATTTGGTTTATAATTACCATCCTTGTAAGGATTCAGCCATTTATATGCATCTATTTTGTATGCAAGTCTGCCAGCTTGATGAATTCTCCATCCTTGCACCTTATTTTCAAACTACTAAACAAGTTGTAACTAAAAGCCTTGTGATTGAGTGAGCTTCATGCATGTCTTGAGAGTGGGAGGTTATATAGGTCACCTAACTTGATCCATATCACAAAACCCTAAAAAAATTATTTTAAGTTACCAGGCATCCTCGAACTACAACCTAGAGGAGTTTCCTGGAGTGATAACACTATTGGCATGTTCTTTTCTCTGATGTGTGTACCTTTGTGAAATCTTGTGGCAAATGCCAAATATTCATAGGAAAGCATCAACTCAAATGTTTTCCCCTTAGACCTATTGTAGTGAATGGTCCTTTCCAGCAGTGCGGTCTTGATTTCATAGGAGAGATTAATCCTTCATCCAATGGTCATCATAGGTGGATTCTAGTAGCCACTAATTATTTTACCAAGTGGATAGAGGCAGTTCCCACAATGAAAGCCACTCATCAAGTCATCATGAAATTTCTATATGAAAACATTTTTATCAGATTTGGCTGCCCAAAAATACTAGTGACTCATAATGCACCAGCTTTTAAAGTTGATTCATTGGTTAACATGTGTGAGTCACTGGGCATTCAATTGGTGCATTATACTTCCTACTAACCTCAAGGAAATGACCTTGATAAGTCATCCAATAAGAGCCTAGTTATAATCATCAAAAAGATATTCAAGAAAAAATAGAAGGGTTGGGATTCTAAACTAAAGTTTTCTCTTTGGGCTGACAGAGTGACTGACAAAACATCCATAGGGACTTCTCCTTTTAAATTGGTTTATGGTACTGATGCTATTTTCCCCATTCAGCTATTTCTACCACTGGCCAAGTTCTTTCAAGAGGAATAGGATGAACCCATGACATGGTAATAATAATGCTTGATTTGGTTGAGTTGTAGAAAGTTAGAGAACAGTTGGTGGAGAATTCAGAGGCTCACTAAAAGAAGAAAAAAAATACTTTTGACAAGAAAGCAAAGGTGGAAAATTTTCAGGTTGGAGACTGGGTTCTGAAATGGGATGTTGTCAGGTGATACAAGGGAAAGCACGATAAATTTGATTCTCTGTGGACATGTTCTTTTGTGATAACTCAAGTGCAACAGAACAACACTTTCAAACTGCAAATTCTGGAAGGTGAAGAAATGTTTGATGGCCAAGTCAATGGGCGATTTCTAAAACTTTATTTCATCTAATACTTCAAAGCCTTGTCATTGTAAATATCATTTTTGTTTTTTGTTTTTTGCAAAATAAATCCATGGCCAATGGAACACTAGAAGATAGGTTTGATTTATAGGAAAGGCATTTGATCTGTGGTTCTTGGAACCTCACAGGGAGGTTTCCATCCCTGAGTAGGAGACAAATGTTATCTTCTCAAATAAATTAGACAATTTATTTTATGTAGTGATAGGAATTCAACTAACATTTTTGAAAATTTTAAGGCTCATTGTGAGAGATTTGGGTATGTAATGAAGTCCAAAACACATTGGACTTTGTTTTTCTTCAAAAAAATCAAAGCTCAGGTTTTGGTAGTTTAGGATAACATTACAACTGTTCATTAGCCACCGAAAAGCCTAAATTTCAACAGCTTAAACATGAAATTCAGGGATATTTTAGCCACCAAAATCACAAGAACGTTGAAGCAGTCAGCACGTCCTTCATACGCAGGAACCGTCAAGATGGAAGCGCTACCATCACCCATTAGCCACCGAAAAGAAAAGACAGGTAGTGGATTATGACTTGGTAAGAGGTGTTTAAATTATTATTATGAGTTTGATGTGATCTGTCCAATCCCAAATCCTCTTTACCCTACACATGTCCTATACATTAAAAATTCATCCCTACGTCATTAATGTAGCTCCAGTTCGCAAGATCATGAAGCACATCAACTAATCATTACCTTTTCAAATCCCAATTTCCAAATGGATCCCTTAAAATCAGGACACTCCCTTGATTCATTCCTCATTCCTTGTGTTTGTTTTCGCTGATCCAAACCTCCCAATTTCTGTGCTGCGTTGTCCTGCGTTGGCATTGGAGGAACATTGCCTGGGCATTGTTGCAGCAGGGTCCCGTAGCTACAGAAGAAGCTGCTAGTTTAGCGGAGAGATAAGTTTTGGCGGAAAGAAGATAAGATAGAGCTACAACGCCATAGCACGTTTCCAGCTGCAGAGCAGAGCCAGAAACCATGACTTTTTAGATAGAGAAGTCAAGAAAGGCAACGGTACCTGAGTGGCTGAGAAGAGAGAGCTCACCCACTGCATTGAAGGCAGTGGCAGAAGACAGGAGGGCTCAATGACCCTCATAAAGGAGAAGTATCAACGAGGCTAAAGCATTGAAGACGAAGGACAGAAAAGCGAAGCGGTGCACAGTACCCATGATCAGTGCCGAGAAGCATGGAAGACTGTAGAGAGTTGTG
This sequence comes from Pseudotsuga menziesii, assembly GCA_001517045.1. Classification (NCBI taxonomy): domain Eukaryota; kingdom Viridiplantae; phylum Streptophyta; class Pinopsida; order Pinales; family Pinaceae; genus Pseudotsuga; species Pseudotsuga menziesii. The sequence goes on along the minus strand of LPNX010863431.1, from coordinate 287,156 downwards.
GTGTGACGAAAAGCGGATACCTCAAGTACAGATATGGCCGACTGTCACTAGTTAGGGTTTGGGTTACTGTTGGGACAGGCCCACAGTGTTGTAATGGCAAGACCTTCGGGCTGCCTATAAAGGGATATATTTTGTATTGTAAAAGGTTGGCGTGTTGGCATTTTTGGCATTTTAGGCCATCTAGCTAGTCGGATAACATATAGTTAGCCATTGAGTCGGTTAGCTCACAGTATCTTGTATTGTATTAGAGTTGAGATCTAGTTCTATTATTAGTGGTAGCAATCTTACTGTAACTAGTAGCTAGCTTATAGAGTATGCATGTAACGATCCGCAGGGATCGACAGAGAGGGAAGATTATATTGTAGGAGACCAATATAGAGAAGAAAAGAGATCTAAGAGAGAAGATCTCTAGCTTCATATGTGGTGCAGCAGAACTGTGTTTTACCTTCCCCTGAGCTATAATGAAAACACAGTTCTGTGGACGTAACTTCCATCCTGGAGGTGAACCACGTTAAAATCAAGTGTTATGTGATTGGTTTATGTGTTATGTTTACTTATGCATTTCTCAGTCATTTCATGGACTTTGTTTACAGTTTAATGAATGAAGGTGTTAATCAGTTCACAGTAACATAGAAGGATAAATATAATTCGAAGTCTTTGGCATGTTGTATGTGGTTCACTTATGCTTTGCTTGAAACAATCACTAGTCGTAGTATTGAACAGCCTTGTATGTTAAGTCTTGCACATCAACACAAGCAACGCTAGGTGCGCTAAGCTGCGGATTTAGGGTACCACAGAGAGGTGATACCGCATCGGTAGAAAAGCTGCGGTGCGTGATATCGTAGGTTAAGGACTTAGCATTGGGCAGGAGCTGCGTGTCACATGATGCACGACGACCCGGTAAGGTTGGAGATATCACGAGTCAGGGAAAGTGCGCGACCTAGAAAAGGACCGCACAACGGTATAAAGGAATATCTCGCAGCTAGAAGAGCTGCGAGACGAGGAGATCATGCGACGCGAGCAAAAGATCGCGCGACGCGCAGAGAAAGAGACCTCGCAGATCAGGGAACTGCGAGCCGCAAGTAGGATCGCCACAGAATCTGGTCCAAGACACTTGAGTCCTTGGCCAACCCATTAGAATCACTTCGGGTGAGAATTCAAGACGCTTTGCGGTCTGTCGCCGAAAGGGCCAGTGAGCTAGGGGTTTTGTTGGTTGATTATAGTAAACCTGGGTCTTCCCACCATAGCCAACAGGCATACTTCCTATTCTAGAATAAATTTTAAATAGAGCTATAGCCAAAGGATAAAAAGTGGTATTCTTCAAAGAAATATTCCACTCCCAGAAGTGGAAAGAGGAAGAGGAGATCCATCTCTCCAATTGGAGTTGATCAAGCCTCTCCATATTCTAAGACTAAGAAGGCCAAAAGGAATATAGATTTCAGTAAGAAGACAAAGAAATAAGAAGCTTCTTCACAAGACAAGAATGTCCTCAACCTTTCATACACTGATTTTGAGGATGAAGAAGAGAAAGGAGATGACCTAGAAAATCAATTTGTAGCATGGCATGAGGATCTTCCCTCGCCTACACCAAAGGATGATCAAATTCAACAAGTTGCAGAGGCTTCATTTAGCAAGCCAAAGGAATCCAGATCTCAGAAGATCAACCAGCTGCTAACGCAGGTGTATGAATTAGAAGTTCTTGAAATGGAAATTAAAAGAAGCAATGAAATATTAACTAAAATAAATACTGAATTATATGACTCTCTTCAAGAACTAAAAAAGAAGTATACTAAGCTTGAAGAAATAAATCTTAGGTTGATGAAGGACAACACCAAGCTCTACAGAAAAATCAGGTTGTCAAAATTGCAGATAAAGTATTCAAACCCTCAGTCTCAAGCACATCATAATCTGGAAACCCTAGCAGAGGTAGCCATGAATATTTATGATCCACAGGTAGCCTATCATTCTACTGCCATCCCAGACCCTATTCAAGTTGTAGAGACACCAAAAGAACAACATTGAAGCTTTAAAACATTAAGGTAAAACATGATTGTTGCAATTTTTATTAACTATTAAAATAGGATTTTCGGTGGCTTAGGCGAACACTTCAACTGTTCATTAGCCACCAAAAACAGAGATTTTGGTAGCTAACAGGATCAAATTTTGCCTCTACTAGCCACTGAAAGTGTAGACATGGCAGAGAGATCTTATTTTTCCCAAATTCAAATTTTTTGAGGATGATTTATAATGATAGACAAAGACTAAAGGAATCAAGATTAGAGTTATGTTTCAGTTTTCGCCAGCAAGATAGGGGTGATAAGGATTCCTGCCTAGTTTGGTAAAAGGTGACTTGTCTACCAAATGGCAAGTTCAAATTATCCTTCAGTTTTTACTGCTGCTATCAAATATTTCAAAGATCACGAAGATCTTTTCAGATATGGATATTGACCATCAAAATAAGATATTTTCCTGTTTTCTTACAACTATTTTTTATTGTCTATTTTTAGCAAATTCGATCCAGTTTTTCAGGATCTAGAGTAATTTTCTAAAGGCTATAAATCCAATGACTTAGGTAGAACAAAGGGTCGATTTGGAGTTCTAGATACACTTCTATTGTGATAAAGACACTTTCTATAATATATTCAGTATGCAAGCTTCTTTCAGTGTTATTTGTTAGATCTTCTTTTACATTTTTGTTCTATTCTTATGAGTGAAATTATGTTCTTTATCTATGTTTACATAATCCATTGGTGACTGTCATCTTACCATCTGATTAGTGAGCAAAGGATCATAAGTAATCATACTAGTTTTATTGGCCCATCATATATATATGGTTGTGTGTATATATTCTAGTTAGTAAATTTAATTTCTTCATCCATATTTATCTATTACCTATCTGACAGTAGCTCTTAAAGGCCTCATTTTGTCTAAATGTACTTAAGAGTGTCTTGAGTATACCATTTAGTGAGTTAGATATTCATTTTGATCTAGTATTACCTGTCATTGAGAGAATTGATTAAGTTACCAGGCATCTTCGAGCTACAACCTAGAAGTGTTTCCTGGAGTGCTAACAACTTGTAGGTAAGAGTACTCATCAAAACCGTCCTTTTCGCTAGTTTACATTTGGTTTTATCTCATTCAGGTGCCCTTGCTGAACTGGAAGGTTTCGTAGTGCTGGGTCGCACTTTTTGATGGAAATTTCATGACTTGGGTCGCTCTTAATGTCCAAACAGTTGATACCCAGTTGCACCTGTCAAAGAGATAGGCACGACCTGGGTTGTATCTACCCAGCAAAAGGGTGCAACTGAGTCGCATATGTTCAGTGATTAAGCGCGACTTGGGTCACTCATAATAGTTGAATAGAAGAGACTTCATCCCTAGATGAGGTTTTTTATGTGAGATTTGGCCTAACAGGGATTGGTTTGATGTGCAGGATGTTGCGTCCAGTGTGGCGAGAGAGGGATATTGGTACCTTATGGGGGGAGGCATTGAGAGATACGGGAGTGGTGGACACACTTGACCAAAGTGGGCTATTAAAGTATTTTCAGATTCCACTTATGCAAACTACTAGACTGTTACTAGAGACATTGGTGGATTTCTATTATACAGATGTAGAGTGCTTCATCATCCAAGGAGAGCAGACAGAAATCATGCTCTATGATATTTACTTTCTGACTGGGCTCTCAATGCTAGATGTGATCGGTGACACCACGCCGAAGCTCACACACAGGGTGACACTGGATGATCTCTATAAGAGGCAATGCTATTCCTTTACTATTGTGTATGGGTCGTACTTATTGATGTGCAACATTGAGAGTCTCTTGACTCGGGATGTCACAGTGATGGTGCTGTGGATCTTGGGATCATCTGGACCGCACAAGATCTCAGGGGGGCAGCTCTAGATTTTGGAGCACGTCATGGGGGGAACCTACTATGGGTGGGCTCAGATGTATTTGACTGTGGTTTAGCATTTGTTGAACCATGCTAGTACTATGGGAGGGGATTTATGTTTCCCCTCATTTTTGTGCTCTTTCTTTTTCGAGTGACTATCGACCCTTCGATCGCATTTGGCAGTGCAGAATGGCAGGCCTTAGGAGCCTCATAAACAAAGGTGGAGTGAGATTCTGATCTAGGAGGGAGGTGGCTTAGTGGGATAATTCTTTACTCAGGAGTTGTTATCATAGTGGACACAACTACCAGTCCTCATCGAGGACTGCTCATAGATAGGGATGGACTACAGGGGAAATCCGGAGATACCCCGACCTCCAAGACAGGCCTGGGGACCAGATGGTATGTATACATGATGTTTTCTGTGGTTACATTCATATATAGCTCACTATATTAGTGGTATCCAGTTTATGTGTACGACATATATGAATGATGTACTATGTGTATGTGTAGATGTTAGTCCATGCCTGCCTGCAAGTTATGAACGATGGAGGGGCAGGGTGGAGGGGATAGATCCCCCCGCTCAGGGGAAATGGAGTGTCTTGAAATCTCTTCGTCATGACATAGAGCATCAGTTAGATAGAGTTACTAATGACATATGGAAACACTTAGATGACCTGATCACTTCCTATTTCCTTGCACCTCGCGAGTGGATCCCCTTGATGAAGAGGATCACAGTCACAGCTGAGTATGTGTGAGCGACAGCCTAGGATGACACACTGATGGAGGATGAGGAGGAATCTAGTGATAATTAGGACATAGAGGAGGATATAGAGTCAGAGTACCAGGATGAGGATTCTGATTCTGATTAGCATCTAGTGATGTTGCCCCTAGTGTGGTGGTGCACTAGGATTTTTGCATTGATGTATATGATTAACTGAGAAAGCTTATGGAGCTTCTCATTTTGTACTGAACACTATGACATGATATATATATATATATATGCATGTGGATGCACTTTTTATGGCTTTTATATTAGTCTTTTTATGATGAAAATTCCTAGATGATGTATGTGACATATGTATGCATGATTATATGATGGTGCATGATGCTATTTTTTTATTTCATATATGCGATGATGAATATGCTGCTCTATATATATCATGTCACTACACTATTGACATGATATAGCCATTTGGTCTACTACACTATTGAGGTTTCTAGGAACATGCATGAATGTGATGGATTCAAAATTTCGAACCAACTGTTTAGTGCACGGGAAATTTCTAAAGAGACAAGGATCACGTACCTGGTAGTAGTTATTCAACTGGGAGACAAGCAGCTGGGAGTCTAATAAGACATCAAGGTGACAAATACCCAACTGGATAGTAGCGGCTAGGATACCAATGACACCATTGTATGTAGCCTGGTTTTTGGTAGCAATGCCAACACACATTCCGTCGATATGTATCAACTCATGTGATGAGGAATAGATAACCCACACAGTCGAGGCAAAATTAGGACACCATCTACTTGCTTCGTCAGCAAATCCAATGTAGCGATGTGAAGTAGGATCCATATGGAGAATCCAAGGAAAAAAATGGTAAGTCTCATGTCAAGAATGGTGTAAAACAAAAAAGAAAGATTATACTACAAGTGATTCATGGTAGAGACATCAGGCATAGAACCTCTTGAGGTAGAGCCCGTTGCGGGTATTCTTCAAGAGGTGGCCATTGGATTTAGCAAGAATTTATGTCTCCTTTTCAAGGCTATGATAGATGAAATATGGGTCATACCACATGGATTCAAACTTCCCTTTTCCCAACTTATAATTGGCTTGGTCGTAAAGGAGGACTAGATCGTCTTCGTTAAAGGTGTGAGGCTGGACATGGGAGTCAAAATGTGACTTCGACTGAGTTTTAGTTGCTTCAATTGCTTGGAGGGAAGCATGATGGTCCTCACTGGTATTTTCAAGAAGAATAAGGCATTATTCTAATGACGATGTATCGGGAAGGATCTCTATGGAAAGGCAGAGTGACAAAATATGGAACTCAATGGGAAGTACCGACTCAACACAGTGGACTAAGTGGAATGGGGTAAAGCCGATGGTAGTTTTTATTGATGTCTGGTAGGCCCAGAGAGCTGAGAAGAAAATATGGTGCCTATTGTTTTTATGGTTTCCTACCATCCGCTGGAGCATAGTTGTGATGATCTTGTTGACAACTTCAACTTGGCCATTGCCCTGAGGGTAGTAAGCAGAGGAGTACTGGTGTTCAAAGTTCAACATGGTTGAAATATCAGTCCAAACCTCGTCTTCAAAGTGATAAACAGGGTTTGAAATTATTTCCTCGGGGACACCAAAACATGTGATAACGTTATTGAAAAACAAATGTGTCGCAATGTCGGACTTACAATTAAATGTAGGAATGTCCTCGGCCCATTTGGTGAAATAATCGATGGACACAATAATTTAGTTATGGTCATCAGTAGAAGTAGGATTACATGTCATGAATTCAATCGCCGATTTGCAAAAGGGACTGACTGTTACCACATGATGTAACGACGCGGGGGGATTCCTTTCTTTTGGAGAAAAGAGTTGACAACTGTGGCATTGTTTAACTGCCTCGATGCAATCGACAAAAATGGTAGGCCAAAAATAACCAACATAGAGAATCTGTTGGGAAGTAGCCAAACTAGAGAGGTGGCCACTGCAGGCTCCATTGTGACAATCATTAAGGACTTTTTCAGCCTCATTATGGGTGAGGAAATGAAGTAATATGGTATCAATGCACCGATGGTATAGAACATCCCGGATGAGGAGATGGAGAGCAGCTTGGTGTCATATGCATCATCTATCTTCGTGACTTAGGTGGGACCAAATTTCTGGGTCCACAGGTATAGGAGGATACCCTCATACCATGGATCTTCTATAGAAATGACAAATAATAATTTGTCCAGAAGGTTGATCATGATTGGTGGTGATGTAGACAATGAAGGAAGGTCTATCATTAATGTAGCTAATGCTAAAGCTTTGGTGCTCTTAGGGGAAACAAATTCCAAGTTGAACTCCTGAAGAACCACAATCCACTTGGTAGCGTGACCTTGTAGGAGGTGACGACTCAAGAGGTACCTCATGGGGTTGGAATTGAACACCAACCTAGTGTGGTTCAAAAGGATGTAATAGCATAGCTTTTGAACAGAAAAAATGATGATGAGGGCCATATTTTATTCTTGTGAATAACGTAAAGGGGGACCATTTAGCTTCTGACTAATATAATAGATCACATTTTCTTGACGAGCATCATCCTCTTGCACCAAAACTCCAGCAATGGAATTTTTGGATGCCGATACATAGAGAATGAAATCCTTGGTGAAGTCAGTTGCAGACAACAATGGGGCGGAGGACAAAGCTTGTTTTAATGCATCAAAAGAATCTTGTGGATGCATATCCCAAACAAAAGGAATGTTGGTATGGAGCAGTCACAAGAAACCATGGGATTTTGTCACATAATCTAGAATAAAACGGCGAAGGAATTTTGCCTTGCCTTGGAGACTCTGTAGTTGGTGGAAAGTACATGGTGAGGGAAGGTTCAGAATGGATTGAGCCTTGACAGGGTCAACCACAATCCCTTTGTGAGAGATGATAGACCTAAGAAGACAACCATCTAAGACATAAAACACACACTTGAGAGGATTCAAGTGGACATTGTATTTGTGAAATTGTAAGAAGACATGTAGCAACTCGTCTAAATGTTGTGAATGCTTCCATGAGCGACTGGTGAGGTCGTCCAAGTAAACTAGTATTATATGGATGAGATTGTGGAAGAAGAACATCATGGCTCATTGAAAAGTGGCTCCCTCATTTTTAAGGCCAAATGGCATGACTCAATATACAAATGTGCCCTAGGGGGTTGTGAAAGCAGTCTTGTACCGGTCTTCTTTCCAAATCTCAATTTGGTTATACCTGGAGAAACCATCCATGAACGAAAATACCTCATGTCTAGTGCAAGCGTCAATGATTTGGTCAATGAATGGAGTAGGTAAGTTGTCTTTGGTACATGCCAAATTCAATTCAATAAAATCACTATAGATGCGGATGGTACCTTGTTTTTTATTCACGGGAATAGGATTAGAAACCCAAGTGGTATACGTGATGGGGTATATGAAACCTGTTGTGCATAGTTTCTCAATATTGGCTTTGACTATAGAATATTTTGATGAGTGAATGGCTCTTTGTTTCTAATGAATAGGTGCTAGATCAGGCCATGTTCCAATATGATGTTCGATGATAGATGGATCCAACCCAAGAATATCGGTGTAAAACCAAGCAAAAATATCACGAAATTCATGAAAAGGTTCTTTGTAGGAAGCGAATTATTTAGGGGAGAACGAAGCTTCGAGTGCGATGTCTTCAACAACCTTAGGGTTGGTTGATATATTGACCTTAATAGTGGGTGAAATGTTGGCCATGTTCCCCTCTTCAAAGGAGTCTGGTGTCGAAATGGGGTTTTTGAACCAATCAACCTTACCATGGATGAAGTCCTTAGGTTTGACTGAATATTGGTCTAACGTTGACAAAGGTTCCTTGGGGTTAAATAATGATCAATGGTGCATATCATCCTAAGGTAATTCAGGATTTGACAGAGCTTCAAGGATCTCCTCATCATTTCTAAAACAATGGTTGGATAGATTAGAAGGATCATTCTATGGTTGCAGAGATGGAAGGGTTAGTGGAGCTGGAAATCATGTATATGGTGGTTGTGTTCGAGGAGGAAGTCGGAGGGTGAATTTCCTCAATGAAAGTGATTTCAAATTCACGATAGTTTTTTCGAAGGTCATGAAGGATAGATTGATACTCGGACAATTCTAGGAAATGGTGCAAATAGCGGTCATACAAACCACAAATCGTGCATAGATGATACGTCCTCAAAGACTTGTTCTCGACTACTAGCCAAGCTAGGATGATAACTACTGGAGTACCATCGGTTGTATCCATAGTTTCTATGTGTGTGCGAAGGATAGGTATTTCTAGGTAGTTTTTGGTTGCATGACCACAGACATCGCACAAAGTGCAAGGTGGAGTCGGATGAGGCTCGGTTGTTGCTTTGGTGGCCTTGCCCCTAGCCTTCTTTGGGAGAGGAGGGGCAGGTTTTGGGATGGAATTCCTATTTAATGGGAACGGACGAGGGCGTGACCCTATCTCGATTGGTTGGATGGGATTCAACACAACCTAAGGCATCGAAGGTGGGGTAGGTTGTTCAAGGTACTACATAGGAATCCCTAATGTAAAATTAGGTAAATTTAGAGTAGCCATGATAGGCTTGCTCATGATGTCGGATGGTGGGAATAGGAAGGTAATCATGTGGATCGAGAATGAACCCCAATAATTCCTAGGTGACAGTGGTTGGGGTTGTGACTAATTTTTTGGTGTAGTCGCAATGGTACTGGATGAGATAGTACACAAATCTATTGTGTCAGTCGGTGTGGGTGGAGATGGTAAAGATGGGAAGGTGTCCATTACAGCCACGTCGACAAAAAACCCCAAGCCCACCACAAATAAGGAAGGGATGGACACGCTGTCAATAGTAGTATTGATGGTAGGAATGATGTGTTCCCGTGTGGCCAGTCCATGTGGATAGTAGTAATTGGTCAACTGTCATGATCTTTCCATCATGAGGAAACATCAGGAGTCGAAAGACAATGGAGGCCACGACTCTCATGGCATACATGTAGCTACTTCCAAGGAGGAGGTTATAATAAAGTTGGGCGTTAATAACCTCGATGTCAATCAAAACCATTTTATCGGCTAATGAAATAGGAACATTTAGAAGAATGACTTAGGCCTTTGTAGAATTATTATTGTAGGTGCAGAGGGCAGTAGTGGACGGTTGGAGGGTAGGGGACTTGAGTTTTTTCCAGACAAAATTTGACATAACACAGGTGGATGCCCCTTCATCAATGATACATCAATGTATGACCAAATTTTGAATTGATACAAAAACTTAGAAGGTGATGGTAGATGGCATTTTTGGTTCTCCTTGATCCAGATCAAACATGTTCAACATGGAATTAGAGGGATCCATGGAACCTAGTGTGGATAACAACACTTTTCACTGTGTCGGGCAAGTTTTCAGCACTTCTAGAGTGGACATGGTTGTAGGTGATTGGTCCAAGCCATCAACGATGCTATAATTTAGGGAAGCTTGAGCAATCAAGTTGTTGGTGATACATCGTATAGGAAACCGTGGAAATCTGGCCTCTCCATCAGTGGGGGGTGTAGGTAATTGGAGGGGCATGCTGGAAGTGTTATAGGTAGATTTCATTGATGGGTTAGTGGTTTCTGTGGTGGATCCATAGTGGTTACGCCAATTCTGGAGGTTGAATTCTTCGATTGACATTGTCATCAAGTGATGGACACCAGTCTCTACAGTTGGAGCAACAACAGGAGCTGCTGGAGTAGGTGGGGCCAAGGGTGTGGTTGAAACCATTCCTTGGTGTGGTAGGGGGTTTTGGAGCACCATTGGTGGAGGAACTAGTGTTGCTGCAATGGGTTGATCCTGGGATGCTACATTGGTATTGTGTTGAGCTTTGTTCTGAAGAAGTTGTCGGACATGATCCACATGAGGGCACAGATGGGTGTGAGGACCGTAGGTTTGGCATAAAGCACATGTATGATTTATCTATAACTGAGGGTTCTTTCCTGATCAATAATAATGTTGGGAGTTTTGTGTAATTGGTTTAGCACTGTTGTTATTGGGAGGGTTAGGCTATTGGTTGTCTCCTTGTGGTTGATTATTACCTCGGCTCCTTCCTCGATTTTTCTTTCCCTTGCCTTGTTGGTTGTTGGGGGCAGATTGGTTGGGAAGGTTCTACTCAGCAAAAATTTGTCTCATGGAAACTAGAGGGGACGGGGCTAGAGCCAAATCATGTTGCAATGATGGTGTGTAATAGAACGAAGGAGCTGGAGGATCTGCAAATCCGTCCACTTGGCTCGAATACGACTGTGTCGGCTAAGTCGTCCCATGGGTGTGCTGATTTGGCATGGGATGTGCATAGGAGGAGGTGGCTCTATATTGGGCCATCATCCATGAGTAATTAGGGATATGGTTTGGTTTTGAAACACTATGGGTGTTTCTTGGGTGTGGTGGCATCATAGGGGGGGGCACATAGTATTGAGGATGTTGTCTGATAGAACCGATGACACCATCCATAGCATGCGATGCCCCTGGCGTATCATGGTGGGAGGTGTCAGCATGCGGAGCATATGGTATGATGGTATATAAATACCCATACTTGATGTAGATTAAACCGAACGGTTGAGCCTTTAAGATGGCCTCCTCTTTGGATTGGGATCGCTCAAAGGCGACGTCCTTGGCTATGGGTGGGAGTAAGGTCTTTAAAAACTAGTCAAGGAGGATCACATCATCCAGTTAGATCTTGCATAGGCTACATCACCATTTTGGAAATTGAACCCAGGTTTTAGAACAATTACACTCACAAAAATTGCCAATTACACATGCAAATTACTCACAAAGGAGACTGAATATGGAGCAGAACACTAATTTGTATTGAATAAGTGTACAATAGCCAACCCTGTGAAGTCATAGGCTGCCACAATAAATAACTACATGAGAGATTCAAATGCATAAGGATTCCATTTGAATTTGGTCAAAAGTAGGCTTACTAAATCTAAGCAAATCCCCCATAGGTGCATAAAGCACTTTCCAAATATGTCTAGGAGCTCACGAATTGGAAAAATCAATTAGGTAAGATAATAGATGATGGAAGGAAAACTCATACATGCTTTTCTTAGGAGAAAAGAGTGGAGGATGATGAGGACCAAAAACAAGTTAACTTCACCTAGTCAAACTTTCCCAATTGCCTTAAAACTCAGAAAAAGCAGGCAATAAAGTAGAAAAAGCATACATGCACTAGGAAGGCCAGGAATAAAGAAGATTTGATTCCAAGTGGTTTCCCAAGTGCTCCATGACTCAAATTTATCAAGTTTGACCACTTTGGATGTGTGGAGGACAACTTGCATAAGGTGGAATATGGAAACTAGGCAAATAAGACAAAAATTGGATTAATTAATGTCTAAGGTAGCTAACTATGGGTTGATTATTCTAACACCCCCCCCCCCTTAATCCTGACTTATTAGTAAAATATAAGAAAATTATAGGGCCTAGCAACAAGGCTTAGTCACCCTTTACATACTGCATGTCCATTTAACCAAGGAAAGAGGCAAAAACCCAGTGGAAAAAATCCTCCCTTAAACATGGACAGTAAAACAAAATTTGAAATCTTGTCATCAATCATGCTTCACAGCATGATCAGCAATCCCCAGCAGTGATTTGATATTGCTAAATGTCTTCTCATAAAAAACTTTGGTGAAGATATATGCTACTTGTTCTGAATATGAACAGAAGAGTAGGTGAATGGTGCCATCATGCACAAGCTGTCTGATGTAGTGCATATGGATCTCAATGTGTTTGGTTCTCTATTTCTGAACTGGATCATTGAAGATTCGAATGGTACTTTTATTATCACAACAGATAGTAGTTGATTATTCTGATTCGAAGCCACACTCTCCAAGCAACCCCTGCAACCATAAACATTAAGTTGCTGCATTTACAACTCCTCTGTACTCTGCTTCTGTAGATGAGAGTGCAATGGCACTCTGTTTCTTTCTTGACCAGTTGATTGGCCCTTCAGCAAGCATGAACACATATCCTGATGTTGACTTTCGATCTGTGTTGTCACCTACCCACTCATTGTTAGTAAACCCAATCAGATCAAGATCAGATTTAGCTTTGTAGAAGATCCGATGAGTCCTTGTTCCCTGAACAAAGTTAAGGATCCTTTTGGCTTCTCTCCAATGGATCTCATGAGGCTGATCCATGTACCTTGAAGCCACACTTACTGCATAATAAATATCAGGTTGAGTATGTGTAAGATACAGCAAACATCCAATCAATTGCCTATACAGTGTATTGTTTACCATAGGTGAAGAATCAGCTTCTTCAAGCTTAACTCCTGAAAGGAAAGGAGTCTTGCTTGGCTTGCAATCCTTCATGTTGAATTTGTTCAGAAAATACAAGGCATATTTGGATTGATTTACTTTGATTCCATCTTTGTTTTGATCAATCTCGAGCCCCAAGAATTGGCTCAATAACCCCAAATCAGTCGTGGAGAAGGCATGGTTCATTGCATCCTTCAAGGAGGCAATTTCATCCTTTGAGCTTCCTGTAATGAGAAGGTCACCAACATACAAAAAAATGATCATTAATGAACCATGAATCAGCTTTAAATATAAATTTGGATCTGACTTGCGTTGAACAAAATTCAGTGATAGCAGAAAGCTATCAATCTTGGCATACCAAGCCCTGGGGGCTTGCTTAAGCCCATACAATGACTTATTTAGCCTGCACACAAGAGATGGATTAGTAGCAAATCCTTGATTCTAATGCATGTAAATATCTTCAGTGAGATATCCATTTAGGAAAGCACACTTCACATCCATGTGATGTACCTCCCACTGCTTCGAAGCTGCAATGGCTAAGGCTAGCCAGATGGAGTCCATCTTTGCCACTGGTGCAAAGGTCTCATTGTAATCTATGCCATGTACCTGTGAGTAGCCCTTGGATAAAAATATGGCCTTGTATTTCAAAGGTGAACCATCAGCATCAAATTTTGTTTTGTAAACCCACTTACACTGAACTAGCTTCCTCCCTGGGGGGGGATCAACCAGCTCCCATGTGTTGTTCTTTTGGAGTGAACTGAACTCTTCTTCCATGGATGTTTTCCATATTGGATCATTTGCTGCATATTCGTATGCCTTTGGGTCTGATTCAACCATCAGATAGCATTTTTCTATAAAAATAGGATCTTTCATGCATAGAGCACTCTCAACCTGAGATCTAGTCCTCCTAGGATCATTAGGATTTCCAGCTAGTTCTCCAGCTGCATGAATGGTATTTTCTGCCCATTTTGGTCTTGTAGGACTGTTAGGATCTGCAATTAAATTTTCATTATTAGACATATCAGAATCAGCAAGTTCAACTATCTCTTCACTTACATTCAATGGTTCTGGTGGTGAAGAGGATTCTCCAACTTCCACTGTTGCTAAAGGCTCTTCTTGGAACTGAACACTCCTTTCAATGAAGGCTTTGTTTGTGCTCAAATTGATCAGCTTTTACCCTTTTGAATCTTCAGAGTACCCAAAAAATAGAAACTCTTGGCTTTGGGGCTGCAAATCCTTCCTCTTTTCTGTTGGAATTCTAGCCCAAGCCCTTGAGCCAAAAATCCTGAAATGGGTCATATCTGGCTTGTGCCCACTCCATGCTTCGAAAGGATTCATACCATCAAGCTATTTATGAGCCACCCTATTCTAGATATAGGCTGCACAGTTTATAGCTTCGGACCAAAACTTTGGTGGCAAATTCTTAGCCTCCATCGTGCATGTTGCCATCTCTGTGATCTCAACTTCATCAGGGGAGAATATGACCTTCTTTGGATACCCTATGTGGGTCATCTGATACACTGATAAGAGGTTAGAGGCAAGACCTGGAACATACAACACATTGTTGAACTTACCATGGTCAAGATCAATCCTCCCTTTGCCCAAACTTTCAGTGAGAGAGTCATCTCCTAGTACTATTGGTGGACCTTTCGACATGTCAAGTGAGGTGAATGCCTCCTTGGTCAAAACCATATGTCTTGAAGCTCTAGAATAAATGATGAAACTAGGTGAGCTTGATGTGCCAACATCCAATGCATGAACTCTCTCTCTGTCTTTTGAATTTGATCCTCCTTCCCTCTTCTTTGAGCTATCAGGAAGGGAGATTCCATTCTTCTCCAGGAGTTGGGTCAGCATGTCTATTTGCTTCTTCATGCAGGATCTTTCAGAATGATTTCCCTTACTCCAGTATGCGCACTTTCTCATTTCTCCTTTGTTCTTCTTATTTTGGGGGTTCTTCTTGGAACCTTGAGGCTCCTCTGGAGACTTGTTCTTGTCTCTCTTTTTCTCAAGTGGATTCTTAGATTTATTCTTTCCTTTTGAATCCACCCTTGAATCTCTAGCAACCAGAGCTTGGTCTTTGGAACGTTTGATGGTGCCCATCATCACCAATTTATCTTATTCTTGTGTAAGAGATTCCATGAAATCTGCAAGGCTATGCATTTTCCAAGATCGAGCTGTCAAATTTGTGGCATAGAAGGTCGATACAAACACTAAATAGTCAGGGCCAAGCTTCGAGAGTATGGCCAAAACTATTTTCTCATCTTTCTTTTCGATCCCACATTGTTTTAGTTGCAAAACAAGGGCTTTGAACTTGGAAAAATAGAGTTGCAGGGATTCAAAGCTATTGGGACTCAGGGAGATCAATTCATTTTACATTTGATGTCCCCTAATCTCATATGTCTTACCAAAAATATCAAAAATATTCTCCCATACTTCATTTGGTGATGTCAATCCATCAATACGGAAAAGGAGGTCTCTGGATATGCTCAGACACAAGAGACCATAGGCCTCATCCCTCCTGTTGTGCCATTTAATTTTATCTGTAGCTGCATTGGGATCTACTTCTATTTCCATAGTCACTCTGTAGATGCCTTTCACTCTCAATAGTATCTCCATCTCTGCTTTCCATTCAAAGAAGTTAAATGGAGTCAAGATGATCTTCTGAGATTGGTCCATAGCTTAGAAATTGTCCCTTTAGTCAGTAGAATGCTCCCAATCAATGATGTCGAAACTGAAATACAAATTGGAAGGAGAGAAATCAATCTACAAAGGCTTTGATACCATGTGGAAATTGAACCCCAGGTGTTAGAACAATTACACTCACAAAAATTGCCAATTACACATGCAAATTACTCACAAAGGAGACTGAATATGGAGCAGAACACTAATCTGTATTGAATAAGTGTACAATATCCAACCCTATGAAGTCATAGGATTCCACAATAAATAATTACATGAGATATTCAAATGCATAAGGATGCCATTCAAATTTGGTCAAAAGCAGGCTTACTAAATCTAAGCAAATCCCCCATAGGTGCATAAAGCACTTTCCAAATCTGTCTAGGAGCCCATGAATTGGAAAAATAAATTAGGAAAGATAATAGATGATGGAAGGACAACTCATACATGCTTTTCTTAGGAGAAAAGAGTGGAGGATGATGAGGACAAAAAACAAGTTAACTTCACATAGTCAAACTTTCCCAGTTGCCTTAAAACTCAGAAAAAGCAGGCAATAAAACAGAAAAAGCAGACATGCGCTAGGAAGGCCAGGAATAAAGTAGATTTGATTCCAAGTGGTTTCCCAAGTGCTCCATGACTCAAATTTATCAATTTTGACCACTTTGGATGTGTCGAGGAAAACTTGCATAAGGTGGAATATGGAAACTAGGCAAATAAGACAAAAATTGGATGAATTAATGTCTAAGGTAGATAACTATGGGTTGATTATTCTAACATCCATTGCCACTCATGGATGTGGTTTGTGATGTGGGTAGTTGTATTTTGATGGAAGGATAGAAGGATCTCCACTCCCTTATCATATCGGATGGGTAGTTGAAAGTACTAGAGGAACATGGAGGAAAGTGAGAAGAAATCGGGGTAAGAGGCATGTGGCATTTTGATGTACCATTTCATAGCAACACCCATAAGTGTGCGATGTAATTTCCTTGGACTAACAGAGTAATCCATAATGTTGTTTAATGAACACCATAAATAGAAAGACATGATGTGGTTTTGGGGGTCCTCGCCCACCTTTCCCTCAAACTTTGGGATGTCTAAAGGAAGTTTGGTTGACATGGGAGGCCAATGAGTTTGATTACTAATGGGGTAACTTGTTAACCTATCCAAATCTGGCAATTCAAGATGATCCATAAAGGGTAGGTTAGACTCAAGGTTGGCTCAGGATGCACCAGAAATGGTGCCGGATTTTTCAAGAGTATGATGTCCATGCATGGCTGGGGGTATATGAGGTTGACTTCCCATAGAAGGGATAGTTGAAATGGTTGTGGAAGGGCCACTACCCCCAGGTATGTAAGGTGGTATAGTAGGAATCATGGTAGCTTGTGTGGGGCTGCCACTAATGGGTAGCTTACCTACAATAGCATGCATAGTGGTGGTGGTATCACTGGTAGGGATACCCGTGATGATGGTTGGCAAGGACATAGGTCCACCATCACTTACCCCTCTGAAGAAGGGATCAGTATTTTTGCTAGCCATGGGGATAGATGGTGCAGTGAACAGATTAGTTTTGGAGTGGTAGGATTCTGAATTGGAATCAGAGGATGTGTGTCCTTCTGAAGATGAGGAGTGTTGTCGAAGAGGGTTCCGACGGTGACGGTCCAAAGAACCAAACTAACGGGAGTTCCCATTAAGTCGATGGGAATGCCATGGTGAATTAATGATGTCTTTAGTAGTAATAAGTAATGAATATGGACCCTGGCTTAAATCAACTTCCTATTGGCTCAAAAGGAGTCACTCGACCACCAAGGCTGCCTGAAGACAACGCTTTAGTTTTCCTCACAGGTGGGTATCTAGTTAGTCTGGTGGGGGTCACTTCCCTTTTCTCTTTGCAGGTCCTCTCAATGGCCAGTTGCTTTGGGGTTCCTGTGGTACTCCTCACAATGAGTTTTAGGTCAAATCCCAAGCACTTCCCACACTTGTTGCAGATGAGACTTATGTCCCAAAACGAATGTTATTAAGTAAATTTGGTTACTTTTAAGGTTTTGATCAGGGTCATGAACCGAGTGTGTTTGATTATTGGTGTGATTATGTGTGCACTTGTGTATGAAACTTTTACTTTCAAATATGAAATATATAAATAACAATGGATTTCCTATAAGAAACAAGAAAAGGGTTGTACCAAAGCTAGTCTCAAAGGGAAAAGCATATCTGAACTGTTGATGTATTTGTAACTTCGGAATGTATTCATCTATGTATCTTATGTATTGTAACCTGATGTTTATTTCGGGATGTATCTATTATGTATTTGAGTCATGTTGTCATGCCCCGATGTTCCGATCAGGAGGATCAATAATGTAAACAAGTCATGTCAAGTCATAGTGGATAACCCTCCGATTGTGTAAGGGTTAAAGTCCCCGCAGTTCCAGGGCACTAGGGTTATTAGACTCTCTAAGTAGAGGTCGGACCTAGTAGGGTATTAGTCATGTCGAGATTAGTATAAATAGAGAGTGGGGATCTATATTTAGCACACATCACTCACACACTCAAGTGTAACACATAGTTGAGGAAGGAGAAGACACTAGGGCTAGACAAGAAGAATATTACTGCTGTCGAGAGTGCATCTTACTGTTTTGGGGTTTTACATCTTGTGTTGATTCTATCTCTGAGGAATTTGCGGGGTTTTCTCCATTTATGGTTTCCCAGATCAAAAGCACTGTGTTCATTGTTTCTTGTGTTTGATTGTTGTACTTGTTATTCTCTCAATAAGGATCCTAACATAATGCTAGCTTAATGTTGAAAAACTAACATGGTATCAGAGCTAACTTGAGAAGAAGACACTCTGCAGCTACGGGAACTAGGGATTCCTAGTTTGTGGATCTTCCTTCATATATTTTTAGCAAAAGTAAGGTGGAACAACTCTCCTCCTTAGGGCGCATCTTTTTGTCGAAGCAGAATCCAATTTTGAGTTTTTTCAGTTTTGGACCTATCACTGTTGTCAGAAATTAGGGATTTTCATAGAAGAGGAATTTTCCAGTGAGCCCAGGCCTGGATTGATCTCCTCCCCAAAATCGAAGTTAGGGACAAATTTCAAGGCATTTGGGTAGACAGAACTACAAAAAATCAAAACCCTAATTTGCTCCTAAACCAGCTCTGCAGGATTTCAGCTCAATTTTCAGATCTGACATCTTGAACCTGGTAAGATCTAAAATCTTTTGTATTTCCATTTGAGGTTCTCATTTAATATGTCTCACCATACCAAGCATGATGAAAATCTTGAGGGAGCTGAAAATTTTTGAGCCTAGAAGTATAGGATCTCCTTGGTCCTGGAAGAAAATGAATTAGACTCCTACATTCATGAGGAGGTTCCAGTTCCAGAGGGAGATGAGGCAAAGGTATTACACAAGAAGAATATGGTTATGTCAAAGAGGATCATTTATGATTCTATCAAGGATCACCTTATCCCATAGGTGTCCTCTCTCAAGACACCTAAAGCTATGTTTGATTCCCTAACCAAATTGTTTGAAGGGAAGAACATCAATCGGAAGATGACCCTGAGAAACCAACTAAAGAATGTGAAGATTTAGAATGCAAAACCAATCCAGTCTTACTTCATAAGAGTTTCTCAGATCAAAGAGAAACTAGAAGCAGTTGATGAAGAAGTGGAAAATGCAGATATTGTAATGACTACATCGAATGGCCTTCCTAGGTCATGCGATTCTTTCATCCAAGGAATCTGTGCTAGGAAGAAGTTAGTCAAGTTCAGTAGACTATGGGAAGAGTGCTCTCAAGAAGAAGCTCAGATAGCAAGTCGAGAAGAGAATATGGGAAGTGAATACCAAGCTCTTACAGTACACTCCAAGTCTCACCCCAAGTTAAGAAAGAGAAAATATCATGGTTGTAGAGGTAAGCACTTTCACAAAAATAATACTAGGAGAGATGTATCTAGGATCATATGTTATACTTGTGAAGAAGCAGGACACTATGCAAGGAATTGTCCTAACAAATAGAATATAGTAAAGAAGATCAACAAAAGAAGACATCATGCTCATGCTACAGAGGATGATGAACCATCCAGGAAGAGATCCAGATATGAAAGTGAAGATTCTTCAAGAAAGGATGAATATGTTCTAATATCGGCTCTCATAGGTAACATTACTCATGGTAGTGATGATTGGCTTATAGATAGTGGGGCTTCCAAACATATGACTGGATTCAAGGAATCCTTTGTTAGACTATCAAAACATGAATCACCTCACAAGGTAAAGCTAGGAGATGACTACCAATATCCAATAAAAGGTAGTGGGGAATCTTCATATAAGTTAGACTCTGGAAAATATCTAACAATGAAAGAAGTATTGTTTGTAGGAGGACTCAAAAAGAACCTTCTCTCCAATATCATCATTAGATGCAAAAGGAATACAGGTTGCATTCATAGATGGCCAAGTCATCATGTGGCCAAAAGGAAAGACTATCGATGATGCGGTAGTGATTGGAGAACAAGAAGGAGGATTGTACAAATTAAAGGGCCATCCAAAACAAGCCTTGGTCCATGACACAGTAGAGCCAAGTGAAATTTGGCATAGAAGGCTTGCACATGTGCATTACAGAGCACTACCTATTGCAAGCAAAGCTGTTGAAGGTCTTCCAGAAATATAAGCAAAACATGATGGGGTCTACAAAGCATGTGCGAAAGGAAAGAATACAAAGAAGACACTTTCGAGTAGTGAAAGCAAAGCAAAAGGAATCTTGGAAATCATCCACTCCAATGTATGCGGTCCTATGTCATCAAACTCTCTAAACGGGTATGCATATTATGTTTCTTTTATTGATGACTTTTCTAGGAAGACATGGATTTACTTCATGAAGAACAAAGACGAAGTATTCAGTAAGTTCAAAGAATTAAAAGCCTTGATCGAAAACCATACTGAAAAGAAGATCAAGACCATTCAATCATATAATGGCGGAGAATTCACTTCAAATGAATTCAGAGAGCTATGCAAAGAATCAAGGGTTAAGAGGGAGTTGTCCACTCTTTATAATCCACAATAGAATGGGGTTGTAGAACGAAAGAACAGAACTATCATGGAAGCTGCAAAAGCAATGCTTCATGATCAAGACCTTCCTATGCATATTTGGGTAGAAGCTACTAGAACAACGGTGTATGTACAGAACCATACTCCACATAGAGTACGCAAGAACAAGACTGCTGAAGAAGTCTTCTCTGGAAAGAAACCAGAAGTCAGCCATCTCAGAATATTCGACTGTCCTATGTACATCCACATTCCAAAAGAGAAGAGGAATAAATTAGATCCTTCAGGAAAGAAGGGTATATTTGTGGGATACTCTGAAAGCTTGAAGGCTTATAGAATATATTTCCCAGGATATAAGAATATTGACATCAGTAGGGATGTGACATTTGATGAATACATAGGTTACAACAAATCCAGAAAGAGACCTGCTGAAGAACCTGAAGAAGCAGAAGCACCCAAAATTCATGATACAACCATGAATGAAGAAACTCAAGAAGAAGATTGAGAATTTGAAGAACCACAAAGACATGTAGATCCACCTCTCGAGAAGAATCCTCATAAGAGGAAACCTGCTTGGGTACGAGAACTTATCCAAGGTGTGGAAAGATATGGGGCTCCAAAAGAGAATCATAGAGAAAGAAAGAGAACTAGATCCTGTTCCGGGTATGTAGCTTTACTATGTGATTTCATTGATAAAGAACCTTCCAGTTATGAAGAAGCGGCAGAATGGAAAGAATGGAAGGATTCTATGATCGAAGAGTACCAATTGATCATGAAGAATGATGTTTGGGATGTTGTCCCAAGACCAAATAGGAAGTCAGGTGTAACTTCCAAATGGATCTACAAGATCAAGCATGTCGATATGGTAGCATTGAAAAGTATAAGGAAATATTTGTAGCTCAAGGTTTCTCTCAGAAAGAGGGAATAGACTATAAAGAGACCTTTGCACCTGTAGCCAGATACACTTCCATCAGATTAGTACTTTCTCTGGCTGCAGTGATGAAATGGAAGATACACCAAATGGATGTCAAGATTGCTTTCATGAATGGTGTAGTAGAAGAGGAAGTGTATGTAGAACAACCACTCGGTTTTGAGACACATGACAGGGAGTCTCATGTAAGCAGATTGACGAAAGCCCTGTATGGTTTGAAACAGGAACCTAGGACATGGTACGGCAGAATTGATAGCTTTCTATCCAGTTTAGGATTTACCAAGAGTAAAGCAGATTCCAACCTTTACTACAAGGTTGAAGATGGCAACCCAGTGATGCTTCTACTATATGTAGATGATCTATTTGTGATAGGTATGGATGGGTTGATTATTGATACAAAGAGAAATCTTGTTTCCGATTTCAAGATGAAGGACTTGGTTATGATGCATTACTTTCTAGGCATGGAGGTGTGGCAGAGTGTGGATGGAATCTTCCTTGGACAAGGGAAGTATGCAGTAGAGATCCTGAAGAGGTTTGGGATGATGGACTGGAATATTATGGCCACACCTATGGCATCAAACCTGAAGATATTGAATGATGCTTCTTCGAAGATGGTTGATGCTACAATTTATCATCAGATGATTGGGTCATTGATGTACCTAACGAACACGAGACCAGACATTTGCTTTGTTGTGAACACCTTGAGCCAGTTCTTGACAGATCCGAGAAATGTTCACTTCATTGCTGCAAATCATATTATGAGGTACTTAAGGGGTACAATTGATTATGGGCTCAAGTATGATGTGAATGAAAAGATTAACCTGGAGGGTTATGTTGATTCAGATTGGGCAGGAAGTGCCATCGATAGGAAAAGCACTTCAGGGTGTTGCTTCAGTATGGAATCAGGTGTGATCTCTTGGTTTAGCAGAAAGAAATCCTGTGTGGCACTGAGTACAGCTGAAGCAGAGTATGTCATAGCTTGTTTAGCTAGTTGTGAGGTAGTATGGATGCGGAAGCTACTGTCTGATATATTTGATCTCCAGTTGGATGCTACTTGTATACATTGTGACAATCAGAGTTGTGTGAAGTTGTCAGAGAATCTAGTGTTCCATGATAAGTCAAAGCATATCGAGATCAAGTATCACTATATCAGGGATATGGTGCAAAGGGGAGTAGTGAAGCTCCAATATGTTGGGGCAGAGGAACAGATAGCTGATGTGTTAGCGAAGCCATTATCCAGAGTGAATTTCAAGTACTTCAGGGAGAAGCTTGGTGTTCTCCAGATCAAGGTTTCCTCCAAGGGAAAGTGATGAGTCCCAAAGCCATTCTGACGAGAAAGTCATATGTAAGGGTTGAGCCATTCTGTCATGGCTAAAGGATTTGGTTCCTCCCATGTCATATGTGAGTGCTGGCCATTCTATTGAGTAGGACAAATGTAAGGGCTATTGCCATTCTGATGAGCAGGTCAGATGTAAGGGCAGTGCCATTCTGTTCATGGTTAAAGGATTTAGTTCCTTCCATGTTAGATGTGAGTGCTGGCCATTCTATCGAGTAGGACAGATGTAAGGGCTACCTCCATTCTAAAGAGTAGGTCGAAAGTGAGTGTTGGCCATTCTGTCGAGTAGGATAGATGTAAGGGCTACTACCATTTTAACGAATAGGTCAGATGTGAGTGCTAGCCATTCTATCGAGTAGGATATATGTAAGGGCTACCGCCATTCTAATAATAGGTCAGATGTGAGTGTTTCCCATTCTGTCAAGTAGGACAGATGTAAGGGCTACCGCCATTCTGACGAGTAGGTCAGATGTGAGTGCTAGCCATTCTGATGTAGGATGAGCTCCTACATAGATATAAGGGCTGCCACCTTTCTGACGAGCAGGTCAGATGTGAGTGCTGGCCATTCTGACGAGTAGGTCAGATATAAGGGCTACCAAAGACCTACGAGGAGGTAGGCATACACCCAGCATGAAAGAAGGATGGCTTTGTAGAACTTCCTATGACAATATAGCACACACATGATGATGACCAGGTGAGATCCAGATCGAGCTATGATCCAAATCCAGTTATGATGACTCTGAGAGATCCAGATTGAGTGATGATCCAGATTCGGCAATGATGATCCAAATCAAGAGATGATCTAGATCCAGATCCAAATCAAGTGATGATCCAGATCCAGTCCAGTTATGATGATCTAGATCGAGTGATGATCCATATCTAGCGATGATGATCCAGATCGAGTGATGGTCCAGATCCAATCTAGTGATGTTGATCCAGATCGAGAGATGATCCAGATCCAGTGATGATGACCCATGATGATCCAAATCGAGAGATGATCCATATTCGAAGGATGAAGATGACTTGAAGATGAAGATGAATTGAAGACTCAGAAGACTCAAGATGCAGATGATGAGATGATCTAGTTGATATAGAGAAGAAGACCAGTGCTAAAAATTGTGTCAAAAGAATACCTTCCTAGTTAAGAAAGAGTGTTGATGTATTTGTAACCTCGGAATGTATTCATCTATGTATCTTATGTATTGTAACTCGATGTTTATTCTGGGATGTATCTATTATGTATTTGAGTCATGTTGTCATGCCCTGATGTTCCGATCGAGAGGATCAATAATGTAAACAAGACATGTAAAGTCATAGTGGGTAACCCTCCGATTGTGTAAGGGTTAAAGTCCCTGCAATTCCAGGGCACTAGGGTTATTAGACTCTACAAGTAGAGGTCGGACCTAGTAGGGTATTAGGCATGTCGGGGTTAGTATAAATAGAGAGCTGGGATCTCTATTTAGCACACATCACTCACACACTCAAGTGTAGTGCATAGTTGAGGAAGGAGAAGACACTGGGGCTAGACAAGAAGAATATTACGGCTGTCGGGAGTGCATCTTACTATTTTGGGGTTTTACATCTTGTGTTTATTCTATCTCTGAGGAAGTTGTGGGGTTTTCTCCATTTATGGTTTCCCCGATCAAAAACATTGTGTTCATTATCTCTTATGTTTGATTGTTGTACTTGTTATTATCTCAGTAAAGATCCTAACATAAAGCTAGCTTAATGTTGAAAAACTAACATGAACAAAGTGCAAGACAAACAAGGGTCTGAAATAGGTTCAAGAAACTGACTATTATGTTTGCAAACTAGTAGTGTGATCAACCCAACTTTGTATCCTTCAAATCAAAGAGGGAGTGTTGGAATCTCAACAAAGTGGAAATAAGTCCACCTGTAGATCCACAGGTCAAACCCCAAGTTCCCGGTACTCAACAAGGAGGACACTAATGCCATGAAACCCCCAATGGTCACTCACTCCCCATTGTAACGTCCCCGACCCTCCGACCGGTGATGAGGATGCTACCAACACCAAGCATACAGGAAAACAGCCCCAAGAACATGAACAGACATCAATGCTGAAATTAAAAAGCTTAACATAATACATACTAAGATGCATATAACATACAAGGATACATAGTTACTCAACATTCAGTGGAAGCAACCATATACATTTCAGCATTCAACATGTTCATCATAATTCATGAAACAGTAGATATAATTGCAAAGATGAAATAGTCAGGAGTACTTATCTTTCATGAAGAACTCGCCTACAACCAGCTACGTCACTGCAACGTTCCACCCAACCATAGGCCAGCGTGCTCATCAATCTCTCGGCAACACTGCCACCCCCGAGTTGGGCATGATTTCTCAAGGAATAAGGGAAAATGTAGGCTTACACATAGCCAAGGTTTGCCAATCAGCCAAACCCACACCGCAGCATTTACCAGGTCGTCAAGGAGCTAGGAAAGGATAATGCTAAGCTAGTGGCCTCAACACCAGTCTTCTCAAGCATACCCAGCCTCTAATCCCACTCTCAACAGTCCGAAGACCAACCACTGCATACCGCAGCAAAACAACCCATTCACAGCTCTGTGAAGAATGCAAAGAAAACCAGGTAACAATCCCAAACAAAAGGTGGAATATAGTTCATGTCCACAAGACAACTCAGGGTTTTTCTTGGACCTATCATGGCCAATACAACTCCACAACAACCCCAAGTCTAGATACATCAACATCCCCAAACCTACAATGATAACTATGGAAATCTTACACAGTCCCAAAACAGAGGAGAAGCCAAAATCCCAGCGTGGACAGAGGAAAACTCACCTAACAAGATGTGGCACTCAACAACCAACCAACATCTATGAGCCCACAGCACACACAATTCCCCAATGTAATCGATGGATAACTTACACAGGAAGAAAAGGGGAAAATAACAAATCTCAACCAATGCGCAAAGGAAAAAGACACAGCCAAAAATGGAAGAAGGAAACACACACACACAGTCCGAAATGGAAGAAGAAATCAGACTCTCAATAGCATCCAAAAATCATGGGAAGTACGACAGCAACCCAAATCGTGGGCTAAACCAACAGCAAGCCATAATCGTGGATGAAAACCACGGATATTTCACATACACATCAGAAATTGTGCCCTTGACGCTGCTCTTCCAGCTCATCAGCTTCATATGAGGAAGATGAACCGGCCTCCTCCTGTGCATCCCTGTGTGAGAGTGAACCGTCCAGGGAAAGAGTGGCATTGTGGAGAGGATGGTGGTGGAGGTTGCTTGCCAACATGAGTTCAACTCGCTAGTGGAGTGTACGCGTGGGCAAGGACTGACAGTCTTTCCACACTCCACTCCCAGCCATAACTGCCTCAACTACTCCACAAGGCATTAAAGAGGTGGATGAGACAAGGGAAGATGGA
Organism: Pseudotsuga menziesii; assembly: GCA_001517045.1. NCBI lineage: Eukaryota > Viridiplantae > Streptophyta > Pinopsida > Pinales > Pinaceae > Pseudotsuga > Pseudotsuga menziesii. The sequence goes on along the minus strand of LPNX010863431.1, from coordinate 260,844 downwards.
AAATCAAACAGGGTGGTAGCACATGGAAAAACACACCCAATGGCTCAAGTTTCAGCATCCCCCCCCCCCTTATCCTTTGGAATCATGCCCTTTTCATTTTTAATGTTGCCCCGTCATAGCTGGTTGTGGTTTATTTTATTTGATGTGCGTATTTACATGATTCCAAACTATAATGTGCCAGATAGCATGATCTACCATCGACAACTATCCCTATTGCCGAAACATACACAACCAAATCGATGGTGGGGATTTTGCCTTTAGCTCCTCACCACGATTAATTACAATATATACATCATGTATCTTTTAATGCAAATGGGGTCAAAACTGGGGTGTTACATTCCCCTCCCCCTTAGAATAACACCGTCCTTGGTGTTCCAATACATAGGAATACATATACAATACATATAGAATTGCACATCAAAAATTCCAAAATTTTGCAGATCTGTCCCACGTTCAATTATTTACTTTGAACGTTCGGGACCAAGCCCTTTGGCTTCCATGAACTTCTCCTCCTGGTTCTCAGCTTTCAGCTTATCCCGAAGTCTAGGAACTTTGTGGCTATTGCCCTCTTCATGTTCCCTCATTGGGCAGTCTCGGCATAAATGATGTCCTCCGCATTCCCAGCATTTCACTGGCTGCTTCATCTTTACCTACTCAATTTCCTTTGAGTCTTCATGCCTGGATCGTTTCTCAACGGGTTGCTTGGATGAATGTCCCATCACTGATCCACCTTCCTTTTCTTTTTCGATTGGCCCCAGAAGGCTTTTCACCTCCCTTTGCAAACCAATAGAGTCTTGCAAAATCTGGTGGTTCATTTCATTCTGCCTTTTCTGTATCTTGAGCATCTCCCCAATATTTTCTTGGGTCTTGGCAATCATTTGAAGGAGACTTCTAGCCAAGTCCAACAACTTTTAATCTGCTACCATGATCAATTTGCACCATCGGGTTTCACTTCTCTTGCCTGTGAAATGCACCATTGAAATTCTGTCAAACCAAGCATATTATAGACATTAAAATCAGTCAGTTAATTGTCCAATTGGCATGACAGTCCAAGTCTTATCAAGGAGACTTTCATATTTTTCATGCCTTCCCAACAAGCACACAAGCTCATTCATGTCCATTCTTGGGCAGGGAATTAACTATTCCAGCATTCACAATTTAGTTTAAGCAATACACACATTCCATTTTCAATCATACATGCATTCAACGATCTTTTGTTTTCACAATGCATACTTATATATATGTATATATAATTAAAAAGGCAAGAGAGAGCAGCAATATTTTTTCCCCTCTTTGTTTTGTTCCATCCTGGAACCCACACCACCGCTATGGCTTTTCATGCTCTCAGCCTCTTTCACTTCACCGTGAATGCTAGACCAATCCCTCCTGGTCATGACACTTAGTGTCTTCGGTCTATTTCAGACCCCTAAACCATGGAGTCTCTCCACATGGTTTGCCTCGGCTATTAGGACCTCCACAGTCTTACTAGAACCTTTTCCATTACTGCTCATTCCGAGCTCTCTAGGACAGTCATATGTCCACATGCACCCCTAGGATGCTCTCATAGTCCTCGCTTCCAGCGACACCTATATTCAAACATTGAATAAATTCACATGTTTAGTTTATTCTCATCAGTTTTATCTCTAGAACAAGAGCTTAAAACATCATAACCAATTCATATACACATGTACATTCATAGGAAAAATAATCCAATACTTATCTATATTGTGCATTTCCTCATTGGTCCACAGGACCCTGCTTTGCTCTGCAAGCCTTAGGATCACCTATGGACTTAGATGTTAGGTCAGCACGTGTTGTAATCTCATAGATCACGTAAGGTTACCAATAATACATACTAAAACATACATAAATATCAACAGAGACAAGAGACAAGAACAGATAGGATTTAAACAGATTATATTATTATAATGAGTTCATACAAGGTAGAGAACTGAACTGAGTTCTTGCTTGGCTCAACAGCCTAATATATACAAGTTACAAACAGTTACAAAATAACTACCTGTCGGTTCGGTGAACCGACACAACTGTTAGTTAGCCGACCTAATCTTTCTAATTAGTTGGCCGACCGACTTAGTTGGATGATCGACTAAGTCGGCCCATCGACTTAGTCGGCTGATCGACTAAGTCGATCTTCGTTCAAGTCGACTTCTTCGACTTGCTCCTTCGACATCTCCCCCATGAACAAAACATTTCTTCATCCCGAAGAAATAGGGAGGTACAAAAAACGAACTCTGGTCGAACCATTCAGACTTGCTCTTGCTGTGGACTGTGCAGACGGATGGTCGGTCTCCTCTGGACGCAGACTTCGACCATAGCTGGGGCTGTGATGGCAAGATGATGCTGAAAGTCGGTCCAACTCTGTAATTCCTTCTAGATATCGATTTGTAAGTTAGTGAGACTTGAAAGGATCGACATCTTTTCGGACATGGGCATTTCTGCTATATTCTCCATGTTGGGACCCAACAATTGGTTTTTCTCTTCTGCAGCATGGATGAGTCGTTTCATCTGTGGGCAGATGATGTCGAATTTCTCTAAGTTGGGAAGGGCCTATTGAACCCACTGATGTGCCTCTCGTTCTAGCTTCTGCAGTTTGTTGGTCTCCATCACAATTTGTTCTTCAATGATCTACCTCAGTTCTGCCTCTGTCGACTTCCGGCCATCCAAAGCCTGAATGCCCTGTCGCGCCTGCCTTGTCTGCTGATAGACCTGCCCATAGTCATTAGGCCAGTGTCGTAATACTTCCTCAGTGACAATTGATTCTTCCATATGATCCTGTAGAACCTTGTATGCCTCCGAGAATGCAGTGTGTTGGGCAAGGAGTAGTCAAACAGTCTCCTCCTTTTATTCTTCCTTAGTCTCTTGTGTCTGGGTCTGGATGGTCGATACCATCATCTCAAAGAGCTGATATGCTCTTTCAAGTGGTCGATCTGTGTCGACTTCGATAGGGCCTGGTATCACAGTCTGGACTAGAGCTCTGCATCTGCCGAGAAACTCGACTTCTTCTGCATTTTTGGCTACAAGCTCTTTGTTTTTTCGATCTGTCCTTTTCTTTGACTCTTTGGCTAGAGTTTTAAGGAGTTGGCCAACTTCTGTGTCGTCCAAGGAACTTGCATCCCTTAGGCTAATCCGAAGACCGGATGTTCTATGCTGCTCTTTCTTTTTCTTCTGTTTGTCTGTCTGTTGCTCTTTGGTATCTGCAGTAGTTGAAGTTGGGTCTATGGTTGGTGGAATGTAGGTCGAGGGTTTTTCCCGGAAACGGAACCAATGTTGTAATCTCACAGATCACGTAAGGTTACCAATAATACATACTAAAACATACATAAATATCAACAGAGACAAGAGACAAGAACAGATAGGATTTAAACAGATTATATTATTATAATGAGTTCATACAAGGCAGAGAACTGAACTGAGTTCTTGCTTGGCTCAACAGCCTAATATATACAAGTTACAAATAGTTACAAAATAACTACCTGTCGGTTCGGTGAACCGACACAAATGTTAGTTAGCCGACCTAATCTTTTTAGTTAGTCGGCCGACCGACTTAGTCGGCTGATCGACTAAGTCGGCCCATCGACTTAGTCGGTCTTCATTCAAGTCAACTTCGTCGACTTGCTCCTTCTACAGCACGCAGGCTACTCCACAACATCAAATAATTAATTTCCAGCCAGTACACCCTCATGTCAACGGGGCTTGGAACTTTACCACGACCATTTCCAGGTCTAGGATCTACTATGGATCCTCAGGCATATAACAGCCCAACATACACTTATATCAACAATAACACATACACTTATACCAACAATACACTTATATCAACATACACTTATATCAACAATAACCCTTACTCCGCAACCCCTCACAACAACCGTTTGCCTTTTCTCTTTAGGGTGCAACACCCAACTACATCTATTTAGCCTATCAACACAAGCAATATAAGCAAACTCATCATCATTATTACTCTAAACTTGTAATCATATTTCATGTCATTCACTATCAAGTATTGAGACACCAGGAGTGCGTCCACTCCCTAGGGTGTAATCAATATTGAAAACCCTTTCATGATCTGACATCGGAAAAGTGTGCACCCTTTCCCGGTGTGTGCCATGTAGGCCCTATTCATACTCAAGCAATCGGTCATCATGGAAATAAAATCAAAACATGTTCTACATATGGAATTTTAATAATTTGACATGCATATTCATAGCAAGGGTCACAGAACACTTATCCATTTGCCGACACAGTATTCCTTCGTTAAGGAGGAATGGGGCTCCCTTCTCTAAGTTGACAGTCCCTCGGTTAGCCATCCCAACTCCTTCTTACATTTCATATCCACACATGTCTTACCGACATAATTTATAACATCTCACTCATGTTTCTTTCCAAACATGCAGTACAAATGAGACATTTCCAGAATGTCCAATGGAGTTTCACCCGAAACCCATTTCCAAGATAAGGGATAACCTTCCCATGAAGTTTGGCTCCTGCAGGCCATCAAACATGATCCTCCTGTAGTGTGTACCCCTGGTACATTCATCAAATAGCCAAATAGTCAATCATTATCTAATAATGCAATCCAAATTGATTGTTCCATAACCAAGCAATGACATCAGTAACCAAATTCAATAGGAATTTGCAACTCTGTCTACTACATAAATTGATTTTCTTAGCAATGAGGTGATCCTCATTTGTGGGTCTCTTGTAAGTAGCACTCTTATGCCCATTATAATTTTACGCTTACTAGCATAACATGAATACCCACTTACAATGCGTCCTCCTGACACAATCTTATGCAAGCCAATAGTGATTAGTAATTGTCAGCAATTTCTTAAATATGAAATTCACAAATTCAAATTTAACAACCCATTATGCATACAAACTATTTTCACAGCCATGAGACTCTTCTCATAAGGTTTGGCTCTTTCACATGGTAGATTCCGGCATTTGTCACAGTCTTACTCTCATTGCCATGCTCTAAGTAATCTACCTGAAACCTGAGCTTCAATCAACCAAACACTTGGTAAGTCTAGATGCATATAACCTTTTCATTGCTGCAACCATCATTGAAGCATTTTCAGAATTTATAAAATTCAAATACTTCTAGCTGTTAATCACATCAATATTACCAAACTCATTTACTTCATGCAATCATTATCATACTAACATTTTCAAGGTATAGTCACATCATTCATGCAATTAAATGAAATGTTTAGATACTCCTTACTTCACAAGCGTATCATTTGTACCACCTTGCTCTTCCATAGAGCATTTCCGATAGCCAATTGATCATGACTATTCTCTTTATGCACTTACAATCTTGCATTCATAACAGTCTTTGAAATGGTTCCTGAATTGTCATCAATTCATCATTTCAGCCATTAGTTATTCATAATATCACATGCACTCATCTCAATGCATCACAACATTTGCACCTATAATTATGCAATCAGCCACTCACACCCTTCATATGCATCCATTCAATGTATGACTACAAGATTCATAAAATCTTTTCAATGCATATCCATTCAATGCTACCTTGCATTGATTTAGGAACACTATGCATTCAAACATACCATGCATGGCTGAACCATGACTACTTCATATAGGATGCATTACTATAATTAAGATCATCAGTACCTACTTTCCTTAGGTTACTAAGCTCAATCAACTTATATAGGCATGAAACCCTTCTATATGAATGTAATATAACATTCAAATACCCACATGGTATGAGGTCTCTTACCTTTACCATTCCATGGAATTCATCATAATCAAACTCTCACCTTCATGGGTGATACTTACACCCTTGGCATGACCAATTTGGTTGGTCCTTTGCAAGAGATTGTAGAATTTGCTCACCAACTTTTGTTTATGGACTTGTTTCCTCATCCCTTTCTCCAAATGATTGCTAGTCACATTCGTCAGCATCAGCAACATATTCAGCCAGGTCCATGTTGTCGTTGGATTTTCCACTAATGCTAACACCAATGCAATAACTATCATTAGTGGTTCCTCATAAATGTATAATCCTCAATATCCTATGTACGCAAAACATATTCTCATACATTTCAAGTATAAAACTTAGGAAATTTAGTTATAATCAGCAAGATAGCGTTTAAGGGAACTTCCCTTTTCAATTCCCACATCCTCGCATGGAACTCCTCTTCCACACAGCAGCTGGTTTGACTTCATGGTCTTGCTACCTCTAGGCATGCAATTTCCTAGATTTATCCATATTGACAGCAACATTGTTTTTCAAACAACCACTAGTACTTTTCTTCTCCTCATTCAAACTCTGGTGGTTCTCCGCTACTCTCTGCTGGATACGCTTTCCAATGCCTATCCCCATGCTCCATTCTGACTTTGGGTGTGAAAATCACACTACTTCTAAAATGATGATTTTCACCAATCTCTGCATTTTTACACACAACTGTATTTTGGTCTGGGTGCCAACTTCAGCCAACTGTAAGAGCAAGTATAGGAAGGTTCTGGAAAACTTTTCTATTGGGCGAACTCGGTGCATACAACAAGGAACACTCACTAACTTGTGGATCTCATTTTCGATGCACCATTCATCTTTTATGAATGTTGGGTTTGACTAATCTGCCCAAAACATAGAATTTTCTTTTCAGAAGAACGACTGTCTCAGGGGACGACGGGGGTCAAGGGGGCTTGCCCCCTTGTGGCAGGGCGGGTCGAAGGCAGCCCCCTCGGTTTTTTTTTTTTGTAATTCATTGGTTTTCGCGCAATATGGCACATAAGATCGCTGCCATTTTTCTCATTTTCAGCCCTGTAAATCCACTGAAAATCCCACTGAAAAACTGCTAAAATCTGCTGAGAAATCCTACTTGAAAATTCAAAATTTTCCTTTGGCCCAATCGGACCTTTTTCCAACACCCTACATTCAAAACACCTAACATTCCGCTGTATCGGCGATCTAAACCACAATCCTTTCCACTGCGTCGATGACTAGAACCACTATCCATCGGGTGGATAGTTCCTTAGGCATCCGCAACGTTAGGCAGTAAACCGTCTGTGGATTCCGCGGCTAAACAACTCGTCGGTAGTTGAAACAACTAATTTCTCTCGATGCATTGGTGGGCCAAACAACTAGCTTCTCCTGGCCTATCAGCGGTCCTTTCATCTACGCTTCCGGACTTTGTCGGTGATCGAATCCTCTACCTATTGGACGGCTAGTTCTCTAAGCTTCCGACACTTCGACGGTTTGATCTTCATCTTTCATCATACATGTCGGCGGTCCAATCCTCTAAATTTTTCTGATGTTTTCTATACTTAGAAAAATTTTCAGAAATTTTTGTTCTTCTTTCCACCACCACATTGGCTTCTCAATCAACTATCATTCACTGATGTTTTGGCGATCTTCAGAATATCTCCACCGAAACTGCGGCTCTGCCTTCAACTAATTTCCACCAAAACCTTCTCTTCTCTTCCACTGCTGTATCAGCAACCTCATCTTCTATTTTTCTCCGATACTTGCTGCTGCATCGGCTGCTCAAACAGCTAACTTTCGTCGACGGTTTCCATACTTAGAGGAATTTTCAAATTTTCAAAGCCTTCAATTTTTTTTCTCTTTGTCGGCTTATTTCCCCCGTTGGCATCAGCTCTCAACACCTCTTCGTTTCCGTCGTCGCAGCTCTCTTTCGGTGAGCCTCCCCTTTCTTATGTCGCTACCGCTGCATTGGAAGACTTCTCGTGAAGCTTCTCGCCATTGCGGCTCCGTCTCAAGGTTATGTCCGTGTGCATCGGGCGGACTTCTGCCTAGCTCACCCGATGATTTTTGGACTTAGAAATTTTTTGGAATTTTTCTCCTGTTCTTCTGGGCAGTAGGAACCTTTCCTTTGTTAACTGATTCCTCATGGCCCTCTGAGGCCCAATTACTGTAACATACACTCTGTCACTGCGTCTTTCATGGCCCATTTAGGCCCACGCTGCAACATGAGCTCTGATACCACTCTGTAACATCCCTGACCCTCTGACCGGTGACGAGGACGCTACCAATGCCAAGCATACAGGCAAACAACCCCAAGAACATGAATAGACATCAATGCTGAAATTAAAAAGCTTAACATAATACATACTAAGATGCATATAACATGCAAGGATACATAGTTACTCAACATTCAGTGGAAGCAACCATATACATTTCAGCATTCAACATGTTCATCATAATTCATGAAATAGTAGATATAATTGCAAAGATGAAATAGTCAGGAGTACTTATATTTAATGAAGAACTCTCCCGCAACCAGCTACATCGCTACAACATTCCACCCAACCATAGGCCAGCGTGCTCATCAATCTCTCAGAAACACTGCCACCCCCGAGCTGGGCATGATTCCTCAAGGAATAAGGGTCAATGCAGGCTTACACATAGCCAAGGTTTTCCAATCAGCCAAACCCACACAGTAGGGTTTACCAGGTTGTCAAGGAGCTAGGAAAGGCTAATGTTAAGCTAGTGGCCTCAACACTAGTCTTCTCAAGCATACCCAGCCTCTAATCCCACTCTCAACGGTCCGAAGACCAACCATTGCATACAGCAGCAAAACAACCCATTCACAGCTCTGTGAAGAACGCAAAGACAACCAGGTAACAATCCCAAACAAAAGGTGGAATACAGTTCATGTCCATAAGAAAACTCAGGGTTGTTCTTGGACCTAGTGTGGCCAATACAACTCCACAGCAACCCCAATCCAGGATACATCAACAGCCCCAAACCTACAATGATAACTATGGCAATCTTACACAGTCCCAAAACAAAGGAGAATCCAAAATGCCAGCATGGACAGAGGAAAACTCAGCTAACAAGATGTGGCAATCAACAGCCGACCAACATCCATGAGCCCACAGCACACACAATTCCCCAATGTAATGGCTGGACAAATTACATAGGCAGAAAAGGGGAAAAGAACAACTCTCAACCGGTGTGCAAAGGAAAAAGACACAGCCAACAATGGAAGAAGGAAACACACACACAGTCTGAAATGGAAGAAGAAATCAGACTCTCAACAGCATCCAAAAATCATGGGAAGTACGATAGCAACCCAAATCATGGGCTAAACCAACAGCAAGCCAGAATCGTGGATGAAAACCATGACTATTTCACATACACATCAGAAATCGTGCCCTTGAGGTACTCTTCCAACTCATCAGCTCTGCGTGAGGAGGACAAACCGGCCTCCTCCTATGCATCCCTGTGTGAGAGTGAACCCTCCAGGGAAAGAGTGGTGTCGTGGAGAGGATGGCGGTGGAGGTTTCTTGCCAACATGAGGTCAACTCGCTGGTGGAGTGTACGCGTGGGCAAGGATTGATAGTCTTGCAACACTCCACTCCCAGCCATAACTACCTCAACTACTCCACAAGGCATTAAAGAGATGGATGAGACAAGGGAAGATGGAAAATCAAATAGGGTGGTAGCACATGAAAAAACACACCCAATGGCTCAAGGTTCAGTATCCCCCCCCCCTTATCCTTTGGAATCATGCCCTTTTCATTTTTAACGTTGCCCCATCATAGCTGGCTGTGGTTTATTTTATTTGATGTGCGTTTCTACATGATGCCAAACTATAATGTGCCGGATAGCATGATCTACCATCGACAACTATCCCTATTGCCAAAACATACACAACCAAATCGATGGTGGGGATTTTTCCTTTAGCTCCTCGCCACGATTAATTACAATATATACATCATGTATCTTTTAATGCAAACAGGGTCAAAACCGGGTGTTACACCCATAGCCTCCAAAGTTACTTATTTTTAGTTGAAGAGAAAAATAGAAAAGTGGATGCCTATTAATAAAACTTATTCAACCACCCGTCATTTCTCAGAAGACCCTAGAGAGAGATGACTGAGGAGAGGAGGGGCCAAATAAGTTGGTTAATTTCCAACTTATAAAATACAGACAATGTAAGAAAACAGAAGCAATCGGCTCAGAAATAGACAGGTCGCACTTAACATGTAACACCTCGGTTTTGACCCCATTGCATTAGATGTATATGATGTATATATTGTAAATGATCATGGTGCGGAGCTCAAGGCCAAGGCCCCACCATGATCGGTTATGCTATGTTTTGGATTTAAATTTGTCACCGATGGCATATCAGGGCATGCGGCATACATATTATGTTTGTCATCATGTAAATATACATCTATAATAAATTAAATGAACCCGACTAGCTACGATCGTGGCAACTAAAATGAGAAGGGGCATGATTTTCACAAGGATAAGGATGTGGGGGAATTTGTCAAAACCTTCGCCAATGGGGTAAAAATACCCATGTGTCTTCTTCCCGTTTTAATTCGAACCACTTTCATTAAGAATTGCTGCTAGTGGTTGAGGTAGTTATTGTCTTTGGGGAGTGGGGTGGCAAGACTGTCAGTCCTCACCCACACACACCCTCCACCCATGGTCGACTCCACAATGGCGAAAACGCTCACGCACTTCCAATTTGTGTCCTCCCGGTTGTCTGCTCATCCACCCGCAGAGGTAGGGCTGCTAATCTTCACGCAGGGACCGTTGTCTATTCTTTTGTTCCCACGCACAGACTTCTTTCCAGCTTGGTCTCACGCAGCCAGGAGAGAGGAGTCATTCCCACTACCATTCACATTTTCCCCACAAAGGAATTGACTTTGTTTTAACCCGTAGTCGGAATTGGGTGTGGATTTCTCTCACGCGTTGTGTTTTTCCATTGTCATTACTCGCGGAGCCAGCTGGGAGCCGTTCAGCCACTATCACCCACGATTTTCCTGTGGAAGGCCATTTTACACCCAGGGACTGCGTGTAAGTTTTGCTTGCTAGTTTGCAGCTTGTGCGTATGTTTTTCCTCTGCATTTGGGAGTCTGGGTAAGTCTCCCTGGTGGCTTTGTTGCCAAGGATGGGTTGTGGTTTTTCCATGTTGTGAGTCACGCTCACTGATACATTTCGGGACTGTTAATTTCCCCATGCCATGAGTTGTGGTTGCTGTTACGTTTTGGGGCTACTGTAGATTGTTCAGAGTCATTTTCCCTAGTTCAGTTGTAATTCTGATTGATTACGTATGTGCAATGGTTGGTCTTCGGACTGTGTTGGGAGCAGGGATGGGGGCTTAGTTTTGCTTAACAAACCTGGTGGCTGGAAACCACACAGACAAAGCTAGAGGGACGACCTTATTCTCCACCGCCCATGAATAGCACTAGAAGGGAATGCAGGGCCTGATTCCTTATGTTGGGTGTGTGTGGGTGTCTTAGAGGTCAGGCTAGTTCTGGTGTAGGTGTTCTTGGCTCTGTAATGAGCCCACCAGCTTAGCATTTAGCCTTTCCCACTCCTTGATGGCCTGATAAACCCAACTGTGTTGGGATTGGCTGTGTTTTGCATATCCTTGGCTATGTGTAATCCTCCTAGTTCCCTTATTCCTTGGAGAATCATGCCCAGCTCAGGGGTGGCAGCACTACTGAGAGATTATGGAGCACGCTGGCCTATGGTTGGGAGGAATGTTGCAGCGATGTAGCTGGTTGCAGATCGAGTTATTCATAAGATAAGTGCTCTCCTCCATTTTTACTTCTGCAACCATGTTTTCTGTTAATGAATGTTATGAACATGTTGAATGCATGCATGTATGAATGCTGTTGGTTTCCACTGTGTATGATGATTAATTGCATATGTGCATGTTTTAGTTCAAAGTCTTTGTTTAAGCATGATGTTTCAGCAATTTTATGAATTTCCATGTTCATGGGGCTTTTAGCCCGAGTGGTTAATGCTGGAGTCGCATCCTCTTTGCCGGTCGGAGGCATGGGGACGTGACAGTTAGTGGTATCAGAGCTCATGTTGCAGCATGGGCCTGAATGAGCCATGAAGGATGCAGCGACAGAGCTTGTATTTCATTCTGCCCAGCAAAAGTCATAATATGAATGACTGTAAAATTTAGGAAATTTGGCTAAGTGTGGAGCAGTCGGATCATCAGAACAGATTAGAGGAACAGACTTCTGATGTAGCGGAAGAGTTAGCGGTTTCCAGTCCGTCGTTGCGGCTACAAAAAGGACTAGGATGCCGAAGTCACCGTGTTAGTGGATCCGATTGCCGGTAGTAGAGAAGGAAAAGTGCGGAAATTTTCTAAGTGTTAGCGGCCATCAGAAGAAGTTATTGTTTGGTGTGCCGCCGTTGCAGAAGCCAAAGGCACTAGCCTTTCATTGTGAAAGGACCGCCGATGCCAATCGAAAGAGGAAATTGGTTCATGTGCCACCATTATGGAAGCGAAAGCACTAAGTCTTCCAATGAGAAAGACTACCGACGCTGATCAAAAGAGGAAAGTGGTTCGTGTACCGCCGTTGCAGAAGCGAAAGAACTAAGTCTTCTGATGAGAAAGACTGTCGACGCCGATCAAAAGAGGAAAGTGGTTTGTGTGCCGCCGTTGTGGAAGCAAAAGCACTAAGTCTTTCGATGAGAAATACTGCCGACGCTGATCGAAAGAGGAAAGTGGTTCATGTGTCGCCGTTGTGGAAGCGAAAGCACTAAGTCTTCCAACGAGAAAGACTACCAACGCCAACCAAAAGAGGAAAGTGGTTCGTGTGCCACCACTACGGAAGTCCAAAGTGCTAAGTCTTCTGACGAGAGAGACTGCCGAAACGTTGAAATGATTAGAGCTTTCGACAGCCGATTTTGCGGAAGAATTAGTTGTTTCGGGAGCTGATTCTGCGGAACGGTTAGTTGTTTTGGAGCCGATTCTGTGGAACGATTAGTTGTTTCGGGAGCCGATTCTGCACAAAGAAAATTTGATTTTTTCGTGGGATTTCTTAACAGATTTTGACTGTTTTTCAGTGGGATTTCTAGCCGTTTTACAGTGAATTTTCAGGGTTGAAAAAGAGAAATTGGCAGCGATATTATGCGCCAGATTGCGCGAAAACCAATGATTTACAACAACAACAACAACAAAAATGAGGGCGCTGCCCTCAACCCGCCCTGCAGCCACAAGGGGGCAGGCCCCCTTGATCCCCGTCGTCCCCCTCAGATAGACGTTCTTTGATGAAGAAAATTTTGTGTGTTTGGGAAAATTGTTATTTTATGGTTATTCCAGGAGAAGTAAGTGATTCTTATTTATACGAATGTTATGTGTCTAACAGTTGTGTTACTAACACATTTGTAAAATCATAGTCACCTTCAAGAGCAGTATTCCAGGTAGTGCAGTTTGATAAGTAAGTGGTGGTTCAGTCATGAGAACCCATGATGGGTATGACGCTCGAGACTCTTACGAGCGAGTAGAATATGCCATGGGAGAAAATGTCTGAAATAGAAACGATGATATTGAGTCTAATGGAAGAAGATTCCAAGAGACACCGCCAGATGTTACAGCTACCATGAGAAGCCTGATCAAAGCCCAGGAAGAGCAGCATCAGTTGAATGCTGCAATGTTGCAGAGTTTGATAGACTTGCATAGAAAGATAGACTCTGGACGAGGTATAGTAAGACCAGGAGGCAGCAAGAGCAGTACTAGGAGAAGGAGAAGGACTTCTAGTGGATCATCTAATTCTAAAGAATCCAGCGGGGATTCAAGATCTTCTTCTCATAAAAGAAAGAGAAAAAGACACCATAGGGATCGCTCTCAGGATGAATTCAAGAAGGCTAAACCTCCTACATTTGATGGTGAGATAAAAACTGGACAAGAGGCTGAATCTTGGCTTCTTGGGATAAAGAAGTACTTTCAAGTGCATGATTACTCAGGAAACATGAAGGCAAGAGTTGCCATATTCAATCTAAATGGAAGAGCATCCATTTGGTGGGAACACTTCAAGCAAGTAAAGAAGATCAGTGAAAGGAGGCTAAAGTGGAAACAGTTCAAGAAGTACTTCAAGCAGAAGTATCCCTCTGACAGGTATTATGATGACAAGATTAAGGAGTTCCATGAGCTGAGATTCGGACAACAGACCATGGAAGAGTATGCAAATAATTTTTTAGAGCTGTTGAGGTATGTCCGGTACATCAGAGATGAAAAAGTGAAGGTCCAGCATTTTCTGAGTGGATTACCTCAGTCTTACAAGGATAGAATTGAGTTTTATGAACCTAGAACTCTTGAAGAAGCAATAAGGAAGGCTAAGTATTGCTATGAGCAAAGCAAAGGTAAACCTGATTACCACAAGGAATGGAAGGATAAGAAGAACAAGAAGTTCGACCAAAGGAAGAAAGGTTTCAAACCTTCTAATTTCAGGAATCAGCAGAAGCATCCATCTCAAGCTGCGAGTAAGCCAGTTGGAGTGACCGGAGAAAATCCTAAAGATCCACTATAGAATAGAGGGCCACTTCAATGTTGGAAATGTGGAGGACCCCACATGCGCAAGAATTACCCACTCGAGAATGAGAGTGCAAGGCCAACTTATAACATCCAAGAAGTAGAAACAGTGGGTCAAGTAGCAAGGGAAGTCCCTAGGATTTATGCAGCATTGGAGGATCGTCAGGCAGATCACCAGTCAACTGTAGTTGAAGTAGCAAGTAAGATAGTTGAACAATCTGTTTCTATTTTGATTGACCCTGGTTCTACGCACAGTTACATTACTCCTAGAGTAGTGGATATTTGTGCCTTTAAGAAAGTAAAGAATAGGAAGTCTTGGTTAGTTCAGCTAGCCACTGGAACTAAAAGAAAGGTCAGTGAAGTGGTAGAGACCATTGGTCATGAATGGATTGGTCACTTGTGTAGATATGAATGTTCTACCGCTTGGTTCCTATGATGTTCTCATTGGAATGGATTGGTTAGAAGCTCACAGAGTGAAGCTTGACTGTTACAATAAGAATTTCGAATGCATGGATGAAGAAGGGAACCTAGTAGTTGTGAAAGGTATTCCAAAGGTGATTTCAGTGAGGCAGGTTTCGACAATACAGTTAAAGAAGTTCTGTAGGAAGGGTTGCCAGTTGTATGCAGCTCAGATTTTGGAGGAAACAAGAGATGAAACTCCTAGGTTGGAGGACTATCAGGTGTTACAGGAATTCAGGGATGTGTTTCCTGATGAGATTCTAGGGCTTCCTTCAAAACGGGACATTGATTTCACAATTGAACTTGTGCCAGGAGCAGCACCGGTGTCCAAAGCACCCTACCAGATGAGTACACCGGAGATGCTAGAGTTGAAAATGCAACTACAAGAGTTGTTGGAAAAGAAATACATCCGGCCGAGTGTGTCCCCTTGTGGAGCACCAGTTCTGTTTGTAAAGAAGAAATATGGTACACTCAGGTTATGTATCGATTACAGACAATTAAACAAGGTTACTGTGAAGAATAAATATCCTTTTCCTAGGATTGATGACCTCTTTGATCAAATGAGAGGAGCAAAGGTATTTTCTAAGATTGACTTGAGGTCTGGTTACCATCAGGTGAGAATCAAGGATGAAGACATTCATAAGACAGCCTTTAGGACAAGGTATGGGAATTATGAGTTTGTAGTGGTACCATTTGGTCTCACGAATGCACCAGCTAAATTTACGTGCCTCATGAATAATGTCTTCAGCAGGTATTTGGACAAGTTTGTTCTTGTTTTCCTTGATGACATTCTTGTTTACTCTAAGAATGAGGAAGAGCATGAAGAGCATTTGAGATTGACATTGAATTTGCTCAGGGAGCACCAGTTGTATGCCAAACTGAGCAAGTGTGACTTCTACAGAGATAGAATTCAGTATTTGGGTCACGTTATCTCAGAAGAGGGTATATCTGTGGACCCTGAAAAGATTGAAGCCATTATGAATTGGCCTACTCCAAGAAATGTGACAGATGTAATATCTTTTATGGGACTTGCAGGATACTACAGGAGATTCATTGAGGGATTCTCCAAAGGTATACATGCCATTACTTCTTTGCAAAAGAAGGGAACGAAGTTCAAATGGACAACGAGGTGTGAAGAAAGCTTCCAGAGGTTGAAGAATCTTCTCACTAGTGCACCAGTATTGAAAGTTGCAGATACAGAGAAAGATTTTGTGGTGTGTACTGATGCATGTGGACAAGGGCTTGGAGGAGTCCTTATATAGGACAACCACATGATATGCTATGAGTCAAGAAAGCTGAAGGAGCATGAGAAGAACTATGCCACTCATGATCTAGAGCTCGCAGCCATAGTACATGCTCTCAAGATGTGGAGACATTACTTGATGGGTAGGAGATTTGAGCTCAGGACAGACCATTGTGGTCTGAAGTATTTGTTTGATCATCCCACTCTGAATGCTAGGCAAGCAAGATGGCTGGAGTTCTTGTGTGAAATTGATTTTGAAATCAAGCACATAAAGGGAAAGGAGAATAAGGTAGCTGATGCACTCAGCAGGAAGGTGCAGGAAATGCATGTGGCATCTCTTAGTATTTGCCAATCAGATTTGAGGCAGCAGATTGTTACTCATGTTGCTAGAGATGAATTGTATGAGCAGGTAAAAGACAAATTGCAGCAGCAAAGTCTTGAAAAGAGGTATGAGGGATATAAATTGGAAGAAGATGGGCTTCTCACTTATAAAGGTAGAATTTATATTCCGAATGTAGCAAACTTGAGGAGAGTTGTTATGGATGAAATCCATCAAGCTCCGTATTCTAGTCACCCAGGATATCAGAAGACAATTGCTACAGCTAGAAAGCAGTGCTTTTGGCCAGGAATGAAAAAGGATATGGCTGAGTACATTTCAAGGTGTATGAAATGTCAGTAGGTAAAGGTTGAGCATCAACATCCAGCAGGTTTGTTGCAGCCTTTGCCAGTTCCAGAATGGAAATGGGAAGTTATTTCCAAGGATTTTATTACAGGATTTCCAATGACTTGGAGACAACATGATTCTATTATGGTTGTGGTAGACAAGTTGACAAAGGAAGCACATTTTATACCGGTTAAATCTACGTATGAGACTGGCGACATTGCAAAGATATTCATGAAGGAGATATTCAAATTGCATGGATTGCCTAAGGTAATAGTCTCTGACAGAGATGTCAAGTTCACTTCCAACTTTTGGAAGGGGTTGTTTGCAAATTTGGGTATAAAGATAAACTTCAACACTGCATACCATCCTCAGACAAATGGGCAGACAGAGAGAGTTAATCAGGTGCTTGAAGATATGCTTCGCATGTACGTAATGGACAAACCAACAAAGTGGGGAAATTACTTACACTTGGTAGAGTTTGCTTATAATAATGGACAGCAGGCATCCTTGGAGATGAGTCCGTATGAATCTTTGTATGGAAGAAGGTGTAGGACACCAGTGACTTGGGATAATCCGGTGAACAGGATTGTGCTTGGACCAGAATTGCTTAGGGAAATGGAGCAAGAGGTTGTAGAGATCAGGAAGAATATAAAAGTAGCACAGGACAGACAGAAAAGCTATGTAGATAAGCATAGGGTGAAAAGAGAGTTCAGTGTTGGGGATCATGTTTACCTCAGAGTGAGAGCAAGGAAGAGTTACTTGAAGCTTGGAAGTTGTGCCATGTTGTCACCAAGATACTGTGGGCCATTTGAAGTGCTTGAAAGGATAGGGCCAGTTGCATATAGACTTGCATTTCCTGCTAGCACTAGAGCTCATAATGTTTTTCATGTTTCTTTGCTTAAGAGATATGTACATGATCCTAACCATGTGATAAATTGGGATGTGATTCAGGTGGAACCCGAGGGAGAGTTCCAACTCGAGCCAATGCGCATCCTCGACAGGAAGGTCACAATGCTCCAGAACCGGGCCATAGGTCAGGTAAAGGTGCAATGGGAGCACTTCGGACCTGAAGAGGCTACATTGGAGCTGGAGGATGCCATGCAATTGGCACATCCATTTTTGTTCAATTTTTCGGAACACTGAGGCGATACGAGTGTATCTTTTTGTTCAAACTTTGTAAAGCACTGAGGACAGTGCTATTGAAGGGGGAGGGGAATGGAACACCCCATTTTTGACCCTGTTGCATTAGATGTGTGTGATGTATATATTTTAAATGATCATGGTGCGGAGCTCAAGGCCAAGGCCCCACCATGATCGGTTATGCTATGTTTTGGATTTAAATTTGTCATCGATGGCATATCGAGGCATGTGGAATACATATTATGTTTGTCATCATGTAAATATGCATCTATAATAAATTAAATGAACCCAACCAACTACGTTCGCGGCAACTAAAATGAGAAGGGGCATGATTTTCACAAGGATAAGGATGTGGGGGAATTTGTAAAACCTTGGCCAATGGGGTAAAAATATCCATGTGTCTTCTTCCCCTGTTTTAATTCGAACCACTTTCATTAAGAATTACTGCTAGTGGTTGAGGTAGTTATTGTCTTTGGGGAGTGGGGTGGCAGGACTGTTAGTCCTCACCCACACGCACCCTCCACCCATGGTTGACTCCACAATGGCGAAAACGCTCACGCACTTCCAATTCGCGTCCTCCCGGTTGTCTGCTCATCCACGCATAGAGGTAGGGCTGCTAATATTCACGCAGGGACTATTGTCTATTCTTTTTTTCCCATGCACAAACTTCTTTCCGGCTTGGTCTCACGCAGCCAGGAGAGAGGAGCCATTCCCACTACCATTCACGTTTTCCCCACAAAGGAATCGACTGTGTTTTAACCCGTAGTCGGAATTGGGTTTTGACTTTCTCTCAGGCGCTGTGTTTTTCTGTTGTCGTTACTCGTGGAGCCAGCTGGGAGCCATTCAGCCACTATCACCCACGATTTTCCTGTGGAAGGCCATTTTACACCCAGGGACTGCATGTAAGTTTTTCTTTCTAGTTTGCGGCTTGTGCGTATGTTTTTCCTCTGCATTTGGGAGTCTGGGTAAGTCTCCCTGGTGGCTTTGTTGCCAAGGATGGGTTGTTGTTTTCCCATGTTGTGAGTCGCGCTCACTGATACATTTCGGGACTGTTAATTTCCCCATGCCATGAGTTGTGGTTGCTTTTACATTTTGGGGCTACTGTAGATTGTTCAGAGTCATTTTCCCCTGTTCAGCTATAATTCTAATTGATTGCGTACGTGCAATGGTTGGTCTTCGGACTGTGTTGGGATCAGGGATGGGGGATTAGTTTTTCTTGACAAACCTGGTGGCTAGAAACCACACAGACAGAGCTAGAGGGCTGACCTTCTTCTCCACCGCCCCTGAATAGCACTGGAAGGGAATGCAGGGCCTGATTCCTTGTGTTGGGTGTGTGTGGGTGTCTTAGAGGTCAGGCTAGTTCTGGTGTAGGTGTTCTTGGCTCTGTAATGAGCCCACCAGCTTAGCATTTATCCTTTCCCACTCCTTGATGGCCTGATAAACCCAACTGTGTTGGGCTTGGCTATGTTTTGCATATCCTTGGCTATGTGTAATCCTCCTAGTTCCCTTATTCCTTGGAGAATCATGCCCAGCTCAGGGGTGGCAGCGCTGCTGAGAGATTACGGATCACGTTGGCCTATGGTTGGGTGGAACGTTGCAGCGACGTAGCTGGTTGTGGATCGAGTTATTCATAAGATAAGTGCTCTCGTCCATTTTTACTTCTACAACCATGTTTTCTGTTAATGAATGTTATCAACATGTTGAATGCATGCATGTATGAATGCTGTTGGTTTCTGCTGTGTATGATGATTAATTGCATATGTGCATGTTTTAGTTTGAAGTCTTTGTTTAAGCATGTTGTTTCAGCAATTTTATGAATTTCCATGTTCATGGGGCTTTTAGCCCGGAAGTTAATGCTGGAGTCGCGTCCTCTTCTCCAGTCGGAGGCACGGGGACATGACATAACAGGTGGATAGTCATGACTAGGTCATTCAAACAGGAAAAACAGAGGCAACTAGGCCCTATGAGGCAAGTCACACTTTACTGAGCTAAGGTCACAACCTGGGTTGTGTCTAACAAGTAAAACTGTGTGTTTGAGTTGCGGGTTCTGGCCCAAAAGGTGCGACTTGGGTTGGGAAAGAAAAAATCAAGAAAATAAAGCCGACAAGGGCCGGGGGGGGCAAGAAGTGGTGCTGTATAGGTTTGGATCAGTCACGTGGGGGTATGATTAGTGATAGTTGTGAGTAAAAACAAAAGAAACACCTACAAAACATGAGATCCAAGAGGATCGACCAATGGAGTCTCCAAAAATGTAGCGAGGTTTTCACCCCTACTACATGCAAAAGCACCTCCCTTCTGTCAATGGGACAGGAAGGTAGAGTTCATGGAAGAAAGCTACAGCAAAAAACAATATTAGTAAAATGAAATCTATGAGCAAATACGGCTAAACTAAATAAAAACAAATACATGACAAATATACCTTATTTCTCTTGAAAATGGGCCATTGTGCCCAATCTTGGAAATGGGCTACCTCTCCACAGGTTGGTTGGTATGGAGGATGTCTCAACGTACCGAATGGGGGATTGTAGGGCTACACAATGATGGCAAAAATGGTGTGAATACTTTGAGAATAATGGTTTCTCATGGTAGTCATGGAATAGAATAATGGAAAAAAGGGATAAGAATCTTCTTCATAGAGACCTTCACACTATTTTTATAATATGTTTTTAGGTTTTTTTACCTTTTCTCTCTTTTAGGGTTTTGGAACCCTAGTTAGGGTTTTAATCCCTATTTAGGTTTTTAAGTCCTTTTTTGGTTTTTAGCCCTTTTTTGGGTTTTTATCCCTTTTTGGGGGTTTTGGCCCTTTTTTGGGCTTTTTGGGCTTTTTATGGGTTTTTTGGCCTTTTCTGAGAAAGAATGAAGGTAAACCATAGTTGTGAAGGTCAAAGTTAAGGTAAATATGGTAGGAAAAATGATGTATGTATGTGGTTTATACCATTTAGAGCTAGGTGAGAATTTTTTTGCATTAACAGGGAATCAACAAAAAACCCAATCATAACCTCCTCAAATGCAAAACCCCCAATTCCAATTTTCACTGATACCACCATTAATGCAACCTCCTCCACAACCCCTGTTAAAAATACCATTTAACAGCCCATCTCTTAGACCACTCCTTCCTTCACAATCCGCTCTTGACCCTAATAATAAGGTTGGACAACCTATAACAATTGTCTAGTTACATAATTATCCAACCTATTCCATTTCCACAATATACTGCCACGACATCCAATTATGATCTGGAAGAAATATCAATAAAAATATCTCTACCATAATTACAGAGGAAGAAAATGAAGACACACCAGATACCTCACCAGTTCAATATGAAGAAACGCCAAAGATTTTACTTGTTCAATCTGAAGATAATCTCCCACCCATCCCACACAAGAAACCAGAAGAAAATGAGAAAAAATGACCTCCACCATACCCTCGATGCTTAATTGTTGACAAACTGATGCCTCAGTCAAAATTTGATCTCCTGGGAGAATTACGAAATGTTTGTTTGAATATTCCACTATTCCAAGCTATTAGAGACATTCCCATTTATTCCAAAGTTTTTATAGAGTTATGTTTGAAGAAACCGGGCAGAAAGAGGAAGGATCCCCCAACAGTCCATGTGATAGGAGACCTGGTAGAATTGATTATGAGGAACACTCTTGCTACTAAGTATTCGACCCTCACAATCTTGTTGTCAAGGTACAAATCAATGGAATTTCTCTCTCCAACGCACTGATATATTTAGGTCTAGGAATTAATTTCATGACTAAAAACACAATTAAGAGGCTAGGCCTCACAAATATTTGGTAAACTACTATTGTTTTACAGTTGGTTGATCAATCTCCCGTAATACCAGAAGCTGCTATAGAATATGCTATCATTTCAGTGGATTCATGGGAATACCTAGTGGAATTTATGTTTTTTGCAGACAACATCAAACTTGCAGGGCTATCCTTTAATTCTGGGTCGGCCATGGCTGGCTACAGTTGATGCCTATATTAGTTGTCGATCAGGAAACAACTCATATCTCATGGTAATTTTGTCAAGGAACTCACATTGTACCCTCCTACAAAACCAATGATACAACAAGAATTTCCCTTGTGGCGAGGTGAGGAGGAATCCGACCAACTAGACAAGACCTTATAGCTCTACATGATTGAACAATATCTGGTAGTAAAATAACCAACTGAGGATGATCTGATCAGTCAGTTTTTGAAAAATTCCATCCCTTCTTTGGATTTTAGGGAATTATTTAGTTTAGTATAATTTGTTACCCAACAAACTGACACTATATTGAGCTCATATATTACCCCTGTGTTGTTAGGGAAAGTGATCCTATGGTTGGGGGTTGAGAGGCCACCAACATACTAGGGGTATAAAGAAGGTGTATAAAGTTATGCAAGAAAATATAAGCAATATTTAAAAGGTAAGAATGGTTCATACCTTATTCACTGAAGGTTGATCCAAGCTTTCCTTTAGCCATCCTCTTTCTCCTCTTTCTCCTCAATCCAAGAGACCTGCAAAACAAGCTTCAACCTTCCTCAAACCAAATTTGACTACATATACAACAATGATAATCAAGATAACATGAAAACCTAATTAGATAATCACCAAAATATAGTCATATAGAGAGATGCAAAATCCATTAAACAATGATTTGCAAAGGTAAGAGCATCAAATATTTATTAATAAGAAGGAGTACAAGATATACATTCTCTTCATGTAAGGCACCTCGTGAAACCTTTGATCTGGATCTCCTGATTATCTTCTCCAAGAATATCATCCTCCAATATATCCAACAAAGATGAATACTAGGGAAAAGTTAGGGGGGATGAGAGTCCCAATTTCACCAGAATAACAATGCAAAGGCTAAGTCCCCTTTCATGGACCCCTCTCCCTCTTTTATATACTTTTCTGAAGAGTTAGGGTCGAATAGGAATCAGTTACAACTAAAGGAGCAGTTCCGAAACCACCCAAACCACCTCAACTTCAATATTTTTTCCATTTTTTAATATTTTTTTTCCTTTACAAGACATACTCGTGGGTTTATTTCACAAAAGGGGTGAGTGACTCGCAGGTTTTCTTAGGAAAACTCGCGAGTGGGGCAAAAAATACAATTTTGAGGGTAATTCCAAGCATTTCTAGGGGTTAGTGTCTTCTGGAAAGTTTTTCCTTAGTCTAATATGTTTCTAATGGTCTAGAGAAGAAGTTAAAAGGAGTTAGAAAACTCTATATATTTCTTCTCGAATCAAGGTGTCTTTTCAATGGCTGATATTGGATTTTCATGAAGTGTCGTCATGCGACGAAAACATGTAAAAGTCGTCATGGATAGATATGTATCATTTTATGCTATAACAGATGCCCCCTACTATATGATGTTAGAGGAGAATATGATAGCTAAAATACATTATAAAAAGGAAGCAACTGAGATGAAGAATCCAATATCATCAGCTCGAACAGAGGTACCTGAAAGAAATATAAATTCTAGACAAAACTGATCTCCAGGACATACATGTCCATATAGAAATGATCACCATAAAGATACTGGCAGATTCCACATGTGTATAAGTAATGTAACTATCATGGCAGCACAATATGAAAAAAGGCACTAGATAAAATCTAAAGGATTCATGGACACAAATGAACAAGGTGGATTCATGATCAATAATTGATTATAGACACGAGAATACAAGGTGGATCTATGTCTCAGAAAATGTCATATGAAGTATGTCAAGGCCTTGTGCAACTCAGGCAATAGAAAAATATAACTATGTTATTGTCAGCCCAAGGTATTCAATCTAAACCACCCAAGGGTACGAATCCTAAACATGTGAATAAAGGAGTTGAAGCCGAACATGGAGGAAATTGTTTGATTACCGGTCATTGATGAGGACCATTAAAAAACATGAGAGAAACCACCATTAATGAAAATGGTCCCCAAGGCTAGCACATTCTAATCAGTGTGAATAAATGGTCCTAAATTCGAACACTTGAAGAATCCATCGAGTAGGAGAAATTATGGTATTCCTTTTACCCAATAGCGAGGGAAATTTTCACTAATGACTGCAATCCCCAAGGTACTGTCATAAACTCTAAATCTCATTCCCAGAGCAAGATGTGTTGAAGTCAATAGGAAGAGTTCCATTGGAAGGGAGGAATTAATGAATCCTCCATCATCCAACATGAGGTGAATTAGAGACTGATTGGATATGGAACTGGTACATTTTTTGTATCAAGGACCATTGAAGAATTGATGTAATGAACTGATACCATGGAATGGGCAACACAAAAGGTCAAGGAAACTGCAGAAATGTCTGAAAAAGGTTTATCCTTGAACAGTGACCATGACAAAAAAGTGACTTAGGCATATTTTGACACAAAAGGATGAACAAGACAAATATGTTATGTAGGATACATTGACAGATTCTCCATATAATTGGAAAAGTAACCAACTAGAGGAGTGAAAACTTTGAGATCAGGCTTAATCCTAAGGAAAAAACTAGAACCCAATTGTTGATAGACTCCAAACTGGTGCTTTGTTCAAAGAGATAATACTTGTTTCCATGACACAAAATACATTTGAGTGAACTTCTCTTTCCCTCTTTCTTGTAAAGTTTTAACGAGTCCAATAAAGAAAACTGGGGACCTTATTCATTATTGGCCAGATCGAAGAAGAGAGAGAAGAATTCTTGATAAAGCACTGATTCATGTATTTTACGAGACCAAATTAGTGAATAATTGACGATGTTGTCACAATTTGAGAGTCTAAAAATGCCAAATAAGAATCTAGGGGGGCACTTTTTTGTAAGGTTAGTCTCCAAACTCCGAAAAAGTATAAAATAATCCAAACGAGAACTCTCTTAGCTCAAGCGATCCAAGGTATTCCTTTTTCGTAGTTAGTTGGAAAGGTCTGAAAAAGGGTTAAACTATCACCATATTGGTGCTTCTTCAAAAATAAGCAAAACGCTTTAGTTTTAACGAGTGTGAAGAAAAGCAATATTACTCTATCATTTTGTCCTAGGGTTTTAGCGGGCATGACAATGGCATAAATAATTCTCAGAATGTTTTTCATAGTTTAAACCAGAGCACGAAAAAGAGAAAAGTAAGCTCAAAAAGGTTCCTTTTTCGTAAGTTTGGACCTCCGGTCCTAGAAAAGAGATAAATATATACCTTAAGACACTCTTATAGATTCTGAAGAAAATAGACTATTCATTTTTTGTAAGTAATCCACATGGCTCGAAAAAGGGGTAAACTTATACCTATGTGGATGTTCCTTCATGTCCTTTAATGATTTTCAAGGGACAAGCAAACTCGACAATCTAGTCATATTTAGGGAGTCAGAACATAACTTAAAGGTAACTCCATACCTTTCCCATAAATCTTTAATGAGCACAAAAAATTCAACTCGTGGCCTCCTTATTGTTTTTAACAAGCTCGAAGGAAAGCAGAAAGAGTGCTCTAAATGCGAGGAGACGGGTGTCAAAGGCATGTGAAACTAGTTCCAAGCGCAAGGAATAGACCTAAGCATAGTGCAAGCCTACGTGAGAAAGATAAGGACACTCGAGGAGCGTCTCCTCCAAGTAAAAGGTGTCAAGTTTCGAAGGAAAAATGGTACAAAGATGAGCGGTGATGAGAACAGAGATGAGGGATTATATAACGAGGTAAAATCATGGAAACTGGAATCATGCTCATAAGCACAAGCAGAATACATGCAAATACAGTTGCAGCTTGAACAATAAGGTGAGATAAGTAAAAAGTTGTGAATCCAACTAAGAATCCTGTCTCCAAGAAACAACAGTGTCAACATCATATTCAGAAGAAAAGGTCTGATACAGGTCACTTTGGTAGAAACACTTGCACCTTTACTTTCTTTAACAAAGGGCATAGTCAAGGCATGGTTAACCAAGGAAGTCTCTATAATTCCAAGGCCCAAGTATTTATAATAAATAAGGTCAAACTCAAGAGGAAAGTCTGCAGGAACAAACTCAGTATCACAGGAGTAAAAAAAGATACAAGAAGAATCATACTCATTAGGATCACTGACTTGCTGTTCAATTGGAGAGTCCAAAGACTCAACAATGCAAACATAGGAGGATCGATCAAAAGAAGGATCAGACTCACTAAGTAAATCAGGGCTAGACATAACTACAACTGAGTCAACATCCATAAGAAGGTCAGGCTGTATCAAAGACTCTAGGAAGACTTCATCAGGAGGAATTAGATCATCCCAGATAAGATACATGTCTAAACATTCAAATGGATCAATAGGGTGAAGAGAGGATTCCAAATTTCCCATTGGATAGATCACCTAGTCAACTATTGGGACCGAGCCCCAACAAGGTAAGCATTAACATAGAGGCTTCTTCTCAGTAGTAATTGGACACGAGGGATATGAGGCAACATAATTCACCCATGGTAGGGGAATGTCTACTGAAACATTGGAAATAAACAAAGGAAAAACTTATTCAGTCTAGTTGGGTTAGGAGAGGGTTCAATAAATTCCAGTTGATCGACAATAAAAATGCTTTCGTTATGAGGAAAGTACATCACTTGAAAAAGCATTGACACCACAACTTGCATAGCATAAAAATAATCACACCCAGGGAGCATATTGAATTCCAAGGGGTCCTTTATCACCATAAAATCAAATGAGATGGTCTTCCCACCCAAAGAAACATATGTTTGAGTAAGAATTCCCAAATCTTGACTGGTTCTTCTATCAAAATATCAGTCGACATAAGGCTAGGAGATCCCATGCCTCTCCAAGCATGTTGGGATAAAATACTAACAGAGGCTCCTTCATCCATAATACAATGAGCAATTGTATAGTTTCCAATATGGACCTTTATTTGAAACGGTGTATTGGAAGGAAGGCATGTCTCATCTAGGCTATACCAGTTAAATGAAGCAATTTGAGGGATTGGCGGGGGTTCATTCAAAGAGAACTTAGTGCCCCCTTGTCCAGAAGGTCCTGAACTGGTAGTGAAGAAACCATGACTAGTAGATGATTCAATCTACAAGGGAATAATAGTATTGATCGAAGATGACATCGATTCAACCACTTGATGAAATTCACTCTACGAAGGAAGAGTGGTATTGACCAAATATTGAATTGGTTCAACCACTTGATAAAGGTCACTCTCTGAAGAAAGAGTGGGATTGAAAAAATATGACATTGCTTCAACCACTTGATCAACTGAAGGTTGAATGGGTTGTTAGGAAACTACAGGTTGTTCATAAGAAGGATATCCTTGAGACTCAGAACACACTCTTTGTACCTCTGCAATAGCATGGAACTAATGAGTAAGGTGTTCTCCTTCACAAAGTTTACAAGGAAACTTGGGCTTGCATTTACGGTTGGTTTTTTCAACGGTGTCAACATGAATTTCATTGGATGATTGTTTTCCCCTAGCATGACCTCCGGAGGTTGGGTGGCAGGGTCCAACATGACTTGCAGAGTCTAGTTTTTTCCCCCAGCATGAATTCTAGAGGCTGGGTGATGAAGTTCAAGTTAACTTGCAGAGTTTGAGTGTGTTCCCCTAGCATGCCTTCCAGAGGTTGGGTGTTTGGGTTTAACATGACCTACAAAGGTTGGATGTGTGCCCCTAGCATTACTTCCTTAGGCTGGGTGGTTAGCGTCAACTTGAGTTGCATAGGTTTAGTGGGTTCCCCTACCATGACCTGCAGAGGCTCAGTGACTATGTTAGCTCTCCAATAAAATCCTCTAGGTTGCAACTCGAGGATGCCTGGTAACTTCAATATTTTTAATGGTTTTCTCAATGGATTAAGTCAAATGACCAATAAGACCTCACTCACTCAAGAAATGCATAATACTCAATCAAATAGACAAGGCTTATAACTATAAATGTTCAGAGGGTTTGTAATAAAGGTGAATAGATGAAGAACTCACTATGCTAGAAGATTCACACATAAAGCATTCACATGTAAATGGCTGATCACAACAAGGAAAAGATACTTGTAATTCCAATAACTCAGACAGAGATAGGATGATAGCTATCTTAGATTAAGTAAAAAGAATAAACATGAATGAAACATTCAAGCACAAGTACAAAATAGAAAGAAGATGAAAGATGAACATATAATGGAAAAAGAGTTTGTATTAAGTGAAAAAGCACATGAGAAGCTTGAATACAATAAGTGTCTAAAAATATTTGAAGTTAAACCCTTGCTTCTACATTAGTCACAGGCTTTAAATCCTTTACAAAATTTATTTCTATAATGTCCTCGACCCTTTGACTAGCGAAGAGGATGCTACGATACATCAAATCATCCGGGCATCTAGCCCCATGAACATGAACATACATACATATAGTGCTGAAGCATGATACTTAAAAGCATAAACATATTACGAGCATAATCATTCATATAGTCAACGGAAGCAAAACACGTCAATCAGCATTCATGCATATGTAGATCAGCATTTAACATGTATAACATCATTCATCAATGGTAATTATAATTGCAGATACAAGTTAGGAAAGAATACTTATCTTATAAAGAGCGTGTTCTGCAACCAGCTACGTCATTGCAATGTTCCACCCAACCATAGGCTCGCATGCTCCTTAATCTCTCAGCAACACTGCCACCCCCGAGCCGGGCATGATTCCCCAAGGAATAAGGAACTAACAGGCTCACACGTAGCCAAGGATAACAACACCACTAGGGTACACGGTTCAGCCAAGCCAACACAGTTGGGTTTATCAGGCGAACAGCATATTAGCCAAGCCAACAAAGTTGGGTTTATCAAGCCATTTAGGAGTTGGTAAAGGCTAATGCTAAGCTGGTGCACCGACACCAGAACCAGATTGGCTTCTAGAACACCCATACACACCCAACACAAGGAAATCAATCCTTTCTCTACAACGCAGTCCCTCAGACCCTGATCTCCCTTCCAGTGATATTCAGGGGTAGTGGAGAAGAAGACCAGCTCAGTGGATATATCTATGTGGTTCTCAACCCACCAGGTTTATCAAGCACCTCAGGCCCTCAATCACCACTCCAGTGCAGTCCGAGGATAAAACCGCTACATGCAAGCAGTCAAACAGCTCTTCAAGCTTTTACAGGGGAAAACACAGTCCAACAATTGTGGCCATTGATAGCCCACGAGCAACTCTGATCCCACAGCACAAAATATTCACTACAATCACTGAATAAAGATATACATACCAGAAAATGGAAAGAGATCGACTCTCAATCTGTGCGTGAAGGAAAGGAACGCAACCCACAGAACTATTCATAAAATACAAGCCACATTTAAACGATGGGATATAACAGGACAATGAACCATAGAGGAAAACCACGACAATCTACAGCAAAATCCACATTGCACAGGAAAACATAGTCGAAAATGCGTGAAGGAAACCAACGCTCTTCATGAATAGGGGAAAACCATTTACAAACTAGCGATCCTCCGATTAGCAAGGCGGTGTGTGAGGAATGGCAAACCCCGCAACAATGGAACATCCTTTCTTTTAACTCTCTCGTGTGAAGGTGAGTGAACAGCCTCCCAATTTGGTTAGTGGGTAGACCAAAAGATGGTTCATGGAGAGTGCAGGCGCGTGGGGAGAATGGCCATCCTGGCATAGTGGTCTTGCTATCAACGAATAGATACCCCACTAACAACAGCACAATTAAGGTTTGTGGTTGGATGAGACAAGGGAGGGTGAGTGAAGAGAGAGGTGACACATGGATTTCCCCCCCATAGCTCAGTATTTAACTCCCCCCCCCTCCTTGCCCTTAGGAAATCATGCCCCTTCTCAACTTAGTTGCTGCAAACATATTTGGTTGGTTTGTTGAATTAAAAATTCATAGTTACATGGTGCCACAACTTAATATGTATGTCACATGTCCCGATATACCATCAGTGACCATTTCAATCCAAAACATAGCATAACCAAATCATGGTGGGGCCTTTTCCTTTAGCTACACACCATGATTATTTACAATATGTGTGTCATGTATATTAATGCAAAATGGGGTCAAAACCAGGCTATTACATTCCCCTCCCCCTTCAATAGCACTGTCCTCAGTGCTTTACAACATTTGAACAAAAGTTACACTGGTACCACCTCAGTGTTACGCAAAATTGAACAAAAATGGATGTGCCAATCGCATGGCATCCTCCAGCTCCCACGTAGCCTCTTCAGGTCCATAATGCTCCCATTGCACCTTTAGCTTCCCTATGGCTTGGTTCCAGAGCATTGTGACCTTCCTATCGAGGATACGCATTGGCTCGATTTGGAACTCTCCCTCGGGTTCCCTGAATCACATCCCAATTTATCACATGGTTAGGATCATGTACATATTTCTTAAGAAAAGAGACATGAAAAATATTATGAGCTCTAGTACTAGCAGGCAATGCAAGTTTATATGCAACAGGCCCTATTCTTTCGAGCACTTCAAATGGCTCACAATATCTAGGTGATAGCTTGGCACAACTTCCAAGCTTCAAGGAATTTTTCTTTTCTTTCACTCTAAGGTAAACATGATCCCCAACACTGAACTCTTTGTTCATCCTATGCTTATCTGCATAGCTTTTCTGTCTGTCCTGTGCTACTTTTATATTATGCCTAATCTTTACAACCTCTTGCTTCATTTCCTTAAGCAATTCTGGTCTAAGCACAACTCTGTTCACTGGGTTATCCCAAGTCACTAGTGTCCTACACCTTCTTCCATACAAAGCTTCATACGCACTCATCCCCAAGGATGCTTGTTGTCCATTGTTATAAGAAAACTCCACCAAGTGCAAGTAATCTTCCCACTTGGTTGGTTTGTCCATCACATACATGCGAAGCATATCTTCAAGCACCTTGTAGAAGGAGCAAGTCGATGAAGTCGACTTGAACGAAGACCGACTTAGTCGATCAGCCGACTAAGTCGATGGTCCGACCAAGTCGGACGGCTGACTAAACTAGTTAATTAAGTCGGCTAACTAACAGTCGTGTCGGTTCACCGAACCGACAGGTAGTTATGTTGTAACTGTTTTCCAAATTGTATATATTAGGCTGTTGAGCCAAGCAAAGAACTAAGTTCAGTTATGTGCCTTGTATGAACTCATTGTGATAATATAATCTATTCCATTCTATCTGTTCTTATCTCATATCTATGTTTATATTTATGTATGTTTTAGTATGTATTATTGGTAACCTTATGTGATCTGTGAGATTACAACATTGGTTCCATTGCCGGGACCTGAACTCGGGTCTCTCGGGTGAGAGCCGAGTATCCTAACCAACTAGACTACAAATCCAAGAGTCAAACCTGAGAACGCAAAGTTCCAGTGGACCATCGACATTACAAATTCACAACAACCCACTGTACAACGCAAAATCAACCACCGATGGAGGCACAAGTTCCGTCGACCAAAACTCCTCAGGCTCGACTATATCAACGACCCCACCACTTTCACCACCACCCACGCCTCCGACCCCGCCAACTTCTAAGAGCAGTGAAAGTGACTCAGACATGGGTCATGAAACTGCCCACATTCCTCTATACGAAGGGGATGAAGACCCCAGACGACATTGGTTCGTCTGCGAGTCCATCTGGGATGCAAACTAGGTGAAGGATGAAGACCGACAGATGGCTCAGTTCACAGGAGCCTTACAGAAAAGGGCTCTGACCTGGTATATGACATTTTCAGAAAGGCAACCCAGAGCAACGAAAGCTGAAATTAAAGCACAGTTCTTATCCTTTTTCAAGACCCCAGACGCTAAGCACCTGGCCGCCAAAAATCTCAAGACAACGAAGCAAAAGCCAGGGGAAACTGTTCGTGATTATGACAAACGCTGGAAGGACCTGTTGAGTCAATTAGATTATGTTATTGATGAACAATTTCTAATTCAATGGTTTCTTGCAGGCTTATCACAAAAAATTCGCCGACACATCAGTCTGGAAACATTCAAGACATGAAGATGCGCTGACCAAATCTCTGCAGGTGGAAATGGATGAAGATATACCTGCCTATCCGACGGACCATAGGATAGAAGAACAGCTGGAAAGTGTACAGAAGTCCTTGAAAGAATTGTCCCTCAAAAATCAAGAAATCTGGTGTACGAAATGTTCGACGGTCGGACTCTCAAAAGATAATTGTCGAACTGAATACAACCGACAAGATGTCCGATTTGTGCAAACTAAAGTCTTTTGCGATATTTTCCAGGAGACCGGAGATCATTCCACGAAGGAATGTGTGTTTAACATGAAGAATGCAAAAGCTTCCTAGTGCGCTATCTGTGAAACAAAAAGTCACAATACGGCCGACTATCAACTCAACCTAAAAAACAGACAGAACTATCAGGCGGTCTACCAGACAAATGTAGTGGCGCAAATCAATGAGAAAAATAATACCAACAATCAGAATGGGCAAGGGCACGATGGCTGACGCTATGAATGTCAGTACGACAATCGACGACAGAGATATGAAGGAAGATACTCCGACCGTGCCCACTAGTCGGGTACACCTCACCATCAAACCTCCAACTGCTAAGGTAGTCGACCCCCAGCCGACAGTGCAACAACAGCCCACAGTGCCACAGACAACTCCACCGGCTCCAGCATCGACCCCAGCAACAGTTGACCCAGCTCAGATACCCATAGGTGAAGTCGACGAAGCCGATCCTGAGTATGCTTTATCTAAGAGCATCATCAAGAAGCTGGGTAAGGAGATAGCTGTTGCCCAAAAGAAAATCAAAACCCAAAAACAACAACAAGGGAGGCGTAAGCGTAAGCTTATTCTGGCTGACTTGTCAGATGACGAGGAGGAACTAGCAGCCGCGGCCATCGACATCGTTGAGGACGCCCGAGCCAATAAAGTATCCGTTGAAGTTCAGTTTCAACGGTATCTGGAAGCAGGAGCTCCGGAGGGTCGGCCAAAGAAAGCAAAAACCGGCCCGACATATGAAAATGTGGTCGACCTCGTGTCGACCCCTCCCCCCCCATCTCCGACCACCATAGTTGAAGAACAAGCACAAGTACAGCAGGCTGATAGTCCCCCTGAGGAATATCAACGCGCCATCCTGGAGGCACTCAGAGCTAAGGTCACCCAAGACGCTGAGCTTAAAGCTTTCTTCGAGACACTTCCTGGACTGTTTAAATCGGCCCAGAAAATAGAGACAAAATCCCCTCTTTATGCAAGCAGAAAGCCTTATGCAACTGTTACGACGACTTTCACCCGCAACAAACAGGGTGACGTAATAGGAACTTCAAAGTCTGTCACTGAACCACTCGACCAGGACGACCTACCCTCTACACCTTCGGAAGCAGGTATCTCTTCCGACAAAATTTCACCACACACTCCAGTTAACCTTTTGACCCCTGATCATACCCCCACTCCATCCCCAACACCACCATCATCCCAACCTCATTCACCACCACCTCCACCGTCAAAATCCCCACCACCAGAACTACAGCCAAACCCAGCACAGCCATCGTTATCTTCACAACCAGAAGCTAACATCCCACCTCCTCAAACAGAAAAACCCCTATCCCCCATACCTCCTCCTCAAAAAGAAACACAGCCATCTTCTATACCACCTAACCAACCAGAACAACCTTCGACCTCCAATCCACCAACTACAGTCCCAACTTCCACTACTGCAGGTACCCATGAGCAAGCAACAAACAACCAGCAACAGAAGAAACAGCATCGTCCCAAAACCTCCACCGTGCGGATAAGCTTAAAAGATGCCATTTCATTGACTAACATAGAGGTCGTCCAACTCCTCAAAACTGTGCTTAAGGAGTCGAAGAAAAGGGCAGATCGGAAAACCAAGGAGCTGGTCGCGGAAAATGCAGAAGAAGTCGAGTTTCTTGGCAGATGCAGAGCTCTAGCACAGACGGTGATACCAGGCCCTCTTGAAATCGACACAGATCGACCTCTGGAAATGGCATATCATCTTTTTGAGGGCATGGTGTCGACCATCCAAACCCATTGCCAAGAGACTAAAATAGAACAACAAGAGGAAACTGCCCGACTGCTCCTAACACAGCACACTGCCTTTTCGGAGGCTTACAAGGTCTTACAGGACCATATGGAGGAGTCCATTGTCACCGAGGAAGTACTAAGAGACTAGCCTACCCATTATGGGAAGGTCTATCATCAGACCAGGTAGACACGACAAGGCATTCAGGTCTTGGAGGGCCGGAAGTCAACAGAAGCATAAATGAGACAGACCATTGAAGAGCAGATTGTGATGGAGACCACAAAACTACAGAAGCTCGAACGAGAGGCTCATCAGTGGGTTCAGCAAGCCCTTCCAAACTTAGAGAATTTCAACAACATGTGTCCGTAGATGAAACGACTCCTAAATGATGCAGAAGAACAAAACCAACTGTTGGGTCCCAACATGGAGCACATTGCAGAAAAGCCCATGGCCGAAAAGATGTCGATACTATCAAGTCTAACTACTATAACGATCGACATCCATAAATCCCTACAGACATGGACCAATTTCCAGCATCATCTAGCCATCACAACTCCAGCCATTATCGAGGTATGCGTCCAGAAGAGACTGACTATTCGTCTGCACAGTCCACAGCCAGAGCAAAGTTAAAGGATTCGACAAAAAGTTCGTTTTGGTACCTCCCTGTTTCTTCGAGATGAAGAAACCTTTTGTTTGTGGGAGAGATGTAGAAGGAGAAAGTCGACGAAGTCGAATTGAATGAAGACCGACTTAGTCGATCAGCCGACTAAGTCGATGGTCCAACCAAGTCGGACGGCCGACTAAACTAGTTAATTAAGTCGGCTAACTAACAGTCGTGTCGGTTCACCGAACCGACAGGTAGTTATGTTGTAACTGTTTTCGAAATTGTATATATTAGGCTGTTGAGCCAAGCAAAGAACTAAGTTCAGTTCTGTGCCTTGTATGAACTCATTGTGAAAATATAATCTGTTCCATTCTATCTATTCTTATCTCCTGTCTCTATTTATATTTATGTATGTTTTACTATGTATTATTGGTAACCTTATGTGATCTGTGAGATTCAAACGGCTCACAATATCTAGGTGATAGCTTGGCACAACTTCCAAGCTTCAAGAAATTTTTCTTTGCTTTCACTCTAAGGTAAACATGATCCCCAACACTGAACTCTTTGTTCATCCTATGCTTATCTGCATAGCTTTTCTGTCTGTCCTGTGCTACTTTTATATTATGCCTAATCTTTACAACCTCTTGCTTCATTTCCTTGATCAATTCTGGTCTAAGCACAACTCTGTTCACTGGGTTATCCCAAGTCACTAGTGTCCTACACCTTCTTCCATACAAAGCTTCATACGCACTCATCCCCAAGGATGCTTGTTGTCCATTGTTATAAGAAAACTCCACCAAGTGCAAGTAATCTTCCCACTTGGTTGGTTTTTCCATCACATACATGCAAAGCATATCTTCAAGCACCTGATTAACTATTTCTATCTACCCATCTGTCTGAGGATGGTATGCAGTGCTGAATTTTAGCTTTGTAGCCAAATTTGCAAACAACCCTTTCCAAAAATCGGAAGTGAACTTGACATCCCTATCAGAAATTATTGCCTTCAGCAACCCATGCAATTTGAAGATCTCCTTCATGAAAATATTTGCAATGTCATCAGTCTTGTCCATAGAATTCACTGGTATAAAATGTGTTTCCTTTGTCAACTTGTCTACCACAACCATGATGGAATCATGTTGTCTCCAAGTCATCAATAATCCTGTAATAAAATCCATGGAAATAACTTCCCATTTCCATTATGGAATTGGCAAAGGCTGCAACAAACCTGCTGGATGTTGATGCTCAACCTTTACCTGTTGATATTTCATGCACCTTGAAATGTATTCAGCCATGTCCTTTTTCATACCTGGCCAAAAGTACTTCTTTCTAGCTGTAGAAATTATCTGTTGATATCCTGGATGACCAGAATACAGAGCTTGATTGATTTCATCCATAACAATTCTCCTCAAATTTGCTACATCCGGAATATAAATTCTGCCTTTATAAGTGAGAAGCCCATCTTCTTCCAATTTATAGCCCTCATACCTCTTCTCAAGACCTTGCTGCTGCAATTTTTCTTGTACCTGCTCATACAATTCATCTACAGCAACATGATTTGCAATCTGCTGCCTCAAATCTAATTGGTAAATACTCAGAGATGCCACATTCATTTCCTATACCTTCCAGCTGAGTGCATCAGCTACCTTGTTTTCTTTTCCTTTTATGTGCTTGATTTAGAAATCAAACTCACATAAAAATTCCAGCCATCTCGCTTGCCTAACATTCAAAGTAGGCTAATCAAACAAATACTTCAATCCATAGTGATCTGTTCTACATTCAAATCTTCTACCCATCAAGTAATGTCTCCACATCTTGAGAGCATGTATTATGGCTGCAAGCTCTAGATCATGAGTGGCATAGTTCTTCTCATGCTCCTTCAATTTTCTTGATTCATAACATATCACGTGGTTGTCCTGCATAAGGACTCCTCCAAGCCCTTGTCCACATGCATTGGTACAGACCACAAAATCTTTCTCTCGTTCTATAAATTTCAATACGGGTGCACTGGTGAGAAGATTCTCCAACCACTGGAAGCTTTCTTCACACTTCGAAGTCCATTCGAACTTCATCCCCTTCTTTTACAAAGAAGTGATGGCATGTGAAACCTTATAAAATCCTTCAATGAATCTCCTATAGTATCCTGCAAGTCCCATAAAAGATC
This sequence comes from Pseudotsuga menziesii, assembly GCA_001517045.1. Classification (NCBI taxonomy): domain Eukaryota; kingdom Viridiplantae; phylum Streptophyta; class Pinopsida; order Pinales; family Pinaceae; genus Pseudotsuga; species Pseudotsuga menziesii. Next base: position 224,338 of record LPNX010863431.1, on the reverse strand, counting down.
TTACATATGTCACATTTCTTGGAGTAGGCCAATTCATAATGGCTTCAATCTTTTCAGGGTCTACTGATAAACCCTCCTTTAAGATAATGTGACCCAAGTACTGAATTATATCCCTGTAGAAGTCACATTTACTCAACCTTTCATATAGATGATGTTCCCTGAGCACTTGCAATGTCAGTCTCAAATGCTCTTCATGCTCTTCCTCATTTTTAGAATAAACAAGAATGTCATCAAGGAAAACAAGAACAAAATTGTCCAAATACTTGTTGAAGACACTGTTCATAAGGCACATAAAAGTGGCTGGTGCATTTGTGAGACCAAATGGTACCACTACGAACTCATAATGTCCATACCTTGTCCTAAAGGCTGTCTTATGAATGTCTTCATCCTTGATTCTCACCTGATGGTAACCAGAACTCAAGTCAATCTTGGAAAATACCTTTGCTCCTCTCATTTGGTCAAAGAGGTCATCAATCCTAGGAAAAGGATATTTATTCTTTATAGTAACCTTGTTTAACTATTTGTAATCAATACATAACCTGAGTGTACCATATTTCTTCTTTACAAACATAACCGGTGCTCCCCAAGGAGACACACTCGGTCGGATATACTTATTTTCCAACAATTCTTGCAGTTGCATATTCAAATCCAGCATATCCAATGTACTCATCCTGTAGGGTGTCTTGGACACTGGTGCTACTCTTGGCACAAGTTCAATGGTGAAATCAATGTCCCACTTTGGAGGAAGTCCTGGAATCTCATCAGGGAATACATCCTTGAATTCTTGTAACACCTAATAGTCCTCCAACCTAGGAGTTTCAACTCCTGTTGGTTCCAGAATATGAGCTACATACAACTGGAAACCTTTCCTACAAAAATTCTTCAACTGCATTGCTGAAACCTGTCTTACTGAAATTACCTTTGGAATACCTTTCACAATTACCGGGTTCCCTTCTTCATCCGTGCATTCAAAAGTCTTGTTATAACAATAAATCTTTACTCAGTGATCTTCTAACCAATCCATTCCAATGAGAACATCATAGAAACCAAGCGGTAGAACATTCAGATCTACCCAAGTGTTCATCCATTCATAACCAATGGACACTTCTCTACCATGTCACTGAATTTTCTCTTAGTCCCAGTGGCTAGCTAAACTAACCAATATTTTATATGCTTTACCTTCTTAAAAGCACACATCTCCACTACTCTAGGAGTAATGTAACTGTGAGTAGAACTAGGGTCAATCAAAATAGAAAAAGAATGTTCAACAATCTTACCTACATCTTCAACCACCGTTGACTGATGATCTGCCTGGCAGTCCTCCAGTGCTGCATAAATTCTAGGGACTGCTCTGGCTACCTAACCCATTTTTTATGCTCCCTAAATGTTATAAGCTGGTCTTGCACTTTCATTCTCAAGTGGACAATATCGGCGCAAGTGGGGTCCTTCACAGTCCTAACATTTGAGAGGACCTTTATTCTGGTGTGGCTCTTTAGGCTTTCCACCTGTTACTCCAACTGGATTACTCGCAGCTTGGGATGGCTGCTTTTGTTGATTCCTAAATCTAGAATGTTTGAAACCTTTCCTCCTTTTATCAAACTTCTCATTCTTCTTGTCCTTCCATGCTTTATGGTGATCAGGTTTACCTTTTCTTTTCTCATAGCAATACTTAGCCTTCCTTATTGCTTCTTCGATAGTTCTTGGCTCATAGAACTCAATTATATCTATGTAGGCTTGAGGTAATCCACTTAGAAACTGCTGGATATTCACTTTTTCATATCTGATGTATCGGACATACCTCAACAATTCCAAGAATTTATTTGCATATTCATCCATGGTCTGCTATCCCAATCTCAACTCATGGAACTCCTTGATCTTGTCATCATAACACCTGTCAGAAAGGTATTTCTGCCTGAAATACTTCTTGAACTGTTTCCACTTCAATTTCCTTTCACTGATCCTCTTTACTTGCTTGAATTGTTCCCACCAAATGGATGCTTGTCCATTCAAATTGAATATGGCAACTCTTGCCCTCATGTTTCCTGAATAATACTGCACTTGAAAGTACTTTTTTATCCCAAGAAGCCAAGCTTCAGCTTCTTGTCTCGTCTTTATCTCACCATCAAATGTAGGAGGTTTAGCTTTCCTGAATTCATCTCGAGAGTGATCCTTATGGTGTTTTCTTCTTTTTCTTTTATGAGAAGATGAGCTGGTGTCTCCACTAGATTCTTCATAGTCAGATGATCCACTTCTTCTTCTCCTAGTGTTTCCCTTACTACCTTCCCGTATTGATGTACCTAGTCTAGAATCTATCCTTTTCTGTAACTCTATCAAACTCTGCAATATGGCAGAATTCAATTGATGCTACTCTTCCTGGGATTTAACCAAGCTTCTCATGGTGGCTGCAACCTCGAACGGTGTCCCCTGGAATCTCCTTCCATTAGACTCTATGTCCTCATTTCTGTTACGGACATTTTCTTCCATGGCATCTTCTACTCTCTCGTAAGAATCTTGAGTATCATACCCATCATACGTTCTCATGACTAAACCACCTCTTGCTTTACCACACTGTTCTTTCTAGAGTACTGCTCTTGGAAATTATCTATAGTTCTGCAAATGTCTTAGTAGCAAACTGTTAGATGCATACATTAATATAAATCGAAACTACTTACCTTTTTCTTCTAGAATTTCATAAAACAACAATTATGCTAAAACACAGAATTTTCCCTATTTCTTTTCAGCCCTGTGACTACTAATAATCTGCTGAAATCTACTAAAAACCGGTTGAAGACTGTTCAAAAAACTATTGAGAAATCCCTTCGAAAAACCCAAATTTCCTTCGGCCCTAATCGTACCTCATCCCCGTTGTTATTTCGATTCCACGGTGGTCAAAACAACTACGCCCCCAATCTACATCGATGAATAAATTGTCTGTTCACCTGTGGTTTGTTGTTTTATTCCTTTTCAGTGTTTTGGTGGGTAAAATGACTAAACTCCCGCTCTATATCAGTGAGCAAACCATCTGTCGATCGGGTACATAGTCTCTTGGGCATCCGCAAAGGAGAAAAGTGTTCTTACTTCGATCTCTGTAGGAAAATTTCTATACTTTCAATTGGCAATGTCAACTACTACTCATCGGGTGCATAGTCGTTTCGGCTTCCGCAACAGTGGTCAATAAACCTTCTGCACCTTCCGTGGCCACAATCCTACGTCGAAAAGACTAAACTCTGCACATCGGCAATCCATGTCACTACATTTCCTGTCATTGCAGCGATCCAAATGGCAACTTACCTCCCTTGTTTCGGCAATCGGATACATTATCGCATTGGATGGTTAGTGTCCTAGGCAGCCGCAACAGCAGAAAGCGATTTATCCGTGGGTTCCACGGACATTATCGGCTGTCGGACCTACTAGCCATCAGGGAGATAGCATCTTAGACTGCCGCAATGGAGGCTCTCAAACCTTTACCGTTCTCAAATAACTTTCCAACATCCTTACATTTAAACAAAATTTCAAATTTTCTTCCAATCGGCTGTCGGAAGCACTAATCACTACGGCGTCGAAGGGATAGTTGACTAAGAATCCGCAACGGTAGGTCACCTTCATTGAAATTTCTATGATCGGTGATTTGATCCACTAAAATTTCTCGATGGCCAATGATTTCGTGCCTTAGAGAAAATTTTGGATTTTCTTCTCGCGTTGTCTTTCGCGGCATCGGTTCTTCCATATTATGTTCATCGGTGGTGTCAATGACTAACTTCCGTCGATTGCTGATAGATTTCAACACATAGACAAATTTTTGAAAATTTCCTCTTCTATCGGTGGTCGGGTGTCCAATGTATCGGGTGGTTTGTCCCTTCAGCTTTCGTATCGGCGGACCACAATCGAGTTTCATCTTCCTTTGTCTTTCGCAACCGTAAGTCTATCAATGACCGCATCATTTGATCATCGGCAATGTGCTCAACTAACCATTGTCAATGGCTGATGATTCCATGCCTCAGAAAAAATTTCAAAATCTTCATTGTTGCGTCGGCTGTCGAAATGTCTTCCTCTGCGGTGCCGACGATCACAGACTCTATCCATCGGGAGGATAGTCCTCTAACTATCTACAACAACGGTGCTTTGTTCCACTAATTCTTTCCGCTGTAGTCACCAACTTTCACCGCATCGGTAACAAGATCAGCTATCCATCGGTGATGTGATCAAATAATCATTGCCGATCATCGATAGCCCTACTACTTCGTCGAAGTTTCCAAAATTCGCCAGCGTCGGCGGTCGCAAGCTCTATGCATCGGAAGCATAGTGGTCTAGCCATCCACAACGGTGGGTCTATAATCCTTTGATCCCTTCTACTATTCATCGTTGATGAATGCCACTAACATGCTTCACTGGATGAAGAAGTCAACACTTGGGACATTTCGAAACTTCTACGCCATCGGCGTTCGGATCAACTATCCTTCGGGTGGCCTTCCCACTAAGTGATCCGATGGGCTGATAGTTCTGGCACTTAGAAAATTTTGAAGTTGAGGTTTTTCTGTCACAATTTTATGATTGCTACTGGGCATAAGGAAACCTGCTTCTACTATCTGATCTGTCATGTCCCATTCAGGCCCATGCTGCAACCAGAGCTCTGATACCACACTATAATGTCCTCAACCCTCTGACCGGTGAAGAGGATGCTACGATACATCAAATCATCCAGGCATCTAGGCCCATGAACATGAATATACATACATATAGTTCTAAAGCATGATACTTAAAAGCATAAAAATCTTACGAGCATAATCATTCATATACTCAACGGAAGCAAAACACGTCAATCAACATTCATGCATATCTAGATCAGCATTTAACATGTATAACATCATTCATCAATGGTAATCATAATTGCAAATACAAGTTAGGCAAGAATGCTTATCTTATAAAGAGCTTGTTTTGCAACCAGCTATGTCGCTGCAATGTTCCACCCAACCATAGGCTCACGTGCTCCTTAATCTCTCAGCAACGCTGCCACCCCTGAGCCAGGCATGATTCCCCAAGGAATAAGGAACTAACAGGCTCACACGTAGCCAAGGATAATAACACCACTAGGGTACATAGTTCAGCCAAGCCAACACAGTTGGGTTTATCAGGCGAACAACAGATTATCCAAGCCAACAAAGTTGGGTTTATCAGGCCATCCAGGAGCTGGGAAAGGCTAATGCTAAGATGGTGCACCGACACCAGAGCCAGACTAGCTTCTAGAACACCCACACACACCCAACACAGGGAAATCAGTCCTTTCTCTGCAACACTGTCCCTCAAACCCTGATCTCCCTTCCAGTTCTATTCAGGGGTTGTGGAGAAGAATACCAGCTCAGTGGCTTTGTTTGTGTGGTTCTCAAACCACCAGGTTTATCAAGCACCTCAGGCCCTCAATCACCACTCCAATGCAGTCCAAGGATAAAACTGCTTCATGCAAGCAGCCAAACAACTCTTCAGGCTTTTACAAGGGAAAACATAGTCCAGCAATCGTGGCCATTGACATCCCACGAGCAACTCTGAGCCCACAGCACAAAATCTTCACTACAATCACTGAAGAAAGATATACAGACCAGAAAATGGAAAGAGACAGACTCTTAATCTGTGCATGAAGGAAAGGAACGCAGCCCACATAACTATTTAGAAAATACCAACCACAATTCAATTCAATGATGGGATATAACAGGACAACAAACCATAGAGGAAAACCACGGCAATCTATAGCAAAATCCACATTGCGCAGGAAAACACAGTCAGCAATGCATGAAGGAAACCAACACTCTGCGTGAACAGGGGAAAAACCATTCACAGACTAGCGATCCTCCAATTAGCAAGCCAGTGTGTGAGGAATGGTGAACCCCATAACAATGGAACATCCATTCTTTTAACTCTCTCACGTGAAGGTGAGTGAACAGCCTCCTGAGATGGTTAGTGGGCATACCAAAAGATGCGTCGTGGAGAGTGCAGGCGCGTTAGGAGAATGGCCATTCTGGCGTAGTGGTCTTGTTGTCAGTGAATAGATGCCCCACTAACAACAGAACAATGAAGGGTGGTGGTTGGATGAGATAAGGGAGGGTGAGTGAAGAGAGAGGTGACACATGGCTTTCCCCCCCATAGCTCAGGATTTAACTTTCCCCCCCTCCTTACCCTTAGGAAATCATGCCCCTTCTCAACTTAGTTGTCGCGAACATAGCTGGTTGGTTTGTTGAATTAAAAATGCATAGTTACATGGTGCCACAACTTAATATGTATGATGCATGTCCCGATATACCATCAGTGACCATTTCAATCCAAAACATAGCATAACCAAATCATGGTGGGGCCTTTGCCTTTAGCTTCGCACCATGATTATTTACAATATGTATATCATGTATATTAATGCAAAACGGGGTCAAAACCGGGGTATTACAATTTCAGATCCTGAAAAATTGGATCAAATTTACTAAAAATAGATAATCATAACTGTTTTGCAAAAATTAGGTCAAAAGCCCTATCTTAACTGCCAATCTACCTAACTCTAAACCTTCCTACTCCTCGAATTCCTTAATAGTTGCAGTGGACACTGAAGTAGAACTAGAACTTGCCATATGGCAGACAAGTCACACTTTGTAAAAGTAGGTAGGGTTTGTGACCTACTTCACCTCGTTGGCACCTTCAAAACTGAAATAGACCCAAGGTATTGGTACCTTTAATTAATTTTCAACCTTATAAATCATCCATGAGGTGTTTGGATAAAAAAAAGTCAGATCTATGTGAAACTATTCATTTTTGCACTGTTCTGCACTTTTGGTGGCTAAGAAAGAAAAATTTTGGGCCTGTAAACTGCCGAAATCTTTGTTTTCAATGGATAATGAACTGCTAGGGTGTTCACCTAAGCCACCAAAATCTTTGTTCTAAACTTTTAATAAAAACTGTCAGCACACTTTACCCTATTGTTTTAAGGTTTTAGTGCTTTCCTTTTGATGTCTCTGCAACCTGCCTAGGGTTTGGGTTGGAAGCAGTATCACAGGATGCTTCTGGGCCAAAAAGGCTCATTACCACTTCTGCTAGGGTTTCCAGCTTCTGTTGAGATTGAGGCCGAGGGCTAGAATTCCCTTTTTGCAACTTGGACAGCTTGATTTTCCTATAGAGCCTTACTTTCTCTTTCCTTAACCTAAGATTACTTTCCTCCAACTTGGTATTTTTTCCTTTTATCTCCTGCAGAGAGTCATACAATTTAGCATTCCTCCTAGTTAACCTCTCATTGTTTCTTTTGATCTCTCTTCCCAAGACTTCTAGCTCATACACCTACCTTAGTAGCTTATTGATTTTTTTGGATCCAGGTTTGTTGGATGAAGCTTCTACCACTGGTTCACCCTGGTCCTCCTTTGGTGTAGGTGATGGAAACTCCTCCTGCCCTATTTGAAACTGATCTGCTAGGTTAGTTTCTTGTTTCTCTTCATCCTCAGAATCAGAGTAGGGTAGGTTGAGTATATTTATGTTTGGTGCTGGAACCTCTTCTACCTTTTCATTGAAATCCAGGTTTCTCTTTGCCTTCTTGGTCTTGGGAGCTGGAGAGGCTTGATCCACTGTAATTGTAGAGATGGCCCTCCTCTTCCTCTTACCACTCCAGGGAGTGGGTGACTTCTTTGAAGAAGACTTCCTTTTATCTTCTGGCTGCAATTATGTCTCAAAATCATTTTAAAATAGGAAGTAAGTCCAAGCTATGTTCCTTCTATGTAGCAATCTAAGGACAATTAGCTCGATCAGGCCATGATGGGATAGCCTTCCTGCAATCTTTGTGGGTTGGGCTTTAACTTGATGGGCCATTTTGGTCAGGCTATTATGTAGGTAGAAAGGCAGGTTCAGTGGGCTCCTTCTAGTGAAATTGTTCATTAATTTGAAATGGTATATCATTACCCTATTATACTTGCACTCATAAGTTATATAGACCATAATTTCTTTCAACAAATGCTAACATTTCTCCTCGAGCTAGGATGAAGGGATGCTCTTCTTCCATACAATGTTCTTGTGCTCAAGCTTCAAGTAAGGCCTGAATTCCACATTCTTTGTGATAGTGGTTTTGAACCATTTTTCCCCATTCCTTGAGAGATCTGTTACTTATGCTATTAGAGCCTCATCCACCTGGAACTCTTCTCTACCAATCACTGCCTTCGAGCCATCAAAGGAGAGAGAAAATGCTTATGCCACTTGCTGGTGGAATCCTTGAATTTTTTCACAGAACCTGTAGCAGCATGAGTCTTTGAAAATTTGGCACACCTCTGGGTGTGATTCGAGGTAGCCAATGTCACCCAATTCCTATCTTAGGGAAGGTCCTCCTCCTTTCTTCATTTTCTGGATTGCTCTTCTGTACCTGCAAAATTTAATTTCAAACCTTGGAGACGGAGATTACAGTGCTAGATTCAAGGATGGCTTGGCTCAGTGAGGATGCATGCAGAACATGTGGACTCATGAATTGAGGAGAGGGTACTGATTTTGAGGGGGATGATTTGCAATTGGGATTTGAGCAGGGTGACAGTAAATTCTGATGAGACCCGTGAGCTATTTAGTGTTGTAATCATTCTAGCTGGAAATCAATGCTTTGTGGTGGTTCAATTACAGTCAAGGGACATGTGGAGGGAAGCGAGGGTTTTAGTTCTTTATCAGTCACTTTGGTTTTATAACGACCCTTTCTTTACTAACTCATGATTTATTACAGGTCCAGTCTTTTCGGCAGTTAAGTGCTTGATAGTGGCGCTCTTCATGCTGATAGTGTCTGATTGTGACGGATGCGCTAACCATTTTCCCCTTTTGGACCTTTCGGTGGTTAAGGTAGGCTTGGATCTAATTTTTAAGCTACCAAAAGCTGGGCTTTTCGATGGCTAATGAACAGTTGAGATGTTCACCTAAGCCACCAAAAGCTAAACTTTTGAATTTTATGAAAAAATAGAGTACAAGGCATTCCAACTTTATTAAACACACAAAAATATTTCATAATGTGCACTAAAATCTTCATCACTATGCAAAAATAAATTGTATGTGTCTGACCTGTTGAAGAGTAATTTATTTAGGAGATAACATCTAGCTCCTACTTGGGGATGGGAACCTTCTTGTGAGGTCCCAAGAACCCCAGACCAAATGCCTTTCTTGAAAAAATAATAATTAAGCCTATCTTCTATTGTTCCATTGGGCANTTAAGCCTATCTTCTATTGTTCCATTGGGCATGGAGTTATTTTGCAAAAAAAAAAAAAAAATTTTACAATAATAAGGCTTTGAAGCCTTAGATGAAATAGAGTTTCAGAAATCGCCCATTGACTGGGCCATCAAACACCTCCTCACCTTCCAAATTTTGCAATTTGAAAGTGTTGTTCTGTTGCACCTAATCTATCACAAAAGGGCCTATCCACAGAGAATCAAATTTACCATGCTTTCCCTTGTCCTTCCTGACAGCATCCCATTTCAGAAGCCAGTATCCAACCTTAAAATTGTCCACCTTTTCCTTCTTGTCAAAAATACTTTTAATCTTCTTCTGGTGAGCTTCTAACTTCTCCACCAAATGTTCCCTGACTTGCTGCAGCTCAACCAAATCAAGCATCCTCCTTACCATGTCATTTTTTTCTCAATTTTGGTGAACAATCTGGCGCTAAACCTAGCGCTATTGTACATTTTAATAAAATGCCGTCTATTGCATTTTTTTACCGTCCTTTTTAACATCCATTTTTGCATCCATTTTTGCACCCAATTTTTTGCATCTTTTGTTACGCCTTCATTTCCACCCAATTTTGCAACTTCTAATGCATCTTTTTTTGCGTCCTTTGTTACATCCTTGTTTCCACCCAGTTTCATGCTCAGTTTTGCATCCAATGCTGTGTCTTATATTGCTCCTATTTTTTCATCGAGTCTTGCACCCAATTTTGACCATGTTTTGCATAAAATTATGTTTCAAATTCTGCATCTAACATTGCATCTAGGTTTGCATCCAATTTTCATCCCAATGTTACGTCTAGTTTTGCATCCAACTTTGCTTATAATGTTGCATCCCCATTTGCATCTAATTTTGTATCTTGTTTTACGTCTTTTTTTGTATCCATGTTTGTTCCTTATGTTTCATCTTGTTTTATGTCGTATTTTGCATCTAGGTTTGCACCTAGTGTTGCATCTCGGTTGATGTCTTTTTTTGCATCTATGTTTGAGCCCAATGTTGCACCTAGTGTTGTGCCTAGTTTTGCACCCATGTTTGTATCTAATATTGCATCTAGTTTTGTGTCCAATGTTGCATTCCATCTTGCATTCAATATTACGTCTAGTTTTACATCCAATGTTTTTCCCCATCTTGCATCCAATATTGTGTCTCATTTTAAGTTTTTGTTTGTGCTAAGTATTCCTTCCATTTTTTCACCTGGTGTTATGCTTAGTTTTATGTCCATCGATACACCATATTTTGTGCTCAATTTAATGTCGAATTTTACATCTAGTTAGGAGTCCACTTTTGCATCTACTATTGCATCTAGTTTTGGACCTAGTATTGCATCTAGCTTTGAGTCATTAATTGTGTCTAGTGTTGAGTCTCTTTTTGCATCCAATTTTGTGTTTAGTATGACATCCATTTTTGTGTCCATATTTGCGTCTGATATAAGGTCGAATTTTGCATCCACTTTTGTGTTTGTTGTGACGTCTACTTTTACATCTTGTTTTGCATTTAGTGTTGCGTCTAATATTGCATCCATCTTGCACTACTACATTTTTTACCTTTAGAAATACATTTGAATATCATTAGGGCATGGAGGAATCGAACCACCAACCTCCTGCTTGTAAAGCAGGAACTCTTCCATTAAGCTAGCACCCTTTAAGAATCGGGAAGAGGAGAAATATTAACACATAGATTTCATCATTTGTAATTCTAATAAAAAACAATAAGATCCAAATACATTCATGCTTAAAATCCAATTTATTTTTTCAACCACACTAATAAGCACAAAAATCTACCATTCTCAGGCAACAAAATATCCTAAACAGTTACGCAATCTATTAAAGTGGTCTGCAAAAGAGTCTTAGAGAACAACATAATGTATTCATGCATAACTAATAACCTAAACTTGATATGGACAAAGAATCAGGGATCTGTTTAAGAAATAGTTGTAGAATCCAATTGAGGATGTGTGTGTTGCTACATACATGTTGTTATTCATTGATGAGGTGATTTTGTTCAGCAATGGGATGCTAAGAGAAGAACTCATGAATGGTTACTAAAAGAATATGTCTACTATGTGCAGCAACAAAGTTGATTTATATTGTGTGCATTATTTATAATCTAAAAATTAGTAAGATTTCAACAGGAAATAGGATCATACCGGTTTCCACAATTGATAAGTCCATAAGGAGGTAGATGAAGTTCAGGGGTTTCTCATCTTACTAATGATTGTTCCATCAAGAGATTCTGAAGGGGCATTTCATCACTTCATCAACATAGCTTCATGAATCCTGCAAACTTTGGGAGCAGGGGAGGAGAGGGGGGAGCCTCCACGCAGCATAGCTTCATGAATCCATTTAATAATAGCTAAAGAAGAGAATGTGAAATAAGAACTAACAAAAACAACACAAAATGAAAAAGAGAATAATGGGATTCAAAGTAAAAATTAGTGAAGAGACATGGAGAAGGAGTGAATAAAGGAAACTTTACATAGAAAAGAACAAATGTTTGCTTGAACTATTCAAAATTTCAAAAGGGGTTTATCAACAAACAATCTCAAATTGAAATTTATCTCAGGCACGTTAATGAACAATTCATGAGTTCCATATTTGTGATGATGAAGACTAATTTGATTTATGGGGTTCTAAATACCAGCTGAGCTTATCGAGCATGTACGTTCATGCTCGGTAAGCCATGGCATGCATCCAATCCATGGATGATGGATAGCCCCCTCTGCTCGGAGTTTGTTGTAAGAAATTTTGTACGATTTCACCAGCACTCTCCGCCATCGTCCTGACTCCTCTCTCTATTGCCGGCCTCTGTTCACCAACTGTCCTAGTTACCCATTCATGCCCTTCTGTTTCAGTCAGCGTCCATCGACGTCCATTTTCCACAGTCCTGTTGCCGCCTTTCACACACATGGGTCACGTGGCAGAAATATTCAAGCCACTCGGTGTGTCCTTAGGGGAAAGTCTCGAGTCAAGGCTGTCACCTTGTTCTTAACTCCTCCGTTTAGGCTCAAGTCCTAACGAAGCCAAGGGGGGTAGACCCTATTAAGTTACTAAGGAAAAATTATTTAGTACAGTGATGTTAAACTGAATGAGTTACTTAGGAGTTTGAAATTTAACCATAAACAACCATAGATGACAAGATACAAAATGAGCGCACGAAAGCACAATGCTGAGACACAATATATATATATATATAGCAAGAAAATAACCAGTGCCTTAAAATGGAGTCAAAAGAAAATCAATGTACTTGCATGCGCTTGGAGTGAATGTTTTGCAATTGCCTCTTGGTACATTTTAAGTTAATGTGAAATATGAGTTGATTAAAATTAGGCAAAGGGGTGGACTCCAGATATACCCGAGAGTACTTGGAGTATGTCCAAAACTAAACCTTCACGGCTACCCACAAGGAATATGTGGGCTGAATGGAGTCTCTAGGACTATTTTTCATAATGCACCCGTTAGGGTGTGATAGAGATCGGCGCCCCGAGGTCACTTCTCAGAAGTTCCCGCTTCCTTTGGGTATTTTCCACCGTAATGGTTTGATCTAGGTGTTGGATTTTCACCTGATGGTTTGTCAATTTGGGAGAGTGAATCCTAATCATACTAGTCACTCAAGTGCTTTTGATACAACTTGAATGATCGGACGAACCACAGCCAAGTGCAGAGAATACACACCGGAGTCTTGTCAATTTTAGTAAATTTTGAGATGGATGTTCTTGTTAAAAAGAAAACCCTCCAAGAACCTCTTTCGGTCCAAGTGGACCTCAATCAGGGAATTGAGGGGTTGATTTTATTATGGTTATTGAAACAAATGATGATAGCAAATGAAACATAAAAAGATAAGCAAACTACAATTTTCTAGTTAGACTACCACGAACCTTTCTTCACCTTTCGGCTCAAAAGGAGGCTCGTGGGGTAAGTATTAAAGTTACTTTAAAATCAATAGAAATGGAATATGGAATATATTTTAAATCAAATTATACTACCCTGTATATTAGTACTACGCTAGATTGAAAAATATGAACGAAAAAGCAAAAAAGTACACGGCACAAATCCCCCCAGGGGGGATGGGGAATGGGCTCGAAAGAGCCTATTCAAAATTATTTTTTATTACCAGATGTTACAATATCATAAAAATAATTTGATGCCTCTTTATTCTTATACAGAAAGAAACCAAGAGCTTACAAAGTGCAAAAATTAAAGATTTCAATCAAAAAGGGAGACCCCTGGGGGGATTCAAACGGCCCAAAAGTCACTTTTGAAAAGTAGCTCCTCCTATTTTCTGTTATACCTGCTAAAAACTAGAAATATTATTAGACTAAAATATGCCCAAAATCACTTTGAAAGTACCTTTGGGTCAGCTTACTTTTAACCAAAAAAAAGCTAAGTTAAAACTAGTTAAAAAAGGTAAAAGGGGAACCGAGGAAAGCAAGATTTCCTTGGGATCTTGTCTTGCCTTTTAGGCATCCAATATGATGTGCACTTATTTCTAGATTTATCTTTTATAACAGAAAACATAAATCTAATGCATGCAAGCTACAAATTCTCTTTAAAATTCCATGCAAAAAGGATGATTTCCCTAAAGCTAGATCTAGAATGCTTATGAAACCTTTTAAGAACAATATCTAGATTATCCTCTTTGAGGAGATATATATATGTTAAATTTAATTTAACATAATATATCTAAACAATATCAAAGCTATGAACAAAGTAACCAGGTAAAAAATTTGATTTTTAAGGAGGAAAAGGAGAAGAGAAGTGCTTGTTGCTGAAGCAGATATGCAATAGAAACTTGTTAGTGGAATACAGAGGGGCAATGTCTTCACAAATATTTTGGATGTATAGTGGATTCAAACTAGATCCACATCTCATCCAATTCTTGCAACCTCAAAGCTAAACACACAATCCTGCACGAAACCTCGTGAGATCTGGATATATATATGAAAATGAGACAAGAATTACATGCAAATAAACTTATTAAACATGTATAATCTAGATATTCTAACATATATGCTATGAGATATAAGAAAACAAGTAACCTTACTTTCCCAACTATACTCCTATTGATTCATTTGAATCGTTCAAGCCAAACAGGGTTCAGATGCAGAATTTGAGAGAAAAGCGGGCAACATCAATAGCCGTAAGACAATGCTTAATCCACACATATGATAGCATTACACCATTTGGCCTCCAAAGCTTATTTATTTCAACAATCAAAAGATTACAATAGTATTACAATAGCAAGCCCTTCAATCAAACTCTAACTCGCTTGGAAGAGGCAGCCTGAGTTTTATTTATACAAAAAATAGGAGATCCAGCCCAGGGGGCACAAATCCCAAGGAGATAGACCACTGTAGCTGAAGGAGAGTCCATCAATGCCTAATTTGTGTCTAACTTGGCCATATCTGAGTCTCACTGAGTGCAATTGTCAATCAAAGAGCTGATCTGACTGACACCTCAACCTCTTGACTGAAGAATCCACCAAAACTCATCCAGATGAGCCAAAACATGTGGAGGAGAGAGGGAGGGCGAAATTCCCCATAAAGGATGCTAAAGATCAACTCTGGATCTGATTTGATCACCTCCTTTAGTCAATGATTTGTCAGATCCAGTCAATCTAGTTCAGATCTGACTGATTTCAATCAAATCGGTTGAGAATCGACTGATCTAGGATTTTGTATTTGCTCCATTATTCATCAATTTATTAATTAAAATAATCAATAAATAATTTTTTGGGGCTTTCTGACCTAAGTGAAGGAAAATCACTCAAAACTAGGAAATAGTGGGTCCATGGGTTTACATGGTGCTCTTAGCTTGAAAATGAGCACCTACATGACTGAAACTGATTATTTGGCCCACTTTTATTACAAAATCAATTTTTCCAATTAAACTATTAAAAATAGTCTAAGTTTCGGAAAAATGAAATTTTAATAAAAAGCATTGAAAAAATTTAAAAACCTAGGGGGACTTAGACATGTTCATATGACTCAACCATGATGTCTAGCATGTTTATACATTGACACATAGACTCTAATAACCTCAATAGGCCTAAATGCCAAGCCGACCACCCCAACTTTGGAGGTATTGAGTGAAAAACTTAGAAATTATCAGCCGTTTATTCAACAACCAATAATAACCAAGGGAAAAAACACCCTGGGCTGATCGGATTGAGAAATAAAGTCTAAGAGACTGAGTCTTTTACAGACACTATCATTCTAGAACATTGATTACAATTCCTCCATGGGGTATGAACATGTGATATAGTACAACAAGCACTTCCCAGAAGTACTTCCAAAGGTCTTCTGAAGTCCGAACAAGTTATCCTTGTTCGGTTCACGAGGCTCACTTGATAAAAAACCACTAAGTACAACTTAGGTGGTAACAGGTCCATTCATTTAATTCACCACCAAATGATTTCAAATTCAAACTTGGATCCCACTCAGAGCTTCTACCTCAGCATTCACTGTAAAGGCCTCTAACTGGTGCGATTGATCTCATCGCCTCATAAGAAAATGCGCAGATGCTGTAAATGTGGAGGCTTGCTATACCCTGGGCATGGTAAGCTAGTATTTTTTATTTTTTAGAGCTGCCAAGTTGCCAACTCACGTTTTTGTTGCTACCCTTGTGTCTAACAATTTATTTTTGGGGGGCTTTCTGCACATTCAATTCTACTGCCTGCATAACAGGGGTCGCGGAGCCTCTCTCCAATGGTGAAGGTTGTGATTGCATCTCATGTGCCTACATTATATTCTTTGGCCATAATACAATTCAATGGGAGCAGAGGTGGCAAGAAAGGAAAAAAATTGAAGGAAAGAGTGACATTGTGCGCATGAGCAGCCTTTCTTAGGCACATAGACACCCTACCCGAACCGGCCTCCCATGATGTTGTGAACCTGTAATCCTGTGACAAAGTCATTGTGCATAATTGCATGTTGACACATTTTATAAGGATCAACTCAGTTTTTTAAAATGTATAGCTGAAAAAATGAGGAAAGTGGTAGAGTATCAATTTTAGAGCATTTATGGAAGATTATTCCTGGAGATAGAGTTAATCCACATTTCATTTTTGGCACGCATTCCAGATATGAAGGAAAATATCCTACATATTCAGGTAGCATTTAAATATTTCGTGAATAGATGGCAGTCAATAATTCTCAAGATCTAAAAAGATTTGTTTTATAAAAAAAATAAGCATTCGATCAGCATCCAAGGGGTCGAATCCATCATTTTGAGAACTTTTGACAGCTTTCAAATTTTCAATGGTACTGGTGGCCTAGCAGGATAGCTCCAGATCACATATTTGAAGGCATTTGATTCCATCCGTTCCAAATTCTTGCAGCAGATCATAGATTGTTTTTATTTTTGGTTCGTTGTTAGATTTTTACTCACACTTTGCAATCTTCAATCGTAAGAAACAGAAAACTACACCTTCCATTCCACCACCACATACGCCAGACATGTCTGGGAAGCCTCCAACTTTTGCCCAAGGAAATGATACATCATGAGACAGCTATTCAGCCAATTATTTCAATGAAGAAAAGCACATGCCTCCTAGTTACTAAGTTGATATCGTTACCATACAACGTTATTTAGCAGACTCTCTTCACCATCTTTAATTTGTTTTGCTATGTTAAGCTCCAAAATTGTTATTTACGCCAGAATTCCTTATGGCTATTCATCTAGGGGTTTGAGACCTGATATGTTCTTATGGATGTGTCTCTCATCGTATTGAGACCAATCTTTAGGCAAATATGAGGGAATATTATGTACCAAACTGAGATAAGGTTTTTAGTTTCTCCTTTATAAGCTAATGAAGAACCTATCTTTCTTCATCAACATCATCCCTTGTCATTTTAAACAGTCATTGTTCATCCATGAACATTAATCAAATCTCCATCTGAGTTTCTAATCATGGTGGGCTGAGCACAGAAAGACAATATAGAAATGTATAACAAGTCTGAAATATAAAGGATTAATCTCTGCATTGACCTGCTATATACCAATGCTTGTTTTACTGAACTGATATTTATTTATTCTTATTTTATATCACTGTACAAAATATGTAATAGATGTTTAGATAAATATAGAAATAGTTTAGCAGTCTCTAGAAACCATATTGCTAGAGTAATATTGTAAGGAACCGGTTCATGCTTTTTTTATAATTATATTAACTTACTATATCTGACTAAATTTATATTATGTTGATGTTCAAATCTGAAGCATGTGTAGCGAGTGCCAATTTGTATCAGAGAAGGTCAAACAAAGAGCCACATATTCATGCTAAAAAGGATCCTGGTCTTATCAATTCTCAATTTATAGTAAATGGTTACTTGTCATATTTCCAACAATCTTCAGGGTAGGCTTTAAGATATCTTCTCAAAATATCTCACTTGGATCTCACGCACAAAGCATCAAAATTTTACAGAGTGGCTAAGGGAAATCTTGAGCCAGTGGGAGCGAGATGATTATAGATTGCTCAGAAGAAAAAAAATTCTTGTCTAAATGCGACTAGGAAGAGCGCTAACAAAGTCGCAGATAGGATGATCAAATGAATGAAGGTGGAACTTTTAGAAGGCTTTGAGAAATCAAACTCCTAATTCACACATTATTGATCATAGATCTGCTGAAATGGTATTTGGAAAAACTGAAACTTGTTTTTGGAGGTAATCTTTGAAGGAGCTACAAGTTTGAAATTAAATTTCAAATACATGGAAGCTTTCCATGTCATACATTCTTGGAATGTTGAGACAAATTCACTGGAAAATAAATGGTTCTTCAAGAGTACGAGATTGTGGTAGATTCGTACTCGATTGATGGGAAGAAGGGTAACATTCTGCACTTTATGAGTCTATGAACCACAACCTTTTAGTACCAGCCATGTCACTGTCAAGTCGGTGCTCATTAATTCAAACATATCAAGTAGAACATTAAGGAAGGCCAAGTACAAGAGGAAACATCTCAACTGAGGAACCTTTGCTGCAAACAAATAACCTTACTTTTTTCTCAACTTTCTATAACATAGCCTCTATCAATATTCAAAAACATTATGAGCCCAAAAGGAAAAACAAAAATGGAATATGGAGAAAATACTAGTTTACCACAGGACTTGTGTGGAAATCCCGAAATGAATATCCTAGGCAAAGAACTAAAACAAGAGATAGGTAGAAGCTTGGAGGAACTTGAGAGATGTTATAAACCTCTCATGACTTAATCACTATGATGGTGGCTATAAACAAACTCCAACACTCCTCGAAATGATGACTAAGAATTCCCACATCCAAAGAAGTAAAATGGGAAAAGACTTTGAAGGTAACCAATGACAAGTTGAATATCCTTTGGAACATATTCAAAGTTGTTGCATTATAGGATATCCATAAAATCCTGACAACCTAATCACACTGGAAGCAACCATTGAAAAATTCCAAACCCTCCTTAGATAAGTTGAACACTAAGGGCTCCATGTTTCTATTCGTATTAGATGAATAGAAACAAGAGTAGTGTACACAACTGATAATTTGAAATATCTGTGTATTAATAAGTAATACAAAATAGTGATGTTTATGCTAAGTCCAGATGGAAATGCAGTATCAAATATTAACTTTCTTATGCGTTTTTGTGTAGGATGAAGGGAGAGGCAGGGAAAGCAAAAAAGAGAGAGGGCTACCACTATAGATCTTCTGACCTTCACAAAAGTCAAAGACCACCCATCCTTTCCCCTTGCAAGGATCACAGAGGATTCCATCTCTCGTTACTTCCTAGAATGTAAATCATGATTCATAAAATAGTTAAAAATCAATAAACTTATATGCATTCTAAATACCAATCAAGAAACAAATTCAAGTATATACTATAGTTACATCAAAAGCTCACAAGTATGGTAAACAACACAAGCATGTGTGTGTATATATATGAAACACATTCAAGTGTATACTATAGTTACATCAAAAGCTCACAAGTACAACAAACAACACAAGCATGTCTGTGTGTGTATATATATATATATGAATGAAATAAGTGCATGGGCTACAGAAAATACTAGAGAGGATACACGAAGGACAAAATATTTAAAATTACAGTCCATAATCAACTAGGGCATACTAATTGGTATCACCATTAACTAATACTAATCCTTCATTGCAGACAGCTATGGCAAAATAATTTTATGTCCTCTGTTGAATTATTAAGAGACCTACTAATTTTTTCGTAGAGTAGAAACAAAGAAAAGTGCTTATATATACTTACTTGTTGGGATTGAAGTGAAGATTCCCTGCATGTAATTCTCTGTGTAAAAGCAGGCCTGGAGTTGGACCACGAAAATGAGATATTATGTGGATGGACGAAGGGCAATCTAAGAGGAAGTGTTTTTCATCCTCAACGCTCATAGTCTCACAAAAATGACATTCCTTTCATCCCATGGAATTTTAAAAAGATTCCAACACCTTGTTTGGCTTTGCAGTGCTTGGGAGTTCGTTCTTATTTTAGCTATGTGGATCTGTGGATCTTCATTTTTGTTACGTTATTTAAAACAAAGAGAATTTTGTCCTCACTATTAGAGTTAATGACCTCATTGTAATATTTTAATTTTCTTTTATCCGCTAAATTTTCATCACACCACAACTTCTCTTTGAACTTAGAAGTAATAATAATTTTAATATCATCTATATGTTGCAAAGTGACATTTTCATCAATCCCCCACATCTTTAACCAAGACATAGCTGATGACTTTAAACAACAAACATAACCTCAATACAAGGATCTCCTTCCAGCCAAATAGATTGAATGATTAACATTTTCTAATAATAAAAAACTACAGCCCTCACAGTCACACTGTATAGATATATAAACAAACTCATGATGCTAATTGACACCATGTCTATAAATGGATACCTCCTTCCAGGCCAAATAGACCCCGTTGTTTGATTTAGACTGATGACACTATAGGGCCTTATGGCACATATGAAACCGGCCTATAAATATAAATTCTATGGCTCTATCTATGTCAGGGTTTGAATCTGGTTCATCCTCATGATGACAACACAAGGTTTGAACCTGGGTCATCATCATGAAAACCCATCTTAACCACTGGACCAGCACAATAGGCAATTAGGAGGAAATTTGGGTATTCTATACTTCCAAGTCTAACTGATATTCTGATCAAGATGCTCTTCAGAATTCTTAGAAGTCAAATCGGGGTCCTTAAATGATAACACTTACATTATCTTGAGTTTTTTTTATTTTTTTCTTTTAATTTTGGGTTATTAAAGCTTTGTTCTGTAGCATAACTTCCTCCTTATCATGCAAGAGCATTTTGACCATGTCTGAGGATGTCTGCACCAACTGTCTATAAAATTTCATTCACTGGATTCATTGTAAGTTAAATTCCAAGACAATCTCCTCATCACCATCTCTTGAGAAATTTATCTGAACAACACAAGAGACAATGAATGGTAAACCGTAAAAGTCTAGTAATCCACCATCATATGCCTTGAAGAGGGAAAACCTTAGCCATACAGACAATTACCATACAAGAACAATGCAGGTCAAAACAGCTAAATATGATGCAACAATCAGGTTTGTTGACTCTCGATGCTAGAGTCCTATAAACAAAACAAGCAAGAAACTAACACAATATCCAATAGTTTCCCATATGACCAGTTAAACAAGAAAGAAACTAACACAATATCCAATACCTTCCCATATGACCAAAAACTGGGACAGTATTCCTGCCCACTGATCATTCGACTAGAAACTTAATACTCTCAAGATCAAGTATAATTTATATATCCTTAACATAGTGTTTGAATACTGAACCAAATACCATAATAATTTGAAACTATGTTATCAGATTGCAGAAGCTTATCTTTCATAAGATCACAGCCCTTGACGTACTTTGAGTTCCTTCGTAAAAAAACAACTTCACTCTAATATTGAGGTCGACCGATATAGAATAGGATGTTTCAATATGATTCAAAATAGTACATTCTATAATACTGCCATTTGCTTTTGATAAATAAATGGTCAAACCCAAGAAAGGTTCTATAATACTGCCATCCACATGTCACAAATTAATATCCAAACCCAAGTCACATTACTAGAGATGTATGAAAGCTAATAATGCCACCAAAAGTGTGACTCTTTCAAACTGCAGGTTTCATTTCTTTTCTTTATCATCCAAGGAGCAGGCAAGTTTCTTAAAGAACTCAAGCACAATTGGGTGTGCTTTGATCTTAGACGATTTGAATCATGTCAGCCTCAGCCCATCTAAATTATTTACGCGGGAAAGGGCTACATATACAATACCAAATTCAAATGCCCTGGAAAAATCTAAGATACCACTTCCTCTTAGATTTCCCTGTAGTTAATTCTCTATGTAAAAGCAAAATATGAACAGTTACAGTGAGAGCCAGGCACTTTTCAGGATCTGTCTAAATTTTTATAATCAATTTTCTATGCAGTTACCCTTCCCTTGTAGAACGCTTACTACCAGAGATACATGATTACTAATTTAGATTATTAAGGCTGCAGCCTTATATGCCATCATTGTAAAGGAAGTCATGATCATTTTGATTGGCTTCTATGGATGGTCTCATCTTCCCGGAGAACTAGTGCAGAGAGAGGTATTTTGAAGGTGGTTCTCAGCATTGCCAATATTACTACTAATTATGTAGGATGCACCTATTTGTCAAGTGATATTGAAGTGAAATGATTGCGAGATGTCAATTGACTGATACATTTTCAGATCTTTTCAAAATGATCCAGAATTTTGAAGTCAGAGATGAGCCATCAATTGATATTTGATGGTTTCTCAATTTAGTTGTGTATCTCATCTAACACTTGCAATTTATTTTTTTTCTATTAACAGATGCTTTTGACATTTCTACTTTGTCGTATTTCAGCAATGGATTATCAGTCTACTCATCAGGTTAAATTCCAAGTGCAAGTCCTGGGTGATTATGACATAAGAGTATGGACTTAGCCGAATGAAAAATAATTGTAATTATTGATTCATATTTTTAAGGGCCGTCGTATTGGTAAAAACATGCCGCTTGTGGGCCTGACAAATTCGGGCCAATTGTAATCCTCTTGGAGCTAGACAGAAGGAAATTTCCACCTTAAAAATCAAAAAATTGCATCCATCGCTTGGGTTTAAACACAAAAAAACATAAGCTTGCATCCATTTCTTGGGTTTAAACACTAATATATGATATAGAGTTTGATTTCTCGTGTAGGGTTTCAGCGAACCCTAGTACAACAACCAGATTTTGCAATTATAGGATTAAGAAGAAAATATCGGCACATATTGGCAAATCAAAAGGGATTGCCGATAGCCATTGCAATCGGCGTAGTGGAAATGAAATTGTATGAATGGATTTATTGCTTGAATGTATATTTAATGGGGAGATATAGTTGAGCCACAACCAAATCCTATGATTATGCATTACACTAGAATGAGTCTAAGGAACATAGGGAAAGATTAAAAATATGAAATTCAAGAGAATGGAAGTGTAACACCCCGGTTTTGACCCTGTTTGCATTAAAATATACATGATGTATATATTGTAATTAATCGTGGTGAGGAGCTAAAGGCAAAAGCCCCACCATCGATTTGGTTATGTATGTTTCGGCAATAGGGATAGTTGTCGATGGTAGATCATGCTATCCCGCACATTATAGTTTGGCATCATGTAAATACGCACATCAAATAAAATAAACCACAACCAGCTACGACGGGGCAACGTTAAAAATGAAAAGGGCATGATTCCAGAGGATAAGGGGGGGGGGATGCTGAACCTTGAGCCATTGGGTGTGTTTTTCCATGTGCTACCACCCTGTTTGATTTGCCATCTTCCCTTGTCTCATCCACCTCTTTAATGCCTTGTGGAGTAGTTGAGGAAGTTATGGCTGGGAGTGGAGTGTGGCAAGACTGTCAGTCCTTGCCCACGCGTACACTCCACCAGTGAGTTGACCTAATGTTGGAAGCAACCTCCACTGTCATTCTCTCCATGACACCACTCTTCTCGGGTCTGTTCGTTCCTCACGATTGTCTGTTCATCTAAGCCTGCATTGACCCTTATTTCTTTAGGAATCATGCCCAGCTCGGGGGTGGCAGTGTTGCTGAGATATTGATGAGCATGCTGGCCTATGGTTGGGTGGAACGTTGCAGCAACGTAGCTGGTTGCGGGCGAGTTCTTCATTAAAGATAAGTACTCCTGACTATTTCATCTATGCAATTATATCTATTGTTTCATGAAGAAAGGATGAACATGTTGAACGCTTGAATGTATGGTTTTGCTTCCACTGTATGCTTAATAATTATGCATCTCTGCATGTTTTGCATCAAAGCATTTTAGTTGTCAGTTTTAAGTTATGTAAAAATCCATGGGGCCACTTGCCCGGATGTATGGTGTTTAGTAGCGTCCTCTTGCCCGGTCGGAGGTTGGGGACGTTATAGGAAGAAACCCGCTTATAACAGATTAAGGAAGAACATTTCTTATGTATCAAGTGAAAATTATAAAATATATAGAATGCTCGTTGGATATAAAATGACAGAGATCAAAATTAGGGTTTCAGAATGCTATTAATATTGGAATTAAAAATCAAATTGATGATAGGCAAAGGGGATTTAAGATTAACTTATGAGAAGAGAATAATAAGAAAATTAACCTAAGAGGCTAGAATACGGGAGCTAGAAGGGACAAGAGAATGAATAAAAGAAAAAGAAGGGTATGCAAGGAGGAGAGGAAAGAAAACGTCTTAGAAAATGGATTAATGGTTTTCAAATTGACTAAGCTAGTAAACATTTTCTCTATTAAAATTACAAGGGTGCTTTCCTATTTCCAATGCTTTTCTAATGAGATTCGCAAGAAATTCAAATAAAAAGAGAATGTTAATGATTTAGTTTAATAAAAAAGGATAAAGTGTTTAGAGTTGTGGGAATGCTAAGCAATAGCTGATTTATTAGAGTTGTGGGAATGTTAAGAAATAGTTGATTTAGTAAGTTGGGAATGATTAGTATTACCAATATGCTATTTGAGCTTTGCATTGATGGATCTGCCAGTAATTCCAATGCAAGATTTTCCATAGAAACATGTAATAGATTATATTTGTCTCTGACACTTCTAAAAAATTGCATTAGAGTTTTGTGAGGTTTAAAGAGGGTTTAGTTATTGTTTAGCGACAATACAATCAGTAATCCCTTAAACAAAAATAATATGGGAGAATGAAGGGACCAAATAAGGTGCTTTTGTTTGTATTTTGGATGAAAGAAAGCACAAAAAGCTCTGTTAATTTGGCTTAATGGATAGCCATCAGCTAAGAGGACTTTAGTGAGGTAGGAACAATTTTTATTTTGGGGTGAGAAATGTGATTAGCTATTTCAGATGAACTCCATTATTCACATCAAGTGAGTAAACCTTTTTCCTATGCGCATATCCTAGTTGAATTTGCAAAAAATTAGGTTCCAGGACTATGAGGTCAAACACTTGCTCCAGGATCATGAGAGAGAGACTTGAGGGAAAATAAAACCCTATTGGAAAGCTTAACAACCATGCCCCAGAGTCAACTAAAACGTAAGAGTCTTGTTTTGACTTTGGGTAATGACAAACTAATGCAGCACAGCTTTAAGCTAAACCCCAACTATACCATCACCAGAAATATCCTCCACATACCCAAATCTCTTCCAGCTACTTCTCGCAGAAACCAAGGGTACGTATTTCACCCAACCTAACACCTCACTTTTACAATTAAGAACTAAACTTTTCCATTAATCCCCCAGGCTATATTTCAATTTGGAGTTGAGAGATCTCGAGGCCCAGATAGTGTGAAGTATGACCTAAGGATGCGTACTTTAAGTACCTAAAAGGTCATGTTTTCGATTCCCCGTAAGCCCCGTCTACAAGTTGTTATTGACCCTATCATTTTTCCCTTCTCATTTTTCTCCCAAGTTAGCAAATGCCAACTATCCTCTATTCTCTCTAATCGATGAGAAGATGCTGTCAAAAATCTGAATGCAGCTGAGCAGGTTTAACAATGAACCAATAACAGGCAGTGGACCAATAACAGGAAGCGGAAATGACCACTAGACACGCTGGAATTTTCCCTTAGAAGTGATTCCTTAGTGCCCCAAATAAAAAAAAATTGAGTTTATGTCATGATTTGAACTATCCATAAGCCATCTATCCATTTCCCGTTAATTACAGAACCAACATTGTGAGTTGTTAATTGACCTTATTATGTATTTATGTAGTTGATCCCTTATATATCGAGAAGAAAATATTTCTCTTTCGAATAAGCCATTTAACCATTTCCCATAAACCACATTAAACACTGCGATTGACACTATTATTTACTCATACAAAGTGATCTCTTACTTATAGTGTGTGTACCTGAACTGAAGCGAAACCTACATTTTGTTGAGATTCTTGGCATCACCAAGAGCCACAACCTCTCCCCCTTCGTGTCTTTTCTGAGCTGTGGAAGGAAGCAATATCCCACCTTGGGTTTTCTCTTCCGCATTCTTAATATTAATCAGAACTCGATCACCCAAGGACTTCAATGTTGAGAACTACAACACAAGCAAGAAATAGACTAGATTTCAACCCAAAACACTACAAATACCAGGGTAGGGTAGTGAAAATGCTCAGAAATCAAGTACCTTGGGAGCCACGGAATTTGCAGCCCTAACTGAGAACGTCGTGCAAGGAAATCGCCTGAGAGTCATGGAGGACGATGCCATAGACAGCTTGCTTGGCAAAGCTGACCTCAGGTCCTCATAGGACCTCAAAGTAAGGCTCCTTCTCATCTGAGAGGTCACCATTTCAAAACCCGGGATGGCTTATCGAAAAATATATGGAAATCTTTGCAGATAGATCGGATGACTAGAAAATCATTAAAGCAAAGGGAATTCCAAAGATTCAAGGAAATTGGGATGCTTATCTAGGGTTCCCATATATATAGAGGATTAAGGAGGGCGGATAGAAGAATATGACCTCATGGATGAATTAATACTCTGAAGAAGAAAAAAAAGAACCATCTGATGAACTATGCATTACCGTATTTAGACTGCCTTCCTTTTTTCGACTGCCTTCCTTTATAGTTCCTTCTGGTCTTTACTCAACTGTTGTTTCGACTGCTGCTCTTTCTGATTAACCCCCTACAATAGGACAGAAGCATCTAACCTTTCCTCTTTATTTTTATCCTGCCCTAGAAAGGAAGAATCTCTAACACTTTACCCCGTGTTATCAGGACTTATTCTTCGAACCTTGCACCTTAATGGAGGATGCCCGCTACAGACAACAACTCTGTATGGGGTCTGAGGACCTTGATTTAAAAAATCCAACTGAATTTGGGTCTAGGGAAATGGTTGCAAGAAAAATCATCCACATAAAACCATGTTTCAAGAATTGCAAAGAAAAAGCATGGCCATAAAACCTCGTAGTGAAATTAGGGCTACAAACCCTTACAAAATAATTCCCATAAAACCTTGATGCCAACAAGTCCAATTAAATTTGGTGAGGACACATTGCAAAGCATCGAGGAGAGCGAAAGAAAAAAATTTGGACGTTATAGATTTTTGGGTGTAAAAGGGAAAATCGTTTTCTTTTTAGGGAAATAAAAAACTTTCCAAAACATTACAAAGGAGAAAAATAATTTCTTTGAACATTGGTAAGAGAAGCATTTAAATATACACATCTATCAAGGTCAAACAAATAAAAATGTAATTTTTAATAGTTTACAATAATTTCCCATATTATAGTGTATTATTAATGTCATATTTTTCATTCAAAATGTAATAGTACCATCTCTTTAATGTCAAAAAACAAGTATACAAGATCAACTCTCTCAATAATAGGTTTATAAAATTGACAACTTGTAAGCATGGCCCTCTAAGATTACATAGATAGTCTTATCAGAAATGCTATAAGGGACAAGGGTTAACATTGTACAAGGCCACCTTTTTAAGATAATTATTACTATATGTTGCATAGATTGTCAAAAATAGAACTAAACAAGTTCGATGGATCCAACCTAACCAGATTGATTACCCAAATGGAACATTATTTTCTCCTCCAAGGTATTAATGATAAGTAGTTGAAACTCAAAGTGGATATGTTATACTTGGATCAAGAGAATTGGCATGGTGGAAATGGCATAAGAAGAATTACAAGGCATACGTTGCCCAGAGCCAATTTGTGAATGCCATCTCATTATATGTTGGATGGAAAGTATTTGTAGAGGAAATATAATATAATATTAATGGATCTGTATATGTGGAGGAAATGTAATATTATATTGATGAATCGTTTTCCTTTACCTTACGTGAAACATGGGAATGGTTGTTGAACTTAAGCATACATGGAGATTATATAATCATGGATCATATATTAGATATGCTTGTTGACAATGCATGCCATATTTGGAGGTGGCATCATTAGAGGAAATTTCAAGTCAAAATGGGCCTCCTAAAAAAAAAAATAATAATAATATTTATTAATTTTGGAGGAAGAAAACAAAAAAAACTACTTTTTTGTTTGTATTTTCAACATATCTCCCCATGTTTTTACTCAAATTTCGATCGGGAGAGGTCGTTGGATGTGGAATTAAATTCTGCATCCAACGAGTACCTACTCGGCATACTTTTGATGGATCCTGCTACCTGAAAAACAATAAATACCTAAAAAATGTGATGATGATGTCATCATCACATTTTTTCAAGTATTTATTGTTTTTGGGGTAGCGGGGTCCGTCAAAAGTATGCCGAGTGGGTACTCGTTGGATGCGCAATTTAATTCCGCATCCAACGAGCTCTCCCGATTGGAATTTAAGTAAAAACACAGGGAGATATGTCGAAAATACAAACAAAAAAAGTAGTTTTTTTATGATACATATCCCCAAATTTATATTAAAAAAGTGTTTAAGACCTATACGGTATTTCAAATTTAAAGCAATTTCATTGGCTAACACATGATGACATGGAATTTGAGTTAAAGTTAAAAGGCCCATTTTGAGTTGAAATTTCCTCTAATGGTTTCCTTTTCCATGGTTTGAGGAGAACATGTGAAAGTAATTTGTAGAAGTTTTTATAAAGTATTGAATAGAATTTATGTGGATATCAATTAGAGGGATTTTCAGCTCTTTTGTTGACATTTATTAATGGTTAAGTAACCTTGGAAGGGGATTTTGGATACATCCATATGATCAATGTCCATTGTTTTAATATTGTACAAACCATTCTTTCACCTCTATGATCATTGTTGTGATTAGGAAATCAAATGAATTCAAGATTTAGTGAAATACTAGAATAAGGACATTATGGGCCTCTAAACAGGATCAAAAGGTCGTCAATATGTATTTCCAAGAGATTATATTTATAAAAGGTGGCAATTTTAAAAGGTGAAGGGAAATATATTTTAAAATGGGTGGATTGTGTTAATGCCCTTTATTTGTTTAGTAAAGTTTTGGTGGTTGAATGGAGAGTAGAGAGGTCCTTTACGACGTAGTATGGAAGATATATTGTCATGTACGATTAAAGTGCCTTCTTATCCAAAGAGGGGAAGACAATAAATAATGTAAAGTGTGTGTCCATGGAATTGAACATGTGACCTATGAAGGGAGAAGGAAATAAAAAATGTAAATATATAATCAATGGATTTCAACCTGTGGCCTATGGAAGGAAAATCAAAATCAAAATCATCAAATGTGTGTTAATTGATTTGGACCTATGACCTCTCAACAAAAGTGGCCAAACCTAAAAAAATAACAAAATGGATATTCCATGGGAACTGAACCTCTAACATCTCAATCATGAAAATAGAAAAGAGGATGCACAAGTGTTTATGGGGTTGAACATGTGGGATCTTAGTGAAGGATGCAAAACTCAAAAAAATGTGTTTAATGATAACAATAAAAATGTAATAACATATGTCTAATATATGGATCTAATTCATGCACAGGTATTTTTCTATGAAGGTATTTTGGATACAAAATGGATATTTGTCATTCATTATGATCCAAGATTAAGACATGTTTTCGAAGATGCTTCAATCAATACTGAGAAAACCAATGATGACCAACCAAATATAGTTGAGGGAGAACAAATTGGCATCTATGATGATGTTCAAGTTGAAGAAGATCTAGTAGAATAATGTGAAGATTATAATGATGACAATATTCCTTTAGCAATATGGAGAAGCAGGGTCATAGGTGCATCTTCAGAAGATGCTATCATGGAGGAAGTTGATATTATGGAGGAAGATAATATGGATGATATCGAAAGCAATGATGAAAATAGATCTGGTGACATTCATGTAACTGATTTGGAAATAAATTTTATTGATACAGAATATGATGAAAGTGAAGATGAGGATGATTACAATACCACTTTAGTAGGATGGTTTAGCAAGAATAATATTAGGTACTTGCAAGAACATATGAACATTGACAAGGAAAAAGTGGAAGACCTAGATGCATATTATAATGTGAATGAAGACTTCTAAATTTATAGTCGGATATGTAATTCATATTTAAATAATAATGGTTTTTATGTCCCATTTTAAAATGCTTCGTTATTATTTGGATACAATAATCATTCAATTACTATGTTTAGAACTCATAATCTAAATTAATGTGTTGATTCTTTTCTCTATACTCGTTACCTAGTGTAATGTCCTTAAAATGATTATAAGTTAATATGACTTGGTAGCCAAAAATAACAAGAATTAGTTGGATAATAGTTATTGTGGTTAGTTTCATCTATTGGTTGAGAATGGTTAGAAGTGATATGAAGTTATTCATTGAGAATTAAAAAATTTTATATATGTATATTGTAGAAGTTGTCATATGCATGTACATACAAATATAATTTGTGCAGTTGAAGGAATTGGTTAACACAAATGTACGTAAACTACACTATAGCAAAAACCTTTGATTAGTTTATGTATAAGCTCACCTTTAAAACAAATATGATTCACTTAAACATATATATAATCCATGCAGTATTCATACAGATGTTCAAATGGGATTTCAATTAGATTATGTGATTCAAAACTACCCTCCAAATCAAAATAATTTTGATTAACTATAATAGGAAATGAAAAGTAAGATGCCAAATCGAGAAAACGTCATATTTTGATTTTGTTGTCACCTTTGTTCATCAAATCATCTTTTTTCCACTTTAGCAAGATCTTTATATAATGTGCCTATTTTTTCACCTAGACATGAATCTAGCACAAGTAGAATTTAAATGTAATTTATTTGGGATGTTATAGTGGACGCAATTTGTGTCCATTTTAGTATTATGATGATATCAACCACCTAGTTTTGCACCTATACAGAATAGCATAAGGAGAACATAAATGTAATTGATTTGGGGTGCTAAAGTGGAAACAATAAATGTAATTGATTTGATGACAATGACATTCACAATTATGTGATTACATGATAATGATGATGACAATGCTATTGTTGATGATGACAGTGACAATGACAATGATGATGATGATGATGAGATGAATGATGATGAAAATGATAACAATGACAATGAAGTTGACAATGATGTGATTATATGGTGGTGATGATGATGATGATGATAGTAATGATGACAATGACAATGAGAATGACATGAGAAATGATGATGATGATGATGATCCTTATAAGAAAGTATTGGTAGAGGTAAATAAACCCGGTTTCACTACAAGATGCAAGATTAAAATGTGCTCAATCATAGTTATAAGTTATGCATGCTTAAAATTGTAACTGTATCCCACTTGTTATGCATGCTTTAAGTGGTAAACATATCCCATATGCTTTAAATGATTACGATGATGAACTAGATGACAATGACAGTGATGATGTTTTTTATGATGAATATGATGGAAATGATGATGATCATCATCATCATCATCATCTTTGTCACTGTCACCATGATTATCACAATAGTCATCATCATCGGCATAATCAGCATTCATGTCATCATCATCGCTGTTGTCCTTGACATCATCATCATCACCATTGTACTTGACATCATCATCATCATCACCATTGTACTTGACATCATCATCATCATGATTATTGGAATTTTCATTAGTTATTCATCATTATATTTGGAATAAGAAATAATATCTACCCAAAATATGTGATTAGTGTAAAATGGTCATGGAGGACACATACAATTTATGCATGACAAATAACAACTTATTTTTTAAGATGATAAGCATCATCATTCTCATTGTATTCATCATCATTGTCATTGTCATCATCACCATCATCATCATTCATTTCATTGCCAATGTAGTCATTTTCATTATCCTCATCGTGATCATTGTCATCGTTCTCCTCATTATCAACAACATTATCATCATCATCATAACCATCCTAAATATCATAATCATTATCCTCGTTGTTATGTTCAACATCTGGGTGTAAAACTGGATGCAAAAGTGGATAAAAACATGGATGCAAAAAGGATGCAAACATGGATGCAACAAAAGTAGGTGCAAAAGTGGGTGCATAATGGGGTGCACCAAAAATGGATGCAAAAGGTGATTCAAAAGTGGATGCAAAAAATGATGCAAACGTGGAAGCAAAACATGATGAAAAAAGTGGCGCAAAATTGGATACAACCATGGATGTAAAATTGGATACAAAATTGGATGTGAAAGTGGATGCAACAAAAGTAGATACAAAATTAGTTGTAACACCCAACGCAAAACCCGATGCAAAAGTGGATGCAAAAATGGATGCATAAAGGGATGCAATAACTGATGTAAAATTGGATACAAAAAAAGATGCAAACTTGGATGCAAAAGTTGAAGCAAAAGTGGGTGTAAAAGTAGGCGCAAAAATGGGTGTGAATTGGGACGCGAAAAAAGTGGATGCAATAGTAGATGCTAAAAAAGACGTAAACATGGATGCAAAATGGGATGCAAAAAGGGATGAAAATGTGGGTGCAAAAGAGGACGAAAAAATGGATGCAAAATTGGCTGAAACAAAATGAGATGCAAAACTAGACTCAAAACATGATGTAAAATTTGATGCAAAATTTGGCGTAGGAAGGGATGCAAAAAAAGAAGCAGAAGTGGATGCAAAAGTGGATGTAAAAAAGGATGCAAAAGTGGATGAAAACAAGGGCGTAAAAGTTGAGGCAAACATGGATGTAAAAGGGGGTGAAACAAGAGCATATGTACAAACTAGGCACAAAATTAGGTGCAAAAATAGGCTCAAAACCTATCGCAAAACCTGATGCAACACCTGGCGCATAACCAGGTGCAAAACCCGGTGCAAATTACATCACAATTTGAGCCAGATTTAGAAAAAGGACGCAAAAAATGCCTAAAATAGCACCAACCCATGAAATTGCACCATTTTGTAAAAAAAATGAAGAAAAATACATTGAAAGATGGTCTAGACGCAAAAATGGATGCAAAAAGAGACGCTAAATCCAATTTTTGTTGTAGTGTATTCTCTGATGAAGAAGCCCCTAGAGGATCTAAAGGTTGCTTCTTCCTATCCATTTTTCCCTTAACCTTCTAAGATGCAACGATATTAGACTCAACTTCAAGAGCAGCATCTTGCATGAGTGACAAAGAAGCACATCTTCTTTCTCTGAGAAGAAGACAGAACTCGGAATCAAAAGCATTGGAATACGTGATTTTTGGCTTGATCTCAGCAGGGATATTGCTGAACATATTGTTAAATCTTTTTGTGAAATTTGAAACAGACTCACCATTCTCTCTCCTGAAATTGCTAAATTCGGTGATATAGTAAAGGTGGTCTCTTCTTTCTCCCGAATGCTTCAAAAATATGTCATCTAGGGATTCAATGCCAACTATTGATCCAGCAGGTAACTCTTTGAACCATTTCCTAGCCTGACCATCTAGAATTTGCAAAAAAACCCTAGTCCACACATCTTCTTGTTCAATGTTTATATTATCAGCATAACAGTAGAATTCCTCTAAATGCTCCTCAGCTATAAAGTCTCCCTCCCCAATAAAATTAGGCATATATTTTGGATAATATCCAATAGGAATAGAAAAAATGGGGTTAGGCAAATTTAGAGGGGCATATCTGGCAACGAGGATCCTTTCCATCTTGGTCAAAGGGGCAACCATATTGGATGTGGGTATGGAAAGGGCAGAAGAAGATACTGTTGATGTGGCTGGTAGCTGAGAAATTATTTTTGTTAGATCTACCTCGGTGGAGTCACAAGGGATCAGATCTATACAAGCAACAGTGCTTGAAGATTCCTCAACCCTAAAAAAAAATTATTCACTTATAAAATTCTGAGAACTAGATGCTTCAATAAAACAAGATGGAAAAATAGGCCTATTTGATACAACATTAGAAATACCTCTAGAAATACCTAATGTAGCTCCCTTGCAACTTTGGAAGTCTATCTTTGTAAAGCCCTTCCTCTCCTTATAATCTTTTCAGGATCTGAAACAGGTGTCACTGGTGGCCTTTGAGGATTTTCTCTAGTACTTGGTCTTCTCGAAGCCACCTTATTCCAATGGAGTCTCCAGATAGATGATTACAACCCAAACAATGTCCTAACTTTTTCTATCATCAAAGTAGGGCCTATGTTGTCCCCCAGGGAAGCTGAGATTCAATCTCTTCTCCCCGGAAATGACGCCAATTTGTTATCTCTTTAGGAAACTCCTCTAGGTTGCAGCTCAAGGATTCCTGGTAACTTCAATATTTTTAATGGTTTTCTCAAAGGATCAAGTCAAATGACCAATAAGACCTCACTCACTCAAGACATGCATAATACTTAATCAAATAGACAAGGCTTCTAGCTATCAATGTTCAGAGGGTTTGAAATAAAGGTGAATAGATGAAGAACTCACTATGCTGGCAGATTCACACATAAATCACTCACATGTAAATGGCTGATCATAACAAGGAAAAGATACTTGTAATTCCAATAACTCGCATGGAGATAAGATGATAGATATCTTGGATTAAGTAAGCAGAATAAACACGAATCAAACATTCAAGCACAAGTATAGAATCGAAAGAAGATGAAAGATGAACATATAATGGAAAAAGATCTTGTATTAAGTGATAAAGCACATGAGAATCTTGAATACAATAAGTGTCTAAAAATATCTGAATTTGAACCCTTGCTTCTACATTAGTCACAGGATTTATGGCCTTTACAAAATTTATTTCAGATCCTGAAAAATTGGATCGAATTTACTAAAAATAGATAATCATAATTGTTTTGCAAAAATTAGGTCAACAACCCTATCTTAACTACCAACCTACCTAACTCTAAACCTTCCTACTCCTCGAACTCTTTAATAGATGTAGTGGACACTGAATTAGAACTAGAACTTGCCATTTGGAAGACAAATCACACTTTGTCAAAGTAGGTAGGGTTTGTGACCTACTTCACCTCGTTGGCACCTTCAAAACTGAAACAGACCCGAGGTACTAGTGCCTTTAATTAATTTTCTACCTTATAAATCATCCTTGAGGTTTTTGGATCAACAAAAGTTAGTTCTATGTGAAACTATGCATTTTTGCACTGTTCTACACTTTCAGTGGCTAAGAAAGCAAAATTATGGGCCTGTAAGCTGTCGAAAGCTCTGTTTTCGATGGCTAATGAACAACTATGGTGTTCTCCTAAGCCAATAAAAGCTCTGTTTTAAAATTTTAATCAAAACTATCTGCACGCGTTACCCTATTGTTTTAAGGTTTTAGTGTTGTCCCTTTGATGTCTCTGCAACCTTCCTAGGGTTTGGGTTGGCAGCAGTATCACAGGATGCTTCTGGGACAAAAAGGCTCATTGCCACTTCTGCTAGGGTTTCCAAATTTTGGTGAGATTGAGGCTGATGGCTAGAATTCCTTGTTTGCAACTTGGACAACCTAATTTTCATGTAGAGCCTTACTTTATCTTTCCTTAACCTAAGATTACTTTCCTCCATCTTGGTATTTTTTCCTTTTATCTCCTGCAGATAGTCATATAATTCAGCATTCCTCCTGGTTAACCTCTCATTGGTTCTTTTGATCTCTCTTCCCAAGAATTCTAGCTCATACATCTGCCTTAGTAGCTGATTGATTTTTTGGGATTTAGGTTTACTGGATGAAGCTTCTTCCACTAGTTCACCCTGGTTCTCCTTTCATGTAGGTGATGGAAACTCCTCCTTCCCTATTTGAAACCGATCTGCTAGGTTAGTTTCTTGTTCCTCTTCATCCTCAAAATCATAGTAGGGTAGGTTGAGTATATTTATGTCTGGTGCTGGAACCTCTTCTACCTTTTCATTGAAATATAGGTTTCTCTTTTCCTTCTTGGTCTTGGGAGATGGAGAGGCCTGATCCACTGTAATTGGAGAGATGGCCCTCCTCTTCCTCTTACCACTCCTAGGAGTGGAGGTCTTCTTTGAAGAAGACTTCCTTTTATCTTCTGGCTGCAATTTTGTCTCAAACTCATTCCAAAATAGGAAGTAGGTCCAGGCTATGTTCCTTCTCTGCAGCAATTCAAGGACAATTAGCTTGATCAGGCCATGATGGTATATCATGCCTGAAATCTTGGTGGTTTGGGCTTTAACCTGATGGGCCATTTTGGTCAGGGTCTTGTGTAGGTAGAAAGGAAGGTTCAGTGGGCTCCTACCAGTGAAATGGTGCATTAATTTGAAAGGGCATATCATTACCCTATTATAATTTCCCTCACAAGTTATATAGACCAGAATTGCTTTCAAAAAATGTTGTTATTTCTCCTCAATCCAGGATGAAGGGATGCTCTTCTTCCATACAATGTTCTTGTGCTCAGGCTTCAAGTAAGACCTAAATTCCACATTCTTTGTGATAGTGGTTTTGAACCACTTTTCCCCAATCCTTGGGAGCTCTGTTACTTATACTATCAGAGCCTCATCCACCTAGAAATCTTCTCTCCCAATCACTGCCTTCGAGCCATCAAAGGAGAGAGCAAAGGATTTTTCCACTTACTGGTGGAATCCCAAAAAAAATTTGCAAAACCTATAGTAGCCTGAGTCTTTGAAAATTTGGCACACCTCTGGGTGTGATTTGAGGTAGCCAATGTCACCCAATTCCTGTCTTAGGGAAGGTCTTCCTCTTTTCTTCATTTTCTGGATTTTGCTTTTGTACCTTCAAAATCAAAATTCAAACCCTGGAGACAGAAATTATAGTGTTGGATTCAGGGATGGCTTGGCTTAGTCAGGACGCATCCAGAACATGTGGAATGAATTGATGAGAGGGTACTGATTTTAAGGGGGGTGATTTGCAATTGGTATTTGAGCAGGGTGACAGTAAATTCTGATGAGACCTATGAGCTACTCAGTGTTGTAATCATTCTAACTGGAAATCAATGCTTTGTGGTGGTTCGATTACAGTCATGGGATAGGTGGAGGGCACCGAGGGTTTGGTTTCATTATCTCTCACTTTGGTTTTACAACGACCCTTTATTTACCAACTCATGATTTATTTCAACTCCAGTCTTTTCGGAGCTTAAGTGCTTGATAGTGGCACTCTTCATGTTGATGGTGTCTGATTGTGATGGATGCGCTAACCGTTTTCCCTTTTTGGAGCTTTCAGTGGTTAAGGTAGTATTGGATCCAATTTTTAAGCTACCGAAAGCTGGGATTTTGGGTGGCTAATGAATAGTTGAGATGTTCACCTAAGTCACCGAAAGCTAAACTTCTGAATTTTATGAAAAAACAGAGTACAAGGCATTCCAAATTTATTAAACACACAAAAATATTTCATAATGTGCACTGAAATATTCATCACTATGAAAAAATAAATTTTATGAGTCTGACCTATTGAAGACTAATTTATTTAGGAGATAACATACTAGGTCCAACATCACTTACATATGTTGGAAGGGTTCCACGATTATGACCTAAATAGGCTGAGCGGTTGGGTCCAACATGACTTGAAGAGGTTGGATGGGTTCCCCCTTACTTTTATGTCTTCTTCCTATTATTCCTTCTTCTATTCCTTTTAGATTGCATGATACTAGTATCAAAATTTTCACCGCATGAGGTGGAAGGAGGAGGAGAGGTTGCTACTAGTGAAGGGGAGACATTGTTTTGATTCCCTAGATATAAGGTGCTTACTTGAGAAGAATCAGGAGCATTCAATACAGTCGGAGTGGAAAACAACCAAACCAATAGCCCTAGCATGAATCAAGGAAAATTCAAAGTGGCCATCAAAGGAACACCAACATACCTGGTGAAACGAAAATCACAAGAATCCACTTGCAAGGGGTTCTCCTGGTTAGTGTGCATAGGGGTATTATCCATAGTTTTTGACTCAACAAGAAATCAAAATATGAGGTCAACTAGCAACCAACAGCACAAGGAGCACACCACTAGAAGAAAAATATAAGTATCCATACCAAGCAAACAAATGTACCTTTCAAAGGAAATTTTGGGATGATTAGGGCTCGGAACTAACTGGTGAAGGGCGAACAACAGTTACTTGGGGTCCACAATACACCATCCTGTGTCCAAGCGCTTGAATCACCAAACCCCTTTCTCAAATTATATATAAGGGGTTTTTTCCCAAGTCTGCCCTAGGTATAGTAGAAATAGCCTTCCACCATAACATGTGTAGAGTCCTAGAAGTACAGATACTAAGGCTACTAAAATCACAAATAAATTCTAGTGGAATAGTCGCTAGTCCAGCTGATGCACATGGGCAAGCTAGCTAAGTCCGAAAATCAAACAGTACTAGGAACCACATGGGGCCAGAAGGAGGTACTGAGTAAGTCCCCAAATGTGTAGCAGCTCTGGTGTAGTATCTACTGAGTATAGGAGGGTATCTCCACAACTCAGTATCGCACGACCTTATGCTTGACTCCTATGAGATTGGATTTCCTGAAGAAAGGCCACTATGTTTGAGTTTAAATTTTTTGGTAGTTAAATATGTCCCTAACCCAAAACTCTAGCCTAGAATAGTGTGTGTTGTCCCTAGAAATAAATTGTTACTAATATATTTTTGATATTAAACGTTCTTTTTAAGGGTTGTTGATTACTCAAAGGTAGCGTAGGTGAAACCAATGGTGTTTTGAATTGAAAGCAGAAACAAGATTACTAAACAAAAGATAAATCAAAATGCAAATGCAAAATTCTACTTCTCTTTTCTTTTCAAAACGAAAAAATGAAGGCCACGAAACAAAGACTTCTTTTTTGTATTTTCAAGAAACAAAGAAATGCAATGCATTTAAGACTAAACCCTATCCTACATGCATATAAAGCAAATACTTGTTTTTTTTTACTTTTTCTTTATAAATTAGAAATAAAAGCAACCTAAAAACTAATGCATGCAGATAATAAAAACAAAGTAAATGGATTTCTTCTCCATAGCCCACTAATAGACCCTAGACTACCCTAAATCCAGTTAGAACCTCACTTGGAAGGGATACTTGCAAAGAGGAACAAGCCAGCCACCTTGGCATGAAGAGGTTAAAAAACAAGAATTAAATAAACAGAGATCAAGAAGCTCCTAAGTTCAGTCCAAACTTGCTAAATGAGTCTGCTCAACACCTTGCACAACAAGGTCATGCCAAGGAAGGAGGTGGGAGAGGGGGGTGGGGATTAGCCCAAAGACTTCAAAAAGGGATTACAAATCAGTTAAAGAGTACCCTCAAGAGGAGACACCACTTCCCAGTGGTCATACCTAGACAGAGGACCCAAGACAACCATTCAGACACCACTAAAACACCCCAAACAGACCCAAAAAGGGTGAAAATCACCAAAATAGGGAACTCGTGAGTTTCCTTAGGAAAACTAGCGAGTGGCTCATAGGTTTCCTTAAGGTAAGTTGCAAGTACATATAGAAAATTATATTGTGTATTTTGATAGTTGTGAGTGGGTGGTGGAAGGCCTAAAAAAGGTCAAAAACAACCTTAAAAAGACAAAGAAGGTGTCCTAACATACCTAAGAGTTACTCCTAACTTGCAATAAGGACCTAAAACCTTAATTTCACTGGAAAAAAACTCAAGGAGACACCTAAACAGACAAGGTTCCCTAGG
The DNA here is from genome assembly GCA_001517045.1 of Pseudotsuga menziesii. NCBI lineage: Eukaryota > Viridiplantae > Streptophyta > Pinopsida > Pinales > Pinaceae > Pseudotsuga > Pseudotsuga menziesii. The sequence goes on along the minus strand of LPNX010863431.1, from coordinate 185,141 downwards.
GGAGTTACCTATTCTGTTGTTAGGGAAAGTGTTCCTATGGCTTGGGGTTAAGAGGCCACCAACATACTACGGGTATAAAGATAGGTGTATCAAGTTTTGCAAGAAAACATAAGAAATATTTCAAAGGTAATAAAGGTCCATACCTTATTAATTGAATTTTGATCCAAGATTTCATTTATCCCTCTTCTTGCTGCTCTTTCCCCTCAATCCAAGAGACCTGCAAAACAAGCTTCAACCTTCCTCAAACCAAATTTGACTACATATACAGCAATGATAATCAAGATAACATGAAAAACTAATCTAATAATCATAAACATATAGCCGTAAATAGAGATACAACATCCATTAAAAAATTATTTGGAAAGGTAAGAGCATCAAATATGTATTAATCGAAAGAAGAAGTACAATATATACCTTCTCTTCATGCAAGGCACCTCGTGAAACCTTTGATTTGGATCTCCTTCTTCTCTTATCCAAGAAAATCAGCCTCCAAGATCTGCAACAAAGATGACTGCTAGTGAAAAGGTAGGGGGGATGAGAGTCCCAATTTCACCAGCATAATAATGCAAAGGCTAAGTCCCCTTTAATTTCATGGACACCTCTCCCTCTCTTATATACGTTTTTGAAGAGTTAGGGTCGAATAGGGATCAATTACAACTGAAGGAGATGTTCCATAACCACCCAAACCACCTCAACTTTGATATTTTTTCCATTTTTTAATTTTTTTTGTCCTTTACAGGACATACTCGCAGGTTTAATTCCCAAAAGAGGTGAGTGACTCGCAGGTTTTCTTAGGGAAACTCGCGACTGGGTCAAAAAATCCAATGTTTTAGAGTATTGCCAAGCATTTCCAAGGGTTGGTGTCTTTTGGAAATTTTTCCCTTAGTATGATACATTTCCAATGGTATAGAGAAGAGGTCAAATGGAGTTACATAGATATAGATATTTCTCCTCTGGTCAAAGTGTCATTTCAGTGGCTAATATTGACTTTTCATGAAGTGTCATCATGCGATGAAAACATGTAAACGTCGTCACAGACATAGATGTTTCATTTTAGGATATAACACCCTAACACTAACTCTAATATCTCTAATGATTATATGATCAAAGAAGTGGAAATCAAACCTGGAAAGACATTAAAAATCAGTTATGCATTGTCAAATCAGCAAACAGAGATGCTTATCTATGTATTAAAGAAACATAAAAATGTGTTTTCCTGGGATTACAATGAAATGAAGGGTCTCCAACCTGATTTGTGTATGCATCATAGTTATACAAGAGGATACTGTAGACCTGTCAGGAAACCTTAGTGCAAAATGAATCCTGCATTAAGGGAGGTGATCAAAGAGGAAATTCAAACATTGTTGGTTGCAAATTTTATTTATCATATATCAGATATCAATTGGGTGTCCCCAGTGGTTATAGTTCCTAAAAAGAATGGAAAATGGTGCATATGTGTTGATTATAGAGAACTAAACAAATCCACAAATGGGGATGATTTTCCATTACCTTTTATTGATCAAGCCTTGGACGTGCTAGTAGGAAAAAAGTATTTTTCCTTCATGGATGGATTTAGTGGTTACAATCATATCAGTATAGCACCGAAATATCAAGAGAAAATGACATTTACATGCCCATGGGGAAATTTTTCATTTCAGTTCTTACCTTTCAAATTATGCAATGCCCCTGCCACATTTCAATGTGTTATGCTTAGCATTTCTGTAGATCTTATTCATGAAAACATGGAATTTTTTATGGATGAATTTACCTCTCATGGTGGATATTTTGAAGAATCTTTGCCTAATCTAGACAAAGTACTCACACGATGCAAACAAGTGAACCTTTCTCTCAATAGCGAGAAGTTCAGGATGATGCTCACACAAGGTGTGGTTTTGGGTCACCTCATATCACCATATGGAATCAAAGTAGACCCATCAAAATTGAGGTAATCCTCAATCTACCAGTCCCATGCACACAAAAAGAGTGACACGGTTTTATTGGATATGCAGGTTATTATAGGATATTTTTTCAAAAATTTGAGTGGTCTGATTCTATCAACTAGCTTGGGACACATTGAAACAGAAATTCTCTACAACACCCATCCTATGAGGCCCTAATTTATCATTTCCCTTCATATTTTCAACAGATGCTCCCGACACCACCATAGGAGGAGTCTTAGGACAACAAGAAGACCATAAACCATATGCCATATATTTTATTAGTAAAAATCTGACTGATGCATAACTAAATTATACAGTGACCGAAAAGGAATTTTTGGATGTCATTTATGCTATAAATAAATTTGGTCATTACACTACCAGATATCTAGGGACTATCCACACTGACCACGCTGCTATCAAATATATCATGAACAAACCTATTACAAATGGAAAAATCACTCGATGGTTGCTACTGTTATGGGAATTTGATATTTCAATAATGGACAAACCGGGTAAAAACAACATGGTTGCTAATTTTCTTTCTTGAATAATTATCACTAATGAGTCTCTACCAGTTGATGATGCTTTTCCAAATGAACACTTATTTGTTATATCTACTAATGTACCCTAGTTTTCAGATATAGCTAATTATTTGGTTGCAGGAAAATGCCCAGGGCATATGACACCAAAGGAAAAATAGAGAATTGTCCAATGCAACAGCAGATTTTCCTGGATTTATGGTTCTTTGTTCTATACGGACCTAACTTGGTGATCCTTTGATGTGTTCATGAGGATAAAATTTATCCAGTTATTAGAACCTTTCATGATATCCCATGTGGGGGGCATTTTGCAAACAAACGAACAACTCACAAGATCCTACAATTGGGATATTATTGGCCTACAATATTTAAATATACCCGAGAGTATGTCTAGAGTTGTGATAGTTGCTAGAGAATGGGACAACCACTACATTCAGACGAGACAACACTACATTCTCAACATTTGGTGGAACCATTTGAGAAGTGGGCATTGGATTTTTTTGGCCCTATCGAACTCATATATCCTAGTATGTACAGATTACGTGACAAAATGGGTTGAGGCAAAGGAACTTCCACGGGCAACAAAACAGGGAGTTTCATATTTCTTATATGAAGATATTTTCACAAGGTTTGGAGTCCCTTGGGATATTTTTACTGATGGAGGATCACAATTCACATCTAAACTCATCAAATCTCTTGTAGAACAGTACCAAATCAAGCATTAAGTAACTTCACCATATCACCCCCGAGATAATGGGAAAGTGGGAGGTACAAACAAAATCTTGGAATCTATACTCACAAATATGGTCCAACTTCCTCAAAGGAACTAGGATGATAGGATTCTAGAAGCCTTATGGGCCTATTAAAAATCATGGAGAAAAACCAAATGTTTGACTCCCTATCAATTAGACTACAGTAAGAAAGTCACCTTGCCGATAGAAGTTGAAATTAAAACATTAATAACAGCATTTCAATTAGGCATGGATCTATCACAGGCTCAACATAACCACCTGCAGCAGCTTAATTGGATTGATTTCATTGCATGTGAAGCTTGGTTTAGTTTGTTATTTTCTTACCATTTTAAAATTCTAAATAATATAAGACATCAAAATTATATCAATATATCGTATTTCCTTTGGAAATACTTAGATTTGATGTGTAGAATGGTTAAGAGCAGTAAGAATCTAGACACCAGTCTGACATACCATGGGTTGATCAGGATGTTGGTGGAATATTCCTTACAAAAGAAAAATCAAACCTAGGAATCATTCATGAGGGTATCTCCAAGCACCATACTGACATCGAGGAAGAGAAGATGCACATTGGAGAATACCCCTGAAACTCCAAGGAGGAAATCAGGGTGTAAAGGAATCAGGATGGTTTTGCAAGCTGAAACCCCAACCATCTCAATGGAAATGCCCTAAACTAGGTCAATATTAGGGGATAGAAATGAACAACAATGTCAAGAAAAATCATTCATCTAGAATGATGAGTTTGATACAATGGTGAAAGAATTGACCACACCAGGAAGAACCAGTAAGAGTTGGGTGTCAAGTTGAGTCGCAGAACATGGTAGAATAGTAGAAAGAACATCGGCGAAACAAAACATTACAATGGGATTCGATACATCGGAGTTCGAAACTATTATAGAATCGGGGAAACGGTAGACATCTACATTTAAAGGGACGCAAGAAAACAAAATGAATAAATTTCAGCACTTTCTGCTAGGAAAGTATCAAAGAGAGTAAGGAAATTTAAGGAAGGATTACTCGATATTAACAAGGTCTTATCAGAAGTGAACTGAGGAAATGGCAGCCCTGAAAGTAAAATTACAGAGACTAGAGGGACATAAGATGGATACCCTATTGGAATTCGTGGAATTGGAAGGCAAACAGAGTGAAGATGCAAGGGATATATTTAGTGATGGAGGGGAAAAGATTAGAAGATAAGGAAAGAGTATAGATCCTGATGAGGGTTTGGAAGATGAAAAAGTAGAGAGTCGTGATATTTACAAAGATACCCCATATGATGAAGCCCGAATACAAGAACTGGAGGAAATGGTATCCTTGCTACAGGAAACAAAAGGTGAATTGGAGGAACATCTAAATTTCTCTAGAGACCAGAGGAAGGAGGAAGAGCAAGGGACAATGATAGAGAAGCTGCAGAAACATGAATATGCTCTCACCACAAGGAGACATAGTCAAGACATTGACAAGTTAAAGTTTAAAAAGGAATACCTGGACTATTTAGCCCATTCTATGAGAAATTTAAGATCTGCTTCAAACATTTATTCTATGTTTTAAAAAGAACGACTATATCCTTTAGGAATTCAATGGTAACTATGGGATATAATGATCACATTGAGACAGAGGACCTGTTTATTGTTTCCTTTTCTAGAAGTGACAATGAAGAATGGGAATTTCTATGTGAGTTATATATGCATAATCTGATTATGATACATTATGAGTATTGGGATCCAAACGCTTATGTAGGAGAATTATAGTTGAGGGAATCCATGTCCTTCATGATAAATAAATTGAGGTGGAATAATGTTCCAACTCTCATGGAAAATACTAAATTAGAATATTCTCTATGGGTAAGAGGATCCCCCTCACATGAAAGATTATTTACATCCATAAACCAGGTTATGCAATATCAAGCATTTGTTACACTTACGGAGACTGCTCAAACGAAGGTTGTTTAGGATTGCAAGAACTAGATTCCTTGTTGGAATATTGGACAATACTAAGAGGGGGGTGAATCAATATTTATAGTTTTTAATAAATAAACCCACTTTTAATTTACATATTAACACACATGATCAACAAGAACACACAAAACACAAATTTATCATGGAATCCCAATTGGGTAAACCACCAATACTTCCTATTACTGCAAAATTATATTTTACAAATATTTTTTGCCTGGTACTATAGGCAAGGATGGTACTACACCCTATTTACCAACAACTACTAGAAGGAGGCTACAACCCCCTATTTTATCAGCTACTACTGAAAGGATTCTTCTACACCTTATTTACCAGCTACTACTGGAAGGAGGCTACGACCTTCTTGCAAGAAAATAGCCTGCCCTAGCACCACCCCATCACCCTTATATGATAATTTGATCTCTGACTATTCTACATCAATTGATATGTCAATTGAATGTATAGAGACACTTATTTGAAGGTTTAAATCATTGTTTATAAACCCTCAAACATATATCTTCATTCAAAAGTCACATATCTTCATCGTGACTCTTGACAGACAAATAAACTAATTCAAAATCACTTCTTTGTTTGTTGTTTTTAAATCTTCTTAATTTATCAGTCATGACCTTTCGCAGTTTCTTTTTCACAACGTCATTTCCACAACAAACTCTCTGCAATAGATCTTTATGCATTCAGCTTTACGAAGCCAACCTTTCCGCAATTTGTGGGAACTTATTTCTTTCACAATTGCAGGTTGTGAATTGCGGATGTGCACTTTAACTCTTCTCAAAAATTGCTTCTGCAATTATATTTCTGCAATGACCTTTCTGCAATCGAAAACTTCTTCCTTCCTCAATTGTGGATTGCATATTGCAGGTATGCATTTCGACTTTTGTCAAAAATTTCTTCCCCAATTATCTTTTTGCAACAATCTTTCCGCAAACAAAAACTTATTCCTTCCGCAATTGTGGATTGCGGATTACAGATTGCGGGTGTGCATTTTTTACTCTTCTCGAAATGGGCTTCCACAAGTCTCTCTACGCAACTTCTATGAACCGTCGATTGCTTTGCGGAATCCTCCTCATCTGTTGATCAGTTATGAAACATGAAACTCCAATTTGGCACTCTGGAATGTTACCTTCCATGCACATTTACTCTGCATATTCTTTCCCTATCGTTGATCTATTTTCTTGATATGATCTTAGTCTTCCAACCTCTTCTTAATAAGTTTCCCGCAACTCCACAACTCTACGTTGATTGATCAGAGTATTGATCAATTAATCTAATTTGGACTTCGCTTGACTTGATCCCCTTGCTGGATCCTCTCATGTTTATTTCCATCCTTATCACAAATGCCATCGCTTTCCCTACCATCTATTCCTTTGTCATTACCAAACTATTTTGACATCAATGACAATTCCTTCCAACATTCTCCCGCTTTGGCATTGATGGAAATGTTAAATCATTTAAACATTCTCCCCCTTTGAAAGCAATGACAAAGGTTCTATTCTGACATCTCCCCATGTCAACATATATCCTCTTGATATATTGTCGTTTCTCCTTTTTATTCATGGTAAGGAGATAAATCAAAACTTATGTCTAAGATGCTTAAACGCTTCTTTGGGTAGTGGTTTAGTAAAAATGTCTGCAATTTGTTCCTTTGTATAAATAAACTCCAATATGACCATTTTTGTGATACTTTCTCTCTTAAAAAATGATACTTAATCGAGATATGTTTTGTTTTAGAGTGCATAACAGGATTTTTGGATATGTTTATAGCACTTGTATTGTCACAGTGTATAATAATGGGTTCTTCATATTTTACAAGTAAGTCTTCCAATGTCTGCTCCATCCAAATGACTTGGGTACAACATGATGCAGCAACAATATATGCAACCTCTAATGTATATAGTGAGATGGAGGACAGCTTTTTGATTAACCATGACACCAAACAATCTCCTAGCTAGAATGATGCTCCACTTGTGTTTTTCCTATCATCAATACTTCCAACCCAATATGCATCTGTAAATTCTTTTAGATTGAAGGTATCACTTTTTGGATACCATAATCCATTATCCACGGTTCCTTTTAGATATCTAAAAATTCTCTTTACTGCAGCCACATGTGTTTCTTTTGGGGCTGATTGGAATCTAGAAACCACACCTACAGCCTACATTACATTTGATCTTGTAGATGTTACATATAATAGACTACCAATAATTGACATGTAAATAGTATGATCTACTTCTAAATCTTCATCATCCTTGCTCAATTTACAACATGTGACCATAGGAGTACTAACAAGATTGAATTCTTTCATTTTGAATTTTTTCAACATTTCTTTGATATACTTTGTTTGAGAGATGAAGGTCCCTCTTTCCAATTGAGATACTTGTAATCCTAGAAAGAATGTTAGTTCTCCTAACATTGACATCTAAAATTCTTCTTCATTTCTGAAGTAAAGTTTACACTCGGAATTTGTAGATCACTTCCAAATATGATATTGTCTATGTAGACTACAATAATGATAATATTTTTATTTTCAAACTTTATGTATAGATTACTGTTAGTGGCCCCCATTATATATCCTTGTTGCTTTAAATAATTGTCAAGTATTGAGATCCATGCTCTTGGAGCTTGTTTAAGACCATAGAGTGCCTTCTTAAGTTTGCAAACATGATTTCGATTTTCTGATAAGAAAAAACCTCCAAGTTGCTTAACATATACTTCTTATTTAAGTTCTCCATTAAGAAAAGTATATTTTACATCCATCTGATATACTGTGATTTTCTTGTTACATGAAAATGCCAAGAACATTCTGATTGCTTGAAGTCTTGCTACAGGTGCAAAGGTTTCTTTAAATTCAATACCTTCCACTTGAGCATATCCTTTAATACTAACCTTGATTTGTTTCTTATCACTTTGACATTTTCATTTAAATTTTTTTTGAAGACCCATTTGGGTCCTACAATATTCTTCTTTGCAGGTCTTGGAACTAGTTTCCAAGTTTGGTTTTTTTCTCAATTTGAGCCAACTCTTCATTCATGGCTTTGATCCAATCATCAGTTTTTCTAGATTCTTCAAAAATCTTAAGTTCCACTATGAATAGTAAGTATTGTTCATTGACTAGTGTTTTCCTTCTTGTACTGACTCCAGCATCTTTGTCACCTATGATTTGTGTCTCGGGATGATCTTTTTGTATTCTCCTAGATGTAGATTTTGTATCAAATCTTGGAGATTCTTCACCTACACTTTCTTGTGAGTCTTATTTTTCTACTCTGTCTTCTTCTTCTTCAAGAGCATCCTCCTTTTGTGAACTTTCCTCTTTTTGTTTATCATTTATTTCTTCATCGTCAGTTTCTTCAACATCCTCACTTACTTGGATTTGTATTCTTGACTTAGTATCATGAACTGTTACATTTGCACTTTCTATAATTTTGTACGACTTTAGATTGTAACATATGTATGCCCTTTTGTGGAAGAATATCCAAGAAATATGCCTTCATCGGTTCTAGAATCAAAATTTCCTAGATTACCATCTTTTCTTTTTATGTAACATTTACTTCCAAAAACTCTAAAATATTTAACTGAAGTTGGTCTTCCGAACCATAGCTCATAAGGAGTCTTGTTACTATTTACTCTAATTTTTCCTATGTTTTGTATATAGACAGTTGTATATACTGCTTCTCTCCAATATCCATCAGGAATTTTTTCTTCATTAAGCATAGTTATAGCTACTTCATGAACTATCATGTTCTTTCTCTTGACTATTCCATTTTGCTGATTTTTTGCAGTTGAAAACTACCTCTTGATTCCCTGAACTTCACAAAACTCATTAAATTAATTTGAGGTGAACTCTCCACCATTATATGATCTTCGACCTTTAATCTTGCAATTTACATTATTCTAAACAAGTGTTTTAAAGGCTTCTAATTTTTCTTTAAGAAGTGTCACCCAAGTCATCCTTGTATAATCATCGATTAATAACATAAAGTAATATTCACCTTGAAAGCTATTAGTCCTTGTTGGTCCACAAATATCAGTGTGAATTATTTCTAATGGATGAGAGGTTGTATGTTCTTTGATTTTGAATATTGTTCTCCTTTGTTTCCCATGAAGACAGCGTCTACAAACATCATTTGGTTGTTTTATAATCTTTGGAAGATTTCTTATAGCTGCCTTCTGACTAATTTGTACAAGATTGTCAAAGTTCAGGGTCCCCATCCTTTTATGCCATAGAAAACTTTCATCAATTTGGCTCATATAACAGTATTCTTCATTTTCTAGAATATACACATTACTTAGGGTTCTTACAGCAGTCCCAACAAGTTTTCTTGAATCTTTTCTTCTAATTTCACATTTCTTGGAGTCGAATATACATATGTGTCTTTGATCACATGTTTGGCTCACACTTTAAATAAATGGTTTTAATTTCTTTACCAGCAAAACATTTTCAACTTTCATTTTGTCTCTAATAGCCATTGTACCTTTCTCGATTATTTTGGAGAACAAATTATCTCCAAAAGTGACTTTTCCTTTTTTATTTATTTTTAGGATTATAAATTTATGTGGGTATCCTGTCATGTGTTTTGAGAATCCACTGTCCACATCCCATAGATTTTTTTTTCCTATAGCACCTAGATCTAATGAAGATTCCAAGTTATCCTTCTTCTTCCAAGCGTTCCTCTCCTCTTTGTCTTGATATTTTAAGGTGTTATCCATAGGAAAAACCGGTTTGCAATTTCTAGCAAAGTGTCCTAGATTTCCACATTTGTAGCATTCTATAGTATAACTCTGTAGAAGAGAAAAATAATTATAGCTTCTTCCTTTTGGATTTCTTCTAGTACCACTTTTCTTATAGAAGAAAGTTTGTGATGTAATTCCTTTCTCAATAGGTACCATTAGTTTACAATTTCTAGCAATATGTCCAAAATTGTTACAGGTGTAACAATTTCCTAAAAAGGGTTGTTGGTGTTTACTTATCACTGGTCTTTTAGGAATCATACATTTTCTTTGTAATCTAGAGAAGCGTATTTCTTAATTTCTTCCCTTTTTAATTTGGTTCATGAGTACAGCAGCATAGCTTCTTTTATTTCCATCTTGATTTGTGCAAGAAGAATATCTTGGTTTCTTTTCTTTGTCAAATTCTAATCCAGATTTATTGCTTGATGATCTTTGGACACTTAGGATTTCATCTAAAGTACTTGAGTTGTTTTCAAACTTTGATTTGATAGATTCTTCATCCAGATTCTTTCTAAGGTGCGTAATGTCTTCTTCAAGCCTTTCAGATTCTTGTATTCTATTTTTTAACTACTATTCTAGATTGTTTTCAACCGTTTTGACTTCTAGAACCTGATTTTTTAAGTCAGCAATCATTATTTATGCATCACTTTTTTTCTCTTCAAATTATATCATGTGGATTTTTTATTTTTTGTACATCCTTTTATACTTCTCTAATTATTCATGAGAATTTATAGTTTCTTCTTCAATATCTACCAAATCTTCTAATTATTCTTCAGGGATTTCGCTTTCAAAACCCATGAATAGGACTTCAGCATCTTCACTTATTTCATCATCTTCACTGTCTTCTTTGAAATATAAGTTTTTTGTTATTTTTCTAAAACTTCTTCTTGTATATGGTCTTATTCTTTTGATATTTCTTATGATAGAAGGGTTCTTCAACATCATTATCCTCTTGTTTTGGGTAACGACACTTTCTGGAAGAATGTCCAACCCTTCCACAGTTAAAAAATTTCAAGGGTAGCTTCCCTTTGTACTTTCCAGTGCCTCTCATAAGTTTCTTGATGAAGAGAGATTCCTTGTCATCTAGGTCCTTGGATCAGATCTTGGATACGGCTTTAAAAGCTACTTATTTCTTTGATGATTCATTTTTTCATGTTCTCATCTCATAGGTAGTGAATATCCCATGTACTTCATCTATTGTCATAAGCTTAAGATCATCTCATTCTTATAAAGAGGACACCTTTGAATCATACTTTATTGGAAGGGTTTTGTTGTTGTTGCAACTGCTTCCCCAAAAAAATTTACATTTTAGGGCTACTCCTTCAATTTTTTGTTTTAAAAGCATGCCTACTCTTGTTTCCCAACTTAGTTAAGCCCTCCCTGCATACTTTGTCTCTCCTAGAAGCTCGAGCAAAAGGTTTTTACCTAAACCTAAAGTGTTATTCTGGTAAAAAATATTGAGGTGCAACCAAGAAACAATACTTACAAGAAAATCCACTTTGATTTAAGATCAACGGATGAGAATCACTCTGATTAAGATCTAACAGCCAAGAAATGGCAGGAGCAGAAGTGCAGATCCGAAGAAGCCAAGTTTAGGTTATGAAAAGGTTACAAACCTGATTTCTGATTTCTGCGTAGATACAACGGTCCAGAAGGGTTTCGCGCAAATAAATAGCTTGGAAAGGTGGAAAAGAAAATGTAGAGGAATAAAGTTAAAGTTTGAACTTCGTGAAAAATTGGGCAATCCGACTTCTGATTTCTGCTTTCTACAAAAGGCAGAAGCGAAAGGTTAAGGTTTGAACCTTGTAAAATATTGATTTTATGCTTTCTGACTTCCACTTTCTGAAAGGTGGAAGCAGAAGGGTGGAGGAGAAAATGCTGAAACAGAAGATGCAAGTTTCGCTTATGAAAAGGTTACAAACCCAATTTCAGAATTCCGCATAGATGCAATGGTCCAGAAGGGTTCTGCGCAAATCAACTGCTCAGAAAGGTGGAAAAGAAAAGGGTAGAAGCAGAAAAGTGAAAGTGGAAGATGAAGGTTCTAGGAAATTAAAGGTTGGAATCCCAATTTACGATTTCCGTATAGATCGACGGTTTAGAATGCTTCCGCAAAGATCAATGGCTTAGAAAGAATTGAAAGTGCGGAAGCAAAAGGATTGTTAAATTTTGAACACATTGGCAAGCCCACCTTCTTATTTCCACTTTCTAGAAGGGAAGAAGCAAAAATTCGGAGGTAGAAGGTTAAATTTTAAACTTCGGAGAAATTGGACAATATGACTTCCGATTTCTTCTTTCCGAAAGTGCGGAAGTAGAAATATGGAGGCGGAAGATTAAAGTTTAAACTTCATAGAAATTGGACAATTTGACTTCTGATTTCTACTTTCCAGAAGTGGGAAAGTGGAACTGCGGAGGCGGAAGGTTAAATTCTAAACCTCAAAGAAATTGGATAATCCGACTTCTGCTTTCCGCTTTCCGAAAGTGCGGAAGTGGAAATGCGGAGACAGAAGGTTAAAGTTTAAACCTCGTGCAAGTTTGATAGCCCGGTTTCCATTTTCCACTTTCCAAAATGTCGAAAGTGGAAAGGCAGAGGCAGAAAAGTAGATTTCTAACTTGATAAAATTGATGAGCCTGATTTCTTCTTTCTAGAAGGATGGAGGCAGAAAGGAGTTTTCAAGGCTATATGATCTGATGGTCCAAATCAGACCCGATCCATCTTTGATTTAATCTGATATGTTCATTTTTTGTTTGGTTTATGACTGTGAATCATTGGGGAAACTGAGAAATTTTCCTCCCAAAGCCTAAACTAATAAATTGGTCAGCATAATAAGGCGTTGGTCATTATTTGTTTATGTTTAATAATCGATGCATATCATTACATGGAAATGTTGTGGATTATGTGGTTTCCATATCAGATATATCTCTCATGGTGTTTCTTTGTATTTCACAGGTATCATCATTCGACAGGTTAGGATGGGTGATTGTAAGATGCAGGAAATAAAGAAGCATGAAACATAACATGTTGAGGCGCAGCAGCATGACTGGTCCTTGAGCCAGCAAAAGAAATTTCACAATGTAAAGATGGAGGAAAAATAAAGGAGCAGGTATTTCCATCAGGGCAAGGCCTATGTAATTTGTTTTATTTGTTGTTTTATGAAACCGTTAGATTCATCTAGGTGGGTGAATAAGAAGCCTTGGAATGTCCTAGGTGGTGGATAGAGATAGTATAAATATGGGTGCAGAGCACCATAGAAAGGAATTTTTGCCTAGTGAAATAATTATGGACTATTTTTGTAAAAGAGATACTTCTTTGCTAATAAGAATGATCATTTTCCTAGAACAAAGGACCTGCGCAGAGATTTAATCGAAATCTGTGGAATGAATATTGTAGAACTATTTCTTATTGCTTATGTACATCATATAGTGAGATTGTTCTAACCTCCTGGAATTATTTCCTTGGTCATGAATGTATGTTGTCTGTATAAATGTCTATGTTGATAGGGTAATAAATGGTTTAATTATATTAGAGCTACCTCTGGTATTATTTCTGCTGTGAATGTAATTATTGTGTTGGTACAACTATCTATTAGATATTTATGATAATTTACAGTATATTACTCTAAACTCTAAATTTGCTCCCTACTCGGGAATAGAATAGTTTAGTTTTAGATATTGATTAGACCTGCATTTAGCTTAGGCAACTGCATATCATTCTTAAAAAAATATTATAAATGGTGGACTGGACCATAACCAATAAAATATTAAAGAACTTAATCTACGATAGTCGGAACCATGAACCGGACGGATTCCCCACACCAAACGGTGTTTGATCTAATTGGGATCGTTCACCAGAGAGAATCCCTACTGCTTGGTACCTGGGAATTTTCCCAGCATCAACAGAATTGGCTCTAGAAGGAGGGAACTAGCCAATGCATGGCTGGTAGAGGAAATATGTTTTTTAGAGAATATTGCATTGCAGGAACAACATCTGAAGATATTTTCCCTAGAGATATTTTTCTTGAATTACAAGAACAAGAACATACAAGTTCTGGGGAAGAAGAATCAGAATGTTTGTATGTTTTCCCATTTGAAGAAGTATATATTTTTAGGATACATACAATATCCTACATCAAAAAAATTGGGGGGGTTAAAATTTATTCCTACATTACCTAGAAGGAAAACTCCCAAGAAAGTAGTCTCTTACACTAAGGATTCAATTCTTGTTGAAAATTTTGTAGAACGGGTAGATCTATCCATCCAAGAAATTCTTTGGCCTATGGATCAATTAGATCTAGAATACCCTGCAGTTTCAGTATTCAGTCAATATCCACCACAGTCTCCACCTCAAATCATGGTTGTTGTTAATCAACCTACATGGAAATCAAGAACGCCACTCAACCTGTATGCTCCATTGCATGACTTACCCAAACACCTAGAAAAGGTATTGCCAAAATTTGATACTAGAAAGGTTGTTTCTGTTCAAGATCACTTCCAAAAAAATTATCTGGCTTTGAATCTCTTAAATGTTGACCATGAAGATGTGGTTTGCAGAATTTTTCAATATACTTTTGAACCTAAAGCATATCAATGGTACTTTAGTCTACAAGCTAATTCAATAGTAAATTGGGATGGTTTTGGAAAGGAATTCTTAGGGAAATTTGGCAACCAAAAATATGTAGCGACTCTCATGAAAGAATTATCGTCTATGAGAATGGAAAACAAAGAAAATTTCCAAGAATTTAATCAAAGATTCACCACTTTACTGAATAACTTTAGTGCTACAATAAAACCTTTTGAAGAGTCTCTAATAGAATATTATACTACAACACTTAATCCACCAATAGCAATGTTTGTGAAAAGGTCTCGTAAAATTACATTGGTAGAAAAATATGAAGAGGCTAAGAAATTAGAGGCATATTTGGATAATATAGCAAAGCATACTCCAAAACCTGAATTGAAACATACCACAAGCAAAAGGCCTTTATTGTTGACTAAGCATTCTAATGAGCTAGAGAATGTGGTGAAAATGGTGCAGAAGTTGTCAAACAAAATAGTAGACATGGAAAAGGATAAGCGAAATAGTTCTTATAGAAATCCATTCAACCCTTATTACAAAAAAAAGGAAGAGAGTGGACAAATCCAACCACTTGTGCATAACTCTATTGTTTTAAATTTTAACAAGGAAGGCATGGATCATTTATGTTCCTTTCACCAAGAACCTCATTCTGAAAAAGGTTGTCAGCAATGGATTAATTCAATGACTCTGGTTATGAATAAATTGTTAGATACCCAACTAGCAGGTCCTGAAGGAAAGCAATCCTAAACTAATGATCCAGAACAAACAAACGAGGAAACCAAGACAGTATTATGGGATTGGGAACCTACTTTGGGGCTTAGTGAGGATGAACCTACTGAGGAAATTCAAGTGTTATCAGTTAATGTCATGACGAGAAGTAAAGGCCCAGTGGTGGATGAAAGTCTGTTGCTGCCTAAAATAAAGAAGTTTAAAGAAAACATGAAGAAAATTCTCGATACTCCTCAAACAACACCTAAGCCTAATCCAACAAATATAAAAGAGACAATCCCAGTAGGTAACAAGTCAATGAAGAAAACCATTAATAAACTTGTGGAAACTTTGGCAAATAAAACAAAGACTACTAAAGAATAGAGCATGCGGTATGATATCGTAGAAGACATTAATAAAACAAAGGCAAACATCTCTTTATTTGAACTATGTAATTTACGTCAGCAAAGGAAGAAACTTCTAGAATATTTTAATCTATAGCCTAGCAGTATCCCAGAAGCCATATAATATGATGATGAATTAAATGAAGCAAGCATCGGGGGAAGTCTAAATCTCAGACTTTAACTTTTCTATTATCATTTGAGTTTTTTAATCATAATGTGCATAACTATTTTGTAGATTCTGGGGCTTCGTCAAATTTCATGCCACTTTCAGTATGTAAAAGGATTAATGGCAAACCCATACCATCCCCATCTTGGATAATTTAACTAGATAGATCTGTTGTTAAAGTCATAGGGGAAATGAAAGATGTTTTGATTCGTTTGTCTGCACATCCCATAGTTTGTCAGTTTATAGATATTATGGTAGTGGATATACCAGAAGCATATGGATTAATTTTGAGTAGGGAATGGTCAATGAAACTAAATGGTTACTATGCAACTGACTGGTCTCACATGTGGATGCCATTCAAAAATGTTCAAAACCAAATTAAAGTACTGAGAGAATCACACATGAAGTATAATGTAACTAAATTAGAAGGGGGAAATGAACCTGTGAATTTCTCATCTTCAGTCTTGGGAAATTACTATCTAGAACTCAAACCAGGTAACTGCCACGCTAAAGAAGCCAATTGTGAATCAGAGACACAGTCTGATCTCCTTCAATTTTCACGAGATGGTAATATTGAATGTAATATAGTAAACTTAGTGACTAACATAGGAGATGATACTAACCAATTAGAGTTAGATGATAGATTTTGGTTTCTGTATTTTGATGGTTCTAAAACCCAAGAGGGATCAGGGGTAGGTTGTGTCGTGATTGATTCAGATAAGAATAAACACTTTCTCTCTTGTAGACTAGATTTCGAATGCACAAATAACACTATTGAATATGAGGCTCTAGTCTTGGGCCTAACGAAATCTATTAAACGTAAGGTTAGAAATTTTAAAAAATTTGGGGATTCCGAGATAGTAGTCAGAAAAGTAAGAAACACCATTCATTTTTTATCTCCACATCTTAAGGGATGCCAGTTGGAGGTATGGAATTTGATTATGCACTTCAATTCTTTCAATATAAATCTAGTACCTAGATTGCAGAATGTTACAGCTGATTTATTAGCTACTTATGCATCTAGATTAGTGCCAACTAATAATAAGTGTTCTATTGAATTGATTTTCAGACCATCAGTACCTGATAATTTTACAAATCTAAGGGTTTTCGATGACAACTAACAGATCATCGATTTTTTGACAAATGAAGAATCTTTTAAAGAATCCATAATAGATTAAGAAGAAAGTTTTTCACGTTTACAAAATGAAGATGCAATTCAGGGAAATTCCATGCCTAAAGCCACAAGAACTCTCGAAGGGATGTTTGATTTGCAGATTAAATTCTCGAAAACATCCAATGCGAAGACAAATAGTTCATCAATGCAACATGAGCTGGTCAATATAGGTTCAAAAGATGAACCTAAATATGTCAATTTTGGAAAATGTTGCTCGCCTGGGGAAAGATGTAAGTTCATTAAGTTGTTTCATCAACACAAAGACATCTTCACCTGGACACATGAATATCTGAAGACTTATGACACTTGCATCATCCAGCATGTGATTCCCATCCAAACAAGAGAAAAATTGTTTCAGCAACAACTTAGAAAGATGCACCCAAAGTTAGAACCTCTAATCCATAACAAAGTAAAGAAGTTACTGGATGCAAATATCATTTTCAAGGTTTGACATTCAAAATGGGTGGCCAATATAGTCCAGGTGAGAAAAAATTCAGGAGAGATAAGGTTGTGAGTTGAATTTAGGAACTTAAATAAAGCATCAGATAAAGATAACTATCCAGTACCACCAATGGAACAGATTTTACAGATGGTTTCAAGCTCAGAAATGTTCTCCCTATTAGATGGATTTTCAAGGTATAATCAAGTGTTAATGGTCGAGCAGGATCAATTAAAGACAACATTTCGTACGAAGTGGGGGACATTCGCTTATAGAAGAATGCATGTTGGCCTCATGAACATTGGAGCCACATTTCAAAGGGCCATGGACATTGCATTCAGAGGTTTAAGTGGCCACTATGTAGTACTGTACTTGGATGATGTAACAGTTTTCTCTAAGATAAGGGAAGACCATGTTTTTCACTTGAAACAGATATTTTACCACTATAGAAAATATGGTATATCTCTAAACCCAAAGAAAATCATCTTTGCATTTCTTGAAGGAAAATTGTTGGGACACATCATCTCAAAGAAGGGAATCTCAATATATCAAGAAATATTTGAGGCTATAAATCATATTCCCATTCCCATTAATAGGAAATCTATGCAATCATTTATGGGAACAAAAAAATTTGTTTGGAGGTTTGCCCCTGATTTTTCTCAAATTGTGAAACCTCTACAACAAATGGTGAAGAAAAGTGTACAGCTCAAGTGGACTGACATTGAGAATGTTTCCTTTAAATATATCAAAGTAGCAATATCTCAGGCACCTTCTTCAAAGAGTCCATACTTTGAAAAGGACTTTATTTAATATACCTTTGCTTCAAACAACTCTCTCGCAATAGTGCTTACGCAGAAAGGAGAATTAGGAGACAAATACCCAATATCATTCATCAGTACTGGGATACAAGGGGATGAATTGAATTACCCAGCCATGGACAAACAAGAATATGCAGACTTCAAGGAAGCAAAATAGTTCAGACCCTATATTCTAAAAAACAGAACAAAAATTGTAGTTCCTCACCCAGTTGTTAGGTCTCTTTTTGTGCAAAAGGACCTAGGTGAGCGAAGAGGGAAATGTGTGAATGCCCTGTAGGAATATGACCTAGAATTCAAACCACCTATCATCATCAAAGTTCAAGGTTTTTGCAAGTTGATAGCAGATAATTAAACCGATAAAGATCTTGTTTGGGAGAATGAAGTAGGAGTGAATTTGATTGGTGTATGTCCTATATTCACTACTCTCGAATCTTGGTATAGATATCTGGTGTACTATCTTCAACAAGGATATCTACCTAAGCATTGGAGCTCCAAGAAGAGAAGGGCACTTCGGTTGAAGTCAGGTCCATATCAAATAATGGATGGAGTGCTTTTCAGAAAAAAATTATTATGGATTTTTGGTCAGATGTCTGGAAAGAGAGGATGCCTCCAAAATAGTCAAAGAATTACATGACAGACTAGTAGGAGGACATTATTATATGGATACCACAACTCACAAGATACTTAGAGCTCGATATTACTGGCCAGATTTGTTTAAATATTCCCATGCCTATATAATAAAGTTTGATGTATGTTAGAGCAGTGGTGGAAAATTGGCAGAAGTGGTGGGACCGTTACAACCTGTTACTATTTCAGAGCCATTTGAATAGTGGGGCATAGATGTTATTAGGGAAATCAATCCAAATTATTCATTACAACAATTATATATCCTAACAACTACTGATTATTTCACACGATGGGTGGAAGTGATTACATTACATAAAGTGAACGAAGATGTTGTCATTGACTTCCTATAAGAGAACATTATGACAAGGTTTGGAGTTCCAATTCTCTTTTTTTTTATAATGCATCTTATTTCTCATATGTTAAATAATTGAGTTTGCTTATGAAAATGGAATTAAGTTTCATTACTCAGCTAATTATTATACTCATGGAAATGGTTTAGCGAAATCAACAAATAAGAACTTATCTGAATTTTGAAGAAAACTGTTATTGAAAAACATGGGGTCACTCCAAATAATTCCTTAGGAGTGTCTCCCTATATTCTGGTATATGGAAAAGAAGCTTTATTGCCCCCAAAAATTCTTCTCTCGTCTTCACAGTTAGCTCAAGCCTCAAGGGGTTCTAGTAACGAATTTTTACAAGCACAAACTGACACTTTGTTAAAACTGGAGGAACTACGGAAAAAGGATAAATATGATTTCAACGAATGTCAGGGTATCATCAAAATATGGTTTGACAAGAGAAATATGGCACAAGAAACTTTGATATAGGAGACCTAGTTTTGAAATGGGATGATCCTCATGCAGAAAAGGGAAAACACACAAAGTTCCAACATTTATGGATTGGCACTTACCTAGTCACTAAAAATTTAAGCCCTCCAACTTACAAATTGCAAGATTTACAAGGACAGGAAGAAATTCTTCCTGTAAATGGCCTTTGTCTCAAACATTACTTTACTTAGATTCCTAGGAACCCTTTGTACATAAATAAACTTGTTGTAGTTGATTTTGTATTCCAGTTGTTTATTTTCCTATTTGTTTCACCTTATTTCATAGCCTTAGTTTGTTTTATTTTAATAAGACAGCTCAATTTTGGTGCTTGGAAGTATAGGCATCTGATTAAAATCAAAATTTTTGGATGTCAGGAATTGATTATGGGAAAGAGAAGATGATAATTTTCAATCATAATGAGATTCTTTAACTATTGGTATATGATTGAAAAGGAATTTGGTATTCAAGTTCACATTTGAATCATTATAAACCCTGTGAAATAACCAAGACTTATGAGGTCTGTATTACTATCTTGGGGTTTCATCCATTCTCACATTAATACCTATCTCAGGAAACATATCTTGATGGACCCATGGAAAGGAAGTAGTTCTGACGGATGTATGGTATTCAAAATGATCCCATTGATACAAATCAAAAATGTCCAAAAGTCTTAGATTGAAAAGTCAATTTCTTGAAATATTCTGTCTTAAATTAAAGATATGATGCTAAAGAAATAAATCGTCAGAACAAAAGGGTTGTCAAAACAAGAAAGATCAGCACGGTTCTTCTTAATCCATGAGCATGATAAGAAAACAAAGTTGTTGCTCACACAAAGGACATTGTGGATGGAAGAACACTTTGTGGATGGAAGAACTTGTACCAAATTCTCAAAGTAAAAGGAAGACTCAGAAATGTTTTCAGTCATAAAGAAAGCATCAAAAGAATGCTTATAGCATGGGAATGAGTAAAAAATGAATACATCTGTATTACTATGTTATGATCCTATGGAGTCTTATCTTATGGCAAATTAAAGAGAAAATTAACTTCATACTTTGACCCCATGAGAGTTATCAAGACACTGAGCTCTTGGTTACCCTACTCCCAAAGAAATGGTATAAAATGTGATGCTTGAAAAGTTGCATCCCTGGATAAATCTAGTTTAAAGAAGTCTCAAGAAATGCTTGTAATTAATCATTGAATATTCACAGTATAATACCATATGGAAATATTGTTGTTCAAAGAAGGTTTTTTCATAGATCTTTGTTCACCAGCTAGCCACCAATTGTTGCTGCTGCAAATGCTTCCCCAAAAAAAATTACATTTTAGGGCCCCTCATTCCATTTTTTGTTTTAAAAGCACGCCTACTCTTGTTTCCCAACTCAGCTAATCCCTACCTGCATACTTAGTTTCTCCTAAAATCTTGAGCATAAGGTTTTTCCCTAAGCCTGAAGAATGATTCTGGTAAAAAATACTTAGGCGCGACCAAGAAACAAGCCTTACAAGAAAATACGATTTGATTTAAGATAAATGGCAGGGAATCGCTCTGATCAAGATCCAATGGCCAATAAATGGTGGGAGAGGAAGTGCGGAATCGGAGAAGCCAAGTTTCACTTATGGAAAGGTTACAAACCTGATTTCCTACTTCCTCATTGATCCAACGGTTTGAACTTCATGAAAAATTGCACAATCCAACTTCATGAAAAATTGCACAATCAACGGCTCGGAAAGGGGGNCCTGATTTCCTACTTCCTCATTGATCCAACGGTTTGAACTTCATGAAAAATTGCACAATCCAACTTCATGAAAAATTGCACAATCAACGGCTCGGAAAGGTGGAAAAGAAAAGGCAAAGGCAGAAAGTTAAAGTTTGAACTTCGTGAAAAATTGCACAATCCAACTTCCGATTTTTGCTTTCCGCAAAAGACGGAAGCGAAAAGGTGGAAGCAGAAGGGCAGAGGCAAAAATGCAGAAATGGAAGATGCAAGTTTCACTTATGAAAAGGTTAGAAACTCAATTTTTGACTTCCGCATATATCCAATGGTCCAGAAGGGTTCCATGAAAATCAACGGCTGGGAAAGGTGGAAACGAAAAGGGCAGAAGCAGAAAAGCGGAATCGTAAGATGCAGGTTCTGGGAAAGTAAAGGTTCGAATCCCAATTTTCAATTTCTGCATAGATCGATGGTTTATAAAGCTTCTGTAAATATAAATGGCTCAGAAAGAATCAAAAGTGTGGAAGTAGAAATAAGGAAGCGAAGGATTGATTTTAAATTTTGAACACATTGGCAAGCCCGCTTTTTTATTTTCGCTTTCTGGAAGGGCGGAAGAGGAAAGGCAGAGGCGGAAGGTTAAAATTTAAACTTCGGAGAAATTTGAAAATCCAACTTCTGGCTTTCTGGAAGTGCGGAAGCGAAAATGCATTGCAAGAAGGTTAAATTTTAAACTTCAAATAAATTGGACAATCCGACTTCTCATTTTTTCTTTTCGGAAGTGCAGAAGCGGAAATGTAGAGGCGAAAGATTAAAGTTTAAACCTCAGAGAAATTGCATAATCCAACTTCCAATTTTCGCTTTTAGAAAGTGAGGAAGCAGATATGCGGAGGTGGAATGTTAAAGTTTAAACCTCCTGAAAGATTGGTAGCCCAATTTCTATTTTCCACTTTCCAGAAGGGTGGAAGAGGAAAGGTGGAGGCGAAAAAGTAGATTTCTAAATTGATAAAATTGACAAGCCTGATTTTCATTTTTTGGAAGGGCAGAGGCAGAAAGGAGCTGTCAAGACTGTATGATCTAATAGTACAAATAATACCCGATCCATCTTTGATTTAATCTAAGCCGTTCATTTTGTTTTTGGTTTGTGACTATCAACCATTGGAGAAACTGAGAAATTTTTATCCCAAAGCCTAAACTAATAAATTGGTTGGCATAACAGGGAATTGGTCATTATCTGTTTTTGTTTAATAATCAATGCATATCATTGCATGGAAATGCTGTGAATTATGTGGTTCCTAGATCAGATATATCTCTCATGGTGTTTCTTTGTATTTCACAGGTATTATAGTTTGACAGGTTAGGATGGGAGATTACAAGATGCGGGAAATAAAGAAGAATGAAACAAAACACATGGAGGTGCATCAGCATGACTAGTCCTTGAGCCAACAAAATCAATTTTGCAATGCAAAGATGCAGGGAAAATAAAGGAGCATGTGTTTCCATCAGGGTGAGACCTATGTAATTTGTTTTATTTGTTGTTTTATAAAATCGTTAGATTCATCCAAGTGAGCGAATAAGAAGCCTAGGAATCTCCTGGGTGATGTATAGAGATAGTATAAATAGGGGTGCAGAGCACCATAGAAAGGAATTTTTTCCTAGTGAAAGAATTTTGTACTATTGTTGTAAAAGAGATACCTCTTTTCTAATAAGAAGGATCATTTTGTTGGAACAAAGGGCATGCACAGAGATTTAATCGGAATGTGTGGAATGCATAATGTAGAAATATTTCTTATTTCTTATGTACATCATACATTGATATTGTTATAACCTCTTGGAACTATTTCCTTGGTCATGAATTTATGTTGTCTGTATAAATGTTTGTGTTGACAGGGTAATAAATGGTTTAATTATATTAGAGATACCTCTGGTATTCTTTCTATTGTGAATGTGATTATTGTTTTGGTATGGCTATCTATTAGACCTTTATGAGAATTTACAGTATATTACTCTAAACTCTAAATTTCTCCCTTTCCTGGGATAGAATAGTTTAGTTTTAGATCTAGATTAGACCTGCATTTTGCTTGGGCACCTGCATATCATTCTTTAAAAAAAAATCTTATAAATGGTGGACTGGGTTGTAACCAGTAAAAGATCAAAGAAATTAATCTACATTAGTTGGAACCATGAACCAGACGAATTCCCCATACCAAACAATGTCTGATCTAATTGGGACCGTTCACCGAGGAGAATTCCTACTGCTTGGTACCTAGGAATTTTTCAGGAATCAACAGGTTCTCAATACCTTGTCGACTACATCTTTCTCTTTTATTTCTACTCCAATTCCTCTAATGGAATTAACAATTTAATTTACTCTTAGAATATATTCTGCAATATTCTCTTCCTCTTTCATTTTTAGGCTTTGAAACTGTCCTTTTTAGGTGTGAAGTTTGGATTCCTTTACTTTGGGTGCCCCTTTGTAGACACATTTTAGTTTTTCCCAAGCATGTTTGGATGTTTTGCATTGCATAACTTTTACAAATACTAAATGTATCAACTCACTCAAAATTGCATTCAGATATTTTGCATTGGCCTCACATTTGCTTAGTTCTCCTTCGTCTATAGGTACATCTTTTGGTACTTCATATTCTATTTCAACAGACCTCTAAACTTTGTATCCAAGAGACATTAGATGGAACTTCATTCTTACACTCCAGTATGCATAATTATCTCCATTAAATAAAGGAGGTTTATTGGTGGTTAACCCTTGTTGATCCATAGTGGTTTTTTAATAGGATCTTCCTTCCAGTTGCTTAGACTATAGTGAAGGAACTTGATCTGATACCAATTGTTGGAATATTGGACAATACTGAGAGAGGGTGAATCAGTATTGATATTTTTTAATAATTAAAACCACTTTTAATTTACTTATTAACACACATGATCAACAAGAACATAGAACACAAATTTATCGTGGATACCCAATTGGGTAAACCACCAATATTTCCTATTATTGCAAAATTTTATTTTACAAATAGTTTTTGTCTACTACTATAGACAAGGATGGTACTATACCGTATTTACCAGCAACTACTAGAAGGAGGCTATGACCCCCTAGTTTATCACTTACTACTAAAAGGATGCTTATACACCCTATTTACTAGCTACTACTAGAAGGAGGCTGGGACCTCCTTGCAGGAAAATAGCCTTCCCTAGCACCACCCTACTGCCCTTATATAATAATTTGATCTCTAACTATTCTACATCACTCGATTTGTCAATTGAATGTACAGAGACACTTATTTGAAGGTTTAAAGCATTGTTTATAAACCCTCAAATATATCTATTCATTCATCATTCACATATCTTCATCATGACTCTTCACAGAAAAATAAAATAATTCAAAATTACTTCTCCATTTGTCGTTTTTTAACTCTATTTAATTTATCAGTTGCGACCTTTTGCAAATTCTTTTCTGCAACAAATATTTCCACACTCATATTTTTCGAACCAACCTTTCCACAATTTGTGGGAAATTATTTCTTCTTCAATTGTGGGTTGCAGATTGCAGATGTGCACTTTGACTCTTCTTGAAAATTGCTTCTACAATTATATTTCTACAACGACCTTTCCACAATCGAAAACTTATTCCTTCCGCAATTGCAGATTTCATATTGCGGGTATGCACTTTGACTCTTCTCGAAATGGGCTTTAGCAACTTCGGTGAACCATCGATCACTTTGTGGAATCCTCCTCGTCCATTGATCAATTATCAAACATAGAATTTCACTTTGGTGCTTCGGAATGTTATATTCCATACACATTTACTCTTCTTATTCTTTCCTTATCGTCTACTATTTTATTGATATGATCGTAGCCATCCAACCTCTGCTAAATAAGTTTCCCGCAAATCCACGACTCTGAGTTGATTGATCAGAGGATTGATCAATTAAGCTCAATCAGACTTCACCTAACTTGATCCCCTCGCTAGATCCTCTCATGTCTATTTCCATATTTATCACATATTCCATCGCTTGATCTTCCATCACTTATTCCTCTCTCATTACCGAACTCTTTTGGCATCAATGACAATTCCTTCCAACATTCCCTTTCATAGGTTGGAAGCTTTACTCTGTCTATGAAAAAGGGTTAATTCCTTTTGTCCTGAGTTGAAAAGGAAGGATCCCTTCTCAATTAGGATGTTTGAGTGGGCCCTAGATAGATTATAGGACTACCTTAATTGTCTGGATGTGCATAAAACCAAATGGATTTGGATTGGACATCATTTTCCTATACTTTAGTGCTCTTTGGTGGATGGAGAAGAGAGTGAATTCTGGAATATTATTACTGAGCAGAGAGGATTTTACACTATAATTGAAGGGGGGTAATCCTCTTATAAGTGTAGTGATGAATGTTTCAATAGTTATCCAAGTACCCTTGTCAGTGGAGCACAGTCTTAGTTTGCATGAGGACATTCAAACATTTTGGTTGGGGGAGATGAAGGGTTGTGTATATGACACTTTTTTTCTCCTCTTTGTTCCTCATTTATGAACTTTTTGACTTGTTCCTATACCATCACTAGATCTCTTGACCACATTTATCAAGGTTTTGGATTTGGTAAGGATTGATTATGTTTTCCTTGATATTTTTCATTTGTTAATGATCTGGATAGAGTTATGTTGCCATAATTTCCAACTAAAGAAGTGTTGTTTCAGGTTCACCATTATTCTAATTTCAGGTTGCAGAATGGAGTAATCATGGAAGGCTACAAATAATTGTAGATAAGTCTCAATTTTATACATATTATGCAATCAAAAGCTAAATGTATAGTTTGATCAAGGCTCCTAGTCAGTTTAATGTGATCCTACTGATCATTATAAATCATTTTTTGGTCAAGCTACTGAGTGTGTTTCATGGTTCCATAGCTAATCCAGGTATCAGTGGTTCTATAGCAAGCCCAAGGATTGCAGAACTGGTCAACGACTTGTAATTTGTTGGGTCATCTAACAAATATGTTTATTGTTTTGATATATTTTTAGAAACACCTCAACTCTTCATGCTACCACCCCTGGATTGGCTCACGAGATATTTTGAAAATCAAAACGATTAACCTTATTTGGAAATAGGTTGTATCTGTGCACTTCTTCATAATTTTCCTTATGTAGGTTTATGTATAAAAACTTGGAATCCTCTCAGAGGGGGGTTAGCCATCATTTTACATAGACTTAATGAATGTTGTTGTAATTAGACTCTATTTTATAAATATGCTACTTTCCTGATTTCGGATGTGTTAATCAATTTGGTGTGAGTGATTGGCTTGTTCATCCCCTGTCTCGGAAGGAAGGGACCCCTTCTATGTTGTTGTAGTTAGTATTTTTCTTCGTTCATGCAATATGATATTTGATTTATTGTTTTGCATTTATAATTTGTTGTGTTGATCATAGTTGGGTGTGAATGTTTAAATTGTGATACGATCGAGTAGTGCAATCATTTTTATTATTATTAAATGCAGAGGGATGTGTGCTTGGTGAATGTCAGATCAAAGAAATAACTTTGATGTGAAATAGTCACATTAAATATTTCTTGGAATTATGTTGTTAGCAATAGAAGCATGTTGCTAAGACTCAATTAGTCCATTATGATTCTATTATTGTAGTTGTTGTTTTACTGAGTTTGTTTCTTACAAGGATTTTTTAGTTGAGTAATTTAGATCCCGTTATTGAATTTCTTTTCGTAGTGTAGTGAGGTAATCAGTTGTAATCAATAGACAACACTTCCAGTTGGAGTGATTGTAGTTTTTTTCCTGTAGGAGTGATTTTGTTATAAAGACCATTCACCATGCAGTTGCATTTTCAATCTAGTTTTACTAGCTATTGACTTCCTCTGTATCACAAATCATTCAAATTACAGTGTCTAACACAAAAATTGTTGAGTAGCTCATAAGTCTATGGAACCCCAGGTTGACAATTTATGTACAAATTTCCATTGCAATTTTATTAAAAGGTGAAAGAAAATCTCATCATGTGCTACCATGAGCATGAGGATTAGCCTAGACTAGCTTCCTCATTTTTGTATTGTATTTATACTGAAAGCTTCAAAGCTTCATTTTTTCCCATTTATATGTACAAGAGACTTGATGGCTCCATATTTGGGTGACTTTAAAGCATATGGCTTCAGTTTGTATCTCAGCAATAGTTTATATATAACAACTCTTATTTACATGTGTGTGTGTGAGATGTGTTATGTGTATGAATGACTACTTATGTATTTATGTGATTCAAGTGTATGAAAATAATGTTTAAAACAAGATTTAAATATGAGCAAGATACAAATCCAAGAAAAAAAATTCCAGTGAATCGGCTGCTGTAGTTAAATGTCTTGGGATGTGATGGTAGGAAACCTGTTCAAAAGAACTTTCCAAAAGTCGAACTCTTTGGAATGTACAAAGAAGTAGGGAGTTCTGGATAGTGTGTAATTGACTTAGCCAATTTACAACTAACTCTGAATCTAGGTAAACCCTAATCTGACTCGCATCATTAGCTAGAGCTTCATTCAACAAACCAATCACTGCATGTTACTCTACAAGATTGTTTATTGTGGGACCTAAACAATTTCATCCTAACCTCACTAGATCACCAGTAGGAGAGTACAATACCCAGGTTGTTGACATGATATTCAAGGTGTAATGACTAGCACCATTTGTGAAACCACAATAGGTGTTAAAGTGTTCATTTTAAACATGACACTACATAAGCAGGTTTGTTTAATACACATATTACATTCACATCAAACCCGCACTTCAAAATACACATAGAACTCTATAAACACTATATACAAAAAACCTATGCTATATGACCTAGGCATAGTATTTTTTAAGGTAGATCCCATTCTGAGGCTCTCCAAAGGTTATTCCATCATAATCCATTAATTCATATGCTCCTTTTTCCAAGACATGGCTGAAAACGTAGGGTCCATGCCACATGGATTCCAGCATTCCACCCCCTAATTTGTCATGTTTTTGGTCATATGTCAAGACCAGATCACCTTCATTAAAGAGTCAAGGTTGAACATATATGTTGTATTGAGCTTTAATTCGTCATTTATGCAGCTCATTTTCCAAGGTGGCATCTCGACGAGTCTCATCAACCTTGTTTAAATATATTCTTCCTATGGAGTGGTGTTGGGTAGAAATTGCATTTCCAAATTTAGAGAAGCGATTTTGCATTCTATTAGAAGAGTAGCCTCCAACCCATACACTAACTAAAAAGGTGTGAAGCTGATGGATGTCTTGATAGTAGTCCTATAGGCCTATAATGTGGAAAATAGTTGTAAATTCCAGTTGAATTTGGCACATCCTACCATCCATTGAAGCATAGTTTTTAGTACCTTATTGATAGCCTCAACCTGGTCATTTGCCTATAGGTAGTAGGGTGTAGAGTTTTCATGGTGGAAACCTAGCTTAGCAGTCAATTTCGACATCATCTTATTCTGAAATTGTGAATCGGGATCGGTAATAATGGCCTGAGGAACTCCGAATCTAGCGATAATATGGTTGAAAATAAATAGGGCAGTCATTTTCCATATTCGACATATGTAGGCATAGCCTTAGCCCATTTTGTAAAGTAATCCACAACTACAATGATGTAACTGTTCCCCTCGGTTGAGGTAAGGCTTACAGTGCATGAAATCGATGTCCCATTTTGTGAATGGACCAACAATTATGATAGGATACAACAAAGCAGGATGGGTGCACTTTTTAGATGTGAAATGTTGATAGGGAAGGAATTGTTTTACAGCCTCGATACAATATTTAAAGGTCAAGGGAAAAAAGTACCCAATGCGTAATATTTTATGGGAAGTAGCCATCCCAGAAAGATGACCATGACAAGCTCCTGAGTGATAGTCATTTAAAACTAATTCATCCTCTTCATGAGTTAAGAAATGTCACAAAATTGCATCAACACCACAATGATACAATATATGAATGATAATAAGGTAGTACTTAGAGTGATGACAAATACGACGATGTTCGAATTGGGTTGCATTAGGTTGGAAGCATTGTGTCTAGAGATAGAGAATCAAGTCTCCATACCAGGGGGCAAACGTACTAATGAGGAACATTGATTGATCTAGAAATGAATCAAAGGGAAGTGTATCCTCAGCAATACGGGGAAGGTCACACATAAACTCAGTGAAGATGAGATACTTCTTAGAACTGGATTTCACAAATTCTAACTCAAATTCCTAGAGGATAACAATCCATTTAGAGTATTTTCCCCCAAGCACTTAGTGAGTCTATATGTAATACATGGGGTTGGAATCTGCATATATCGTAGTTTTTCGGGGCAAGATGTAATGACAAAACTTATGGACCGCGATGACCATGGCCAGAGCTAATTTATCCACTTGTGAATACCTGGTTTATGAATCCAAAAGACTCTTACTAAGGTAATATATCACATTTTCATGTTTGTGTTCATTTCTTTGAACCAATATCATGCCGATGGTGGATAGGGATGTATCCATGTACATGGAACTAGTCCTTGGTATAATTGGGTGGTTACAGAACAGGTGCATGCGTAATGGCATGTTTGAGAGTGTTGAATGCATGTTGCGCCAGGTCATCCCAAACAAAAGGTGTGTCCTTCTTTAAGAAATGCATGAAACCATGAGTTTTCTCGTCATAGTTGTAGACGAATCGAGGTAAAAAAATTTCCTTCCCTTGCAAAATTTTGAGTTCTGTAAATTTTGTAAGCGGAGGTAAGGCCAAGATGGATTCAATTTTAAATGGTTTTATACGGATTCCATCCTTGGACACGATGAAACCAAGCAATATTCCAGTTTCGACACAAAAAACACACTTATGTGGATTTAACTAGATGTTGTAATGGTGGCACATAAGAAAAATGGCTCTCATATGCTTAACATGGTGATCTTGCAGCTATGAATGGGAACACAAGTCATCAAGGTATGGTTCCACGATGTGTTTGATGTCATGGAAAGCATAAGACATGGCGCGTTGAAATATAGTGTCGGTGTTCTTCAAACCAAAAGGTAACTTATTATAGGAAAAGGTCCCCCATGGGAAAATAAAATATGTTTTGTGTTGATCAAATGGGAGTATCTCAATCTGATTGTATCCAGAAAATCCATCCATAAATGAAAAGATAACACTTCCGATGCAGTTATTGATGATTTGATCGATATAAGGGGTAGGGAAGTTGTCCTTAGGACAAGCCCTATTGAGGTCCTGAAAATTGTTACAAACCCTAATGATGCCCTATTTTTTGTTTATGAGGAAAATATTAGACACCAATTCAGTCAAAGGTACAGGGTAAATAAATCCATCCTTAAGAAGTTTCTCAATTTCTTCCTTAATGGTTGTTGCTTTCCGTGGATTAACCTGTCGTAATTTATTACAGACTCGTTTGGGATCAGGGTAAGTCCTAATTTCTTGGACCACGATAGAAGGATCTATCCCTAGAATTTCTTCATATGTCCAAGAGAAAATATCTCTAAATTCTTTAAAAATGGTCGTATAAGACTTTAGTTCTGAAACAAAAGAATTTTGGCCTAGGTTGATGTTTTCTACAACTCTAAGCTTCACTAATATATTGATTGGGATGGTCTTACTAATGTTTCTCAGATTCCCCTCAGACTCAACATCATGGATGAGTAACAGTGACTAAGGATTAGCTACGATATCAAATTAAACCTTTGTTCCAAAGTGGTCTTCCACCATATGGTAATCGGGAAAGAAAGAGGATTGATGATGATGATCTTTCCAAGGCATCTCGTCTAAAGACATGAATTCCACAATTGACTCATCAAAAGGAAGGGTATGCAAAATATAGTCCAGGGATGGGGAGGAGTGTTAAGATTTCATATGCTATACTAGATAT
Organism: Pseudotsuga menziesii; assembly: GCA_001517045.1. NCBI lineage: Eukaryota > Viridiplantae > Streptophyta > Pinopsida > Pinales > Pinaceae > Pseudotsuga > Pseudotsuga menziesii. The sequence goes on along the minus strand of LPNX010863431.1, from coordinate 153,868 downwards.
CATTAGTGTTCAATTCAAATTCACAATAGTACCATATGCAGAATCACTGAAAGAAACACAATCACAAGATAGACATGGTATTTATTTTGGGAAACCCTCAAGGGGAAGAAAACCCAGCAAAACTTCCTCTATATAAGATGTATAATATATAACCCCAAAATAGGTATTATCCTCCTTGATATTTTGTCTCTCTCTCTCTCCTTTGTGATACACAAGTGAGTGAGTCTGTGTCCAAATAAGAAGCATGTTAGATTTTTATCATTCAAGCTAGCATTATGATCTTAGGATCTTTAACTAAGAGAATAAAATGCACATCAATAAACACAAGAGACAAGAGACACAAAGAATTTTCCTTGGGGAAACCATAAATGGAGAAAACCCTACAACTTCCTCAGAGATAGAATCACCACCAAAAGTAAAACCTGAAAACATAGAGATGATCTCCCGAAAGCAGTAGTCTCTCTCTTGTCCCACCAACTTCTCTTTCACTCATGCGCCCCAATGAGTGAGTGTGTGTGTGTGTGTGATAAATAGAGAGGCTCACTCTCTATTTATATTCTTTCATTCACTTGAATCCCACTCCAACATGTCAGCCTCACTTAACAATTACTTACTGGAGCCGACATCTCTAGGAGTGTCTAATAACCCTAGTGCCCCACAAGTTGTGGGTACTTTTCCTCCTCCGACCAACAAGGAGGGTTATCCTTAACACAATGGTGGGGACTATTGCCCCAACTTAAAATGACTCACCTAGGTTCGACTTCTCTAGGATAGTCTAATAACCCTAGGGCCCCACAACTGCAGGGACTTTAACCCTTGACCAATAGGAGGGTTACCCACAATGAGTTGACATGACTTGTTTACATTACAGAACCTCCCGATAGGAACATCAAGGCATGACATGACTTGAATACATTACAGACATATCCTGGAATAAACATCGGGTTACAATACCTAAGATATACGGATGAATACATTCTGAAGTTACAAATACATTAACACTCACTCTTAACTAGGAAGGTATTCTCTCGACACAATTTATCAGCACAAGTCTTCTTCTCTGTATCATCTAGATCATCATCGAGTCCTTGTCATCTTCAATTCATCTTCATCTTCAAGTCATATTCATCTTCAAGTTATCTTCATCTTTGGATCTGGATCATCACTGGATCTGGATCATCACTGGATCTAGATCATCACTCGATCTGGATCATCATCACTGGATCTAGATCATCACTCGATCTGGATCATCATCACTGGACCTAGATCATCACTTGATCTGGATCATCATCACTGGATCTGGATCATCACTCGATCTGGATCATCACTGCTGGATCATCATCACGGGTGTTATATCATGATTCTTCTCGTCACAGGAATTTCTACAGAGCCAGCCCTTTTTCATGTTGGTTGTAGGCCTAGCCACCATGTAGGTCTTCTTCAGTGTTTATATCTGACCCTAAGTCAGAATGACCCGCCCAACACTTACATCTGACCATGAGAGGAACACATCCAACACCATGTCAGAAAGGTATGCCTAGCACTCACATCTGACCATGATAGGAACCAATCTAGTCATGCCATAAAGGCCCAACACTTAAAATCACCAACACGATAGGACACACCTACTATCATCTGTGAAAAGGAATAGCACTCACATTCACCAATGTGATAGGACACACCTACTATCATCTGTGAAAAGGCTCAGCACTTACAACCACCAGCATGATAGGAAACAACTACTATCATCTGTGGAAAGGCACAACACTCACATCCACTAGCATGGTAGGACACACCTACTACCATCTATGGAAAGGCACGGCACTTACAATCACCAGCATGGTAGGACACACCTACTACCATCTGTGAAAAGGTGCAGCACTCACATCCACCAGCATGATAGGACACACCTACTATCATTTCTGGAAAGGCCAGCACTCACATCCACCAGCATGATAGGGCACACCTACTATCATCTGTGGAAAGGCTCTGCACTTACATCTGATCATGTGGGAACCAATCCCACAGTCACATCAAAATGGCTCTTAGTCCTAGACTAGGGATTCCTGGTAACTGACCAGGCGCCTCCATTCAAAGAATGGAAACAACCCTTATATCTGATCAAGTGGGAACACATCCCTCAATCACATTAGAATGGCCATGCACTCATATCTGATCATGTGAGAACACATCTCACAGTCATATCAGAATGGCCCTCAGTCCTAGACTGAGTATTCCTGGTAACTGACCAGGCACCTCCATTCAAAGAATGGTAATTTCCCTTATATCTAATCATGTAGGAACCAATCCTACAATCATATCAGAATGGCTCAACACTCACATCTGACATGGAAGGAACCAATCCTCTCACCATGACAGAATAGCTTAGCCCTTACATCTGACCATGGAAGGAACCAATCCTCTCACCATGTCAGAGTGGCTCACGGACTCCTCACTTCCCCTTGGAAGGAACCTCAATCTGGAGAACACCAAGCTTCTCCCTAAAGTACTCAAACTTCACTCTGGATAATGGCTTCGTCAACACATCAGCTATATGTTCATCTATCGCAACATATTGGAGCTTCACTACTCCCCTATGCACCATATCCCTGATATAGTGATACTTGATCTCGATATGCTTCGACTTGTCATGTAACACCAGGTTCTCCGACAACTTCACACAACTCTGGTTGTCACAATATATACAAGTAGCATCCAATTGGAGATCAAATAAATCAGACAGTATCTTCCTTAGCCATACTTCCTCACAACTAGCTGAAAAAGCTGCGACATACTCTGATTTAGCTGTACTTAGTGCCACACAGGATTGCTTCCTGCTAAACCAAGAGATCACACCTGATCCCATACTGAAGCAACACCCTGAAGTGCTCTTCCTATCGATGGCATTTTCTACCCAATCTAAATCAGCATAACCCTCCATATTAATCTTCTGACTCACCTCATACTTGAACCCACAATCAAATTGTACCCCTCAGGTACCTTAGAATATGCTTTGCAGCAATCAAGTGAACATATCTTGGATCTGTCAAGAACTAGCACAAGGTGTTCATAGCAAAGCAAATATCAAGTCTTGTGTTCGTCAGGTACATCAAGGAACAAATCATCTGACCATACATCGTGGCATCAACCGACTCTGATGAAGCAACACTCAATAGTTTTAGGTTCGATTCCATAGGTGTGTTCATGCAGTCCATCATCCTAAACCTATTCAAGATATCTATAGCATACTTCCCTTGTCCGCACCTCCATGCCTAGAACGTAGTGCATTGACACATAACAGGAGCATCACTGTTCTTCCGCCTTCAACCTTGAATCAAAGATTGGAATCCACTTTAATCTCAGTAAATATTAGAGTCATCAGTAATATATCCATCATGTCATACCATGTCAAACCTCAGGATATTTTGCAGTCACTCCCTCTGAAGCATCATACTCCCTCTATCTTCCGTACTCTATGCACTGAAACATTCTGTACTGGAGTGACAAGTAGCTTCCTCTGCTACTAATATTCTATGTATCCATCTAGGGTCACTAGATACCAAGATCCTCTATCTTTGAAAGCATTCTTCTCACACCCATCTGTGAGCTTGTCATCCTTTATCAACCTTGTAGCAAAGGTTCAGATCTTCATCAAGCTCCTCATGTATGTGTTATCCCATGGGTGTCTTCTGAGCTCCTACAAGGCCTTCTTTCATTTTCACACATGATTATGCTTGTCATCTGACTTCACTTCCAGTGGCTGCAATTGTCTCTTCGTATTCTATGTCTTCTTTTCATGAGAAGCTGCGTGCTACGAATATTTCCTTGTATCCCACGATGTTTCCATCTACTACATGATGGAACTACAAAATTTCCTTCATGTATCGATACTGCATTTTAGACATCATTCTTCTTGAATTGGTCTTCCCTTTCTTCTTGGTTACTTCTTCATGGATGGAAGGTTCTACATCAATGATGTTACTGCATTCGTCATATTATTCTTCATCTTGAACTGTCGTCACTTGTTCTTCGGAACAAGTCTCATCCTTCTTTGCTTGTAGGCGATTATGTATGCAGTCTTTCCTACAAGTCAAATGCATTTGTATGGTTAGAAACATTTCATAAGGAATATTCATACTGGCAAATTCTTATGCATAAATATATGATCATGCAACTACTTTATACAATACAACATTCATCCATATCTCATGGAAACTTTCTAGATGCCTTCCATCTCTACCAGGACAACATTGAGATTGTGCACTAGTCCAATATGTCAGCAAAGAGGTTTCATTCTAGATAAGCAGCAATGGAGAGTTGTATAGCACCATGAGATACTTACCCATCACATGCATATTAGTAGTATAATGTCATTAATACAAACATTCTATCATGCATGATACATCAATTGAATATAAACAAATGCATAACAAAACAATATCATGAAATGACAATTGAATACTTATCTATATTTGTTTCGTGGGTGGACTCCTTCTTGAGCCTTCAGCTTCATCATCTTGTTCATTCATAATAGCATCATTTCTTATCCAAATGCTAAGGTGGATAAGAGGTTCTTCAAGAGTTGATTTCTTTGTATTCCTCATCGCTTGAGGGATCTTCTTTGGATGGTGAGAGCTTGATCTTCCGTTTCTCCCATCTTCTCTTCTCTTCTTATGAGTCAAGCTTCTTCTTCTTCCCAAAGTCTATTGAAAGTAATCACTTCCTTTTGGCACACATTCCTCAAATGAATGAATCCCATGATCCTGGGAGGCCATTCAAGGTGGCTATCATCACTTCTTCATTCTCCACTTCTTCTTCTACTGCTACAATTTGTTCTTTGATTTGAGAGACCCCCATAAAGTATGACGATATGATCTTTGCATTCTGGATCTTCACATTCTTCAACTGTTTTCTCAAATTCATATTCTGATTTATGTTCTTCCCTTCAAATAGCTTGGTCAAGGAGTCAAACATCTCTTTCGGTGTCTTTAGGGAAGACACTTGTGGTACAAGGTGATACATGATTGAATCAACAATGATATTATTGGCCTTGACCAAGTTCTTCTTGTGTAAGGCTTCTAGCCTCATCTCCCTCTGGCACTGGAACCTCTCTACTCATGTAGGCATCCAATTCATTTTATTCAGAGAGATCGTATACTTTCGTGCTTTTAATTTCTCAACTTCACCAATATTATCATCAAGCTAATGTGATAGATCACTTTGAAATGAGAACCTCAAATGAAAATAGCAAAAGATTAGATCTTATCGATTTGAGGTGTCCATCCTAGTTCCGGAGCTGGCTGATCTAGGGTTTGTCAGAGAAACCCTAATTTTAAAAACTTGGAATATTTCAAATATTATTGGATACAAATATATATCTCTTCAATTTGTGCTGTTTAATGTACTCCTTTTCTGAAAACAGTGGAGGGAAGCTCCCGGAACAAGAAGCCCTAGTTTACCAATTTCTTTTGCAAAAATGTCTGATATTGTTTATGTGGTATCTCTGAAATTAAAACTCCTCTATGTCTAAAACTTTGTACTAATGTATCCTTGCCTATTCCAATTTCAAACCATATGTTTCATTAGAATTGGTTTCACCAATTGGGACTTATGATCTTTTTCCCAAGGTGACCTGTTACAGGACTATTCAGCACAGCGAAGTTGTACGGACTTCCACGTGTCCCTTTTTCATCTTCTGGGTCTGAAACTTAGACCATAGAAATTAAATTCCATTCCCTTTCTGTAACATCTTCATAAATTTCATTTGGACCTTTGTAGCCCAAGATATAGCAATTCACCCCAGGTGTCCTGTTTAGGGATGAATCCTAGAAGAGGCTAGAACCCTAACTTGGAGGGATCATATCTCCTAGGATAAAGTGAATATGAAGCTGAATTTTGGACATAGTGTAAACTAGGATTTCATATTAGGCATGTGAAAGTTTCATCTCTTGATCACTCTCCAATCCCGAGATATATCGAATGTACCAAAACGTATCAGTTTTAGTATTTAGGGTTTTTCCAGCTCGGAGTCAAACTAGGTTTTGACTTTCCCGGAGTTTCACCCAACCAAAAATCTTGACCCGAGTCTCTAAAATTAGATTTTGATGAGGAGATAAATTCTATTGTGGGATCACTCAAAAATTCATCTTCTGTAAGAAGCCTTAATTTCCCGCACCAAAAACTGAAAATGCTCGGAATCGAATTCTGCTTCGACAGAAATATGCGTCCTTCAATGGAGAGTCATCCTAGCATACTTTTGCTGATGGATTGTGGAGAGAAAAACAAAAAGTAAGAATCCATAGCTTTTGTAGCTGCACAATTTCTTCTTCTTAGGTTAGCTTTGATTCCATGTTATATTTTTATCATTCAAGCTAGCATTATGATCTTAGGATCTTTAACTGAGAGAATAATATGCACAGCAATAAACACAAGAGACAAGAGACAGAAAGAATTTTCCTCGAGGAAACCATAAATGGAGAAACCCCTTCAACTTCCTTAGAGATAGAATTAGCACCAAAAGTAAAACCCGAAAACATAAAGATGATCTCCCGACAACAGTAGTCTCTCTCTTGTCCCAGCAACTTCTCTTTAAATCATGCGCCCCAATGAGTGAGTGTGTGTGTCTGATAAATAGAGAGGATCACTCTCTATTTATATTCTTTCATTCACTTTAAGCCCACTCCAACATGTCTCCCTCACTTAACAATTACTTACTAGAGCCGACATCTCTAGGAGTGTCTAATAACCCTAGTGCCCCACAACTTGTGGGGACTTTGCCTCCTTCGACCAACAAGGAGGGTTATCCTTAACAAAATGGTGGGGACTATTGCCCCAACTTACAATGACTCACCTAGGGTCAAATTCTCTAGGATAGTCTAATAACGTTAGGGCCCCACAACTGCGGGGACTTTAACCCTTGACCAATAGGAGGGTTACCCACAATGAGTTGACATGACTTGTTTACATTATAGAACCTCCCGATAAGAACATGGGGGCATGCATGACTCAAATACATTACAGACACATCCCAGAATAAACATTGGGGTACAATACATAAGATATACGGATGGATACATTCCAAAGTTACAAATACATTAACAAAGCACAACTCTTCTATTTATACACAATGAGCCAACTGAATTTTACGCTAAACAAGTCAGCCCCACTAAAATGTCTGGTCCGACTTCACTTAGGAAGACTCAAAACTGTATTTTATGTAATTCATTAGGGTACTAATGACCCAACTTACAATGGAGAATTTACCTCATGACTCTATGAATACCAATTACAATAGTGACACCTCGATGGAGGAATAATAACAACTCCCTTGGGTTACATCAGTAAAATACATTTAGAATATCCTTTGAAGTTACAATATTTCAACAATCCCCCTTAATGAGAATTTTATTCTACTGACAACATCATCATAGACTATAGGATAAGAAAGAGACAATATATTCAGCAGTATCTAGGTAATACATCTATACGTCATAGGAAGTTTTCACAATTAGTAACTGGAATAGTTACTCTTCAATGTCTTCATCTTCTGCATCACACTATCACTTGATCCTTTTGCAGCAACACTTTGACATTTCAATCCTTTGTAACAGCACTTTGATCTTCTGATCCTTTGTAGTAGTACTTTGATCTTCTCGATCCTTTGCAGCAGCACTTCGATCTTCTCGATCCTTTGCAATAGCACTTCGATATTCTCAATTCTTTGTAACGGAACTTCAATCTTCTCGATCCTTTGCAGCAGCACTTTGATCTTCTCTATCCTTTGCAATGGCACTTTGATCTTCTTGATCCTTTGCATCAGCACTTCGATCCTTTGCAGCCGCACTTTGATCCTTTTGATCCTTTGCACCAACACTTCGATCTACTTGATCCTTTGCAGCCATGCTACCTACAATACACATGATCACTTTGTGGGATGATCAATACCTATCACTTTAAGACATAGGTCCAAGCATGATGCAATCCTCCATCATCCTGGTCCATAGTATCGACCATATGAATCGTCTACAATTGAATGTAGATATCAACCACACCTAGATGCAATCCCTATCATCCGTAAGGACTCATCGTAGACCATCCATACCACTGAGGTTAGGACCACTCCTGACTGAGTGTTATACTACAATATCTACACATATGTGTAGGCATACTCTTCCATGCAAGAGTATTGTCTGTAGAGTAGATCACAACCGCATAAAAAATGTTGGCCCTCATCATAGAACATCCTTACCACTGATGTTAGAACCACTCCAAATTGAGTGTTGTACAATGATGTCCATGAGGAATCGTCATAGAGCATCCATACCACTAAGTTTAGGACCATTCCCAAGCGAGTGTTATTCTATGGCATCTACATATGAATGTAGGTATACTCTCCATACAAGAGTAATGTCTGCAAAGCATATCTCGACCACATACAACTGTCGGTCCTATCGTCTGTGACGACTCATCGTAGAGCATCCTTACCACTGAGTTTAGGAACACTCCTAAGCGAGTATTATTCTACGTTATCCAAAAATGAATTTGGGTACTCTCCATGTGAGAGTAACATTTGCAGGGTCATCCTTATCTAGTAAGGACCACTCTCATGAACAAAGTGTTATACCTTCCATCCTCAAGAGAGGATACTATGGTCCATAAGTAGATTTCGGACCTTGTAAGAATATTCACATGAACTTGACCTATTTCATGTTAGAGCATCACTATCATCCCATCATCGATGTCATTCTCATCATCACTCTCCATTTTTCAGGAGGATCCATATTATCAACCTGCTCCCCCTTTGTCTGAGGAGGGTTCATATCTTCGACTTGATGTTCCTTCCCAAGGAGAGCCCATGTCTTCGATTTGTTCTTCCTTTTCGAAGAAGGCCCATATCTTAATCACTTTTAGTACCAACATCTTGTCCCCTACATCTCCAACTTTCTCCCTCAAGATCTCTTGAATGACTTAGGCTAGATTATCAAAGCAACAGCATAAAATTACTCTCTCCTCAACCATGGGAATTGAGTCTATTTTTATAGGCTTGCAATGGATAGGGATGGTCGAGAAATTTATGGGTGAGGTGACTAGGAGATCCTACAAGGATGGATCTCGAGCTCAACTAACCCTAGTGATCAAGGATAAGGGTGTCGTGAATCCTTCTTTCAAGAAGCGTCGTGAGACCTTCTCTTTTTCACTTTTTACTAAGGGCACCGATCTTTGTTCACCATGACAAAGTATTTCTGGGAATAACCATGCCTTGCTTAAAGGGTAAATGCAGTGCCACCACTTACTACCAATGCATTACAGGTGGTGCTGAAGAAAGTACTGCTTTTTTACTAAAGGGTAGAAGCGATGATGTATTTTCACATTCAAATTTGATGTTTGGACCAATGTTATTGGCTTCACAATTTGGGATTGAGGGAAACACTAAATTTTTGGATCTTATCACATGCTAATGATGAGATTTAGGTATAATAGAATGCCCCCCAAAGCATGAGGCTAGAGGGATACGATAGGCGAGAGCTTTGAAAGAGCAACTTATCACTTCGAGGCAAGAAACAGTTTGATCGGATATCATCAACCAGGACTCTGCAATACATCAATACTTTTTACTCATGAGCAAAATGTGTCTTCATCATGGCTGCAGACAAATATAAGGCAGATCCATGAGAGAGATTAAAAAACATGGCTACTAGAATATAGCATAGATCCATGTGATAGAGGACTCAAACTTGGACATAGATACCAGACATAAAATGTAGATCTATTTCATATAGACGCAAATTTGAGCATAGTCATGACCATACAAATGTGGATCCATGTTGGTACTTCATACAACATACTCCCTCGCAACCTAGGGAGAAAGCTATGAGTGCTTTCAAACAGATACCCAAGGTCTTCATCTCGTCTTCCACAAAGTACGATTCTATCCATGTGATTACAATAATCTGAAGTCGAACATGATAGAAACCACTTGATTACTATTCAATGATGTGAACTGTTAACAAGTGCGAGGGAAATCACCATTGATGTCAATGATTCCCAAGGTACTCTAGTACAATCTACTAAGTGTGAATAGATGTTTTGATGTCGAACACTTAGTTGAATCTCTTGATCAAAGGTCAATTATGTGAACCTATGTCGAGAGTGAGAGAATCTGTCATTAAGGCATACAGATCTCAAGGTACTAAACTTGTTTCTAAGACTAATTCCAGGATGATGAGCTGATGTCGATAGGAATAGTCTCATCGAATGAGGGTCATGATGAATCCCACATCAATGACACAAAACTCAGAACAAAGTTCTGGAATGTTGTACATAATGTAACCATTGGAATGACTCAAAAAGTACTGCCACAAAGGCTATTTTAACTGCAGAGGTAAACTTCTAACTTCCCTTTAAACATCGAGCAACACGACAAAAAGACTTTGCATCATTGACTCAACGAGGTGGAACACAATATGAAATTGTATAATGCATTCTTTGAAAGAATCAAAGGAGTGACATGACTCATGAAAGTGGATCAACTCAGAGACAAGCTGATTTACCCAATCGATTGAATGAAATGCATACAAGTGCCATGTTCAAAGGTGATGACAAACTTCCGTTTTATTCGCAAAATGAATTGATTCCCTTCCCGTAATTTCCCCATCATGATTGATGAGTGTCTCTTTTCATTTTTGTGAGTCCATATAGGGTAACAAAAAATTGTTGTAGCTTATCCGAAGACAAGTCCATTCTCATACATTTTACGAACTTGAGAAAGGAGGGGTTCATTCCCAAAAAAGGTCTCTCAGTGTTTAATTTAACGAGTCCAATGAAATTTAACTTGGTATCGTTCACATTTAGAGACTCTGAACGAAGACAAAAGAAGACTCCAAAGGGTCCTTTTTCATATGATTTAGTCTCTAGGGCCCGAAAAAGTTTAAAATAATACCCCAGAGAACTCTTCTAGTCATGATTGGCTGCAGTGTTCCTTTTTTGTAAATAGTCCATCCGAACCGAAAAAGAGATAACCTACCATCAGAGAGATGACTCTTCAAATACTTTCATGAGTATGAAGAAGACAAGTACTTGAAAATATTTTCATATTTAGGGAGTCCAAAAAGAGTTTAAAGGAGACTCCATTAGGTCTCTTTTCATGATGACGATTTTTACGAGTCCGAAAAGAATTGGAAAAAGACTCGGAACATTGATACTTGTTTTTGAGAGCGTGATCAAAATATCGAACACTTGAGGACTTTTTTCGTTTTCAAAAGTACAAAAAAGTAAAAAACGAACTTTCCAATAGACTTTACTGCTTATTATTTGTCTCTGCGAGACTTAAATGACCATTAGTTTCCCAAAATATTCGGAAAAATGACTTTCATGAACTATATAAAAGGGTATTTTTCTAAAAATGACTTTTAAAGCATAAAAACCCCTAAAAATAGGCTATAAAAGTCAAAGTAAATAGTAAAAATAATTCATTTCACTATTTACCAACCTTGGAGAGCATTTGGGTAGTTTGGAGCAAAAACTTCAACCGAAGATTCCAGGAGCTTCCACCGTCTGTTTTTCATACCGTCAGTTCTAGGTAACATCTAAAGCCATTCTATTTCATTTCATGGTTTCCAATTTTCAGTTTTCATGGTTTTTTGAGCTCGAGGATGCCTGGTAACTTAAACTATTTTTAGGGTTTTTCTGAATTAGATCAAGCTAGATAACCTATATAACCTCTCACTCTCAAGACATGTATGAAGCTCACTCAATCACAAGGATTTTAGTTACAACTTGTTCAGTAGTTTGACAAAAAGGTGCAGGGATGCAGAACTCACCAGGATGGTCACACATAACACATGCATATAAATGGCTAAGTCCTACTGAGGATGGTGTTTATAAATCAAATATCACTAAATAACCAATAGGATGACAGCTATCGACCCTTTAATAAATCTGAAAATTACCTAAATGCACATTTAGGCAATAAATAGAGTAAAGAAAGAGATGGCTGAACAAATCACAAAAAAAGAGCTTATACTTAGAGTAAACCAGATGAGATGCTTGATAATGGAACAGGATCATAAATCCCCGTAGTCAAACCTTTAATATTAAATTAATCATGGGCTTTATATCCTTTTACAAAAATTACAGATCCCAAAAATACGATCTGTTTTACACAAAAATAATTGGAAGTAATATTTTTTTGTAGATTAGGGATTCAAACCCTTGCTGACTATTTGTTTATTTACTGTGAAGATCTAGTTCACTGAGCAGTATTTTAATGACTGAAGTAGTACCTGATAACCACCACTACTGGTTCACTGTGGAATTTCCGTCGACAGGCAGTGTATCGGCATTTAACTAAAGTGCCCAGTCTTGTTCAATCCGCCCGAAAATTTTTACTTTGTTTCCGCAATCACCGATCAAAATCCTTTTCTTCTATCACATCAGTGCCCCAAATCGAAATATTTCTGTAGTATCGGTGCTCCAACTCCCAACGTTTCCATAGTTTACCGCCTTACCTCTGTCGTAGCCGATCGGGGGCTTTTTCTTTTAGCTCGTCGGTTCTCTAAGTCTCTATGCTATCGCTCTCCACCTTTAGCTCATCGGCAATCAGGAGCTGTGATAGATCATGTATCGAAACCTTTTTCCTGGATGCTACCGCTATGTAGTCTTCAGTTCCTCTGATTTCCAAAATTGTCATCTAATCACGGAGGCCTCGGTTTGTCTTTTTTCTGCCATTGTGGCTCTTTTTGTCTTCCAATCGCCGATGATCCTTTATTGTCGCGCTATCGGAATGTTGTGAACTTTGTTGATCCGTATTCCTTTGTTTCCCACCGTTACGGCTCCCCATTGGACTATCTTTCCGACAGCCAGTTATTTTTCTTGTTTAATTTATTGGAGGCCTTGTCTATTTGTCTCCCACAGTTTCAACTCCTTAGTAGACTATTTTGCCGATGGCTAGTGTCTTCAAGTTCCGACGCCGACACTGCAGAAAGTTTCAGCTTTAACCCGCCGCTACGTTGTCTTTAGTTCCTCCGATTGGCTATGATTTTCTGTTATGTGCTATCAGAGGTCATCTTGACTGATCGGAAGCCATAGTCTGTATTTCCCCCATCGTTGCGACGCCTTTGGGAACTAGCTCGTCGATCGTTAGTCTTTACTTCCTCCGATTAGCGATGATTTTGTATTGTTTCGGAACTCGTAGTAAGTCTTTCTTCTACAGTTGTGGCTCTTTAGTGGACTAACTCGCCAGTGGTCAGTGTTTTCAAGTTTTGACGCTGAATTTTTCATCTAATGGCGGACCCCGTAGTTGATCTTTCTTCCGTAGTTGTGGCTCCTCAGAGGACTAATTCGTCAACTGTTAGTCTTTAGAACCTCTGATCATCGATGAGTCTATATTGTTTCGGAACCTGTAGTAAGTTTTTCTTATACCGTTGCAGCCCCTTAGTGAACTATCTTGTCACTCTGTTGTTCTTAGTTCTTTCGACCACCGATGAATTTATTCTATTGTCACGCTATCGAAATGTTTCTTGTCATCGATCGGAAGCCATAGTCAGTTTTCTTCCCACTGTTGCGGCACCTTTGGGAACTAGCTCACCGATTGTTAGTCTTTACAACCTCCAATGGCTGTTAAAAACTACTCCGATGGTGTTCAAAAAGTTTCAGCATACGTCTATCTGCCGATGGGATCTTCCACCTGCTATTTATCTTCCATCTTTCGATGGATAATGAGATGTTCTGATCCTTGCCCAAGCCACCAAAAGCTACACTTGTCAAATTTTCATCCAAATAAAAAACAGAGGCTTTCAAATTTGTCAGTGACCTTCATATCCTTCATACTATCAAAATGAATTATTTTGTCTGAACTAAAATCAAAATAAATTTATTTGGGAGATAACACATGTCATGTGCTTTAAGGCACCACTATCAATAATCCATGTATCTTCTCCAGGTGTTACAGACCCAAAGAGTGCAGATAATAATACATATTCATCTACATCTTCTTCTTGTGTTAATCTCTTTCGAGGTCTTTATTCCTCATCCTCATCTTCAACTAGATGAGCATGATGTCTCTTGTTGTTGTTCTTCTTCTTTGGTGATGGACACTCTCTAGATAGGTGTCTTATCTTATGACATTTGTAGCATTGATACTTTGAGTAATCCTTCTTCTTCTTTTGAAACTTATTCTTGGAATGTTTATGATTTCCCTTCTTGAAGTTTGATTGTTTCCTTTCTTTAGTATGGATGGCTAGAGCTTGATCATCTTCTCTGTTGGCTACTCTAGCTTTTTCTTGAATGCAATCTTCCCATACTATGTCAAAATTCATACTTTATTTTCTAGCACACAGATTCTATATGAATGAGTCCCAAGGTCTAGTGAGACCATTGATATCAGTCATAACTAGTTAATCCACTTAGTTGTTCTATGAACTAGGCGACCCTTGTGAAGTATTCTTGAATTGATTCTCCTTTTCTCATCTTAGTTCCCTTCAGTTGAGCTCTCAGATTCATATTTTTGTTGATGTTTCTTCCCTCATACATTCTGGAAAGTGCATCATACATCTTCTTTGGTGTCTTCTTATATGACACTTGAGGGATCAAGTGATCTTTAATAGAATCAGCAATCATCCTCGTTGCCTTGACTAGGTCTTGTTCATGCTTCTCCTTAGATTAAACTTCTATTGGTTCTACAATTTCATCCTTGATGTACTTCTCAAGGCCATTCTATCTGAGAATGAGACTAATAATGTACCTCCATTCTAGAAAGTTTTCTATGCCTTCCAATTTATCCTCAATCTTAGTTCTTGGGGCCATCCTATCTAGTAGGTCACAAAAAATTGAAATTTATCAAAATGAAAAGATCATGACCTTACCAGGAGATGCGCTTGAATAAGGTAAGTTGGTTGGTCCAACTAATTTCTAGAGATCCCAAATATTCACCCTTCAAATCCTACTTGCGAGGTTGCAGCTCTGCAGAATTTCTGGTTCTGGTTTTCTACAGTTTTCTAGTTCAGGGACAAACTAGGGTTTGGCTTTCCCGGAGATTCAACCACCCAAAAACTTAGATCCTAGGATTAATAGATATTCTCTAGGGAGGTGAAAATTTCTATGCAAGCAAATCTTCCAAACTCCAAATTTTGCAGAAACCCTAATTTCTTCCAGAGAGGGAGGAGAGGGATTTTCACCTTGTGAAAGTTGTCTTGTTCAGGATATCTCTAATACCATGTTAATATTTCATTTTCTAGACTAGATATCATTAGTTTTCAATTAAAATTCATATCAATAGCATATGCAGAATCACTGAAAGAAACACAATCACAAGATAAACATAGTATTTATCCTGGGAAACCCTCAAGGGGAAGAAAACCCAACAAAACTTCCTCTGTATAAGATGCATAAGATATAACCCCAAAGTAGGTATTCTCCTCCTTGTTGTTTTCTCACTCTCTCTCTCTCCTATGTGCTACACAAGTGAGTGAATCTATGTCTACATAAGAATCACAACTCTTCTATTTATACACGTTGATCCAACTGACTTTTACCCTAAACAAGTCATCCCCACTAAACTGTCTGGGCCGACTTCACCTAGGAAGACTCAAAATAGTATTTTATATTATTCATTAGGGTACTAATGACCCAACTTACAATGGAGGATTTACCTCACGACTCTATGATGACCAATTACAATAGTGACACCTCGATGGAGGAATAATAAAATCTCCCTTGGGTTACATTAGTAAAATGCATTTAGAATATCCTTTGAAGTTACAATATTTCAACAAGGTAGTCTCTAACCAATATGGTAGGTGATATGGGTCTGATGGCACCAAGAAATGATCATTGATGGTGGGGTCACTTATGGACTGAATAATCTGGTACATTTCCTCGAAATGACTCAAAGCTGTCGAATCAACGATTGATTTTCCTTTATCAAGGGTGTCATAGATCGAAGTTGAGTTCATGTTCACAAATTCATCCTGTGAAGTAGGAGGAGCATTATTTAACAAAAAAAAACCCATAAGTGAAGACTCTTTAAGAATACCTACTCCTATGTTTTTATATTGTGAGGCTGAGAAGTTCAAGACTGGAACATTGCTCGCAGAATTGGAACTCGCATCCGGTGAACATAAATCTAACTGATCAATTGTGGTAATATTCCCTTGGAATGGGAACTAGACTACTTGAAACACATATGAATCAATAGCTTGCATTGCGTAGAACCAATTTTTGACCTAGAAAGATATTGTAATTGAGAGGAGCATCGACAACTTCAACATGGATGGGAACTAATTTTCCCCCTAGTTCAACCTAGAGGGAGGAGAGTAATCCATAAGGTTGAAAACCACGATCATCAAAGGCCTTTAATGTCATGGGTGACCAGTTAATCTCCAGGGAGCCAATATCTCTCTAACAAGACAAAGACATGACCGAAGTGGAAGCACCCTCGTCCAAAACGGCGCGACATATTATCTTCCCAATAAACTTTGTGGATAATTGCAAAGCCAATTTATGGGAGATCCTAGATTTAAAGTCATCCAGTTTGAAGGTGATAATGTTAGTGTGTCCAGGATCCAAAGCTCCAAGGGCTGACAAAAAGTTCTTCTGTTGTGCGGGACATGTTTGGAGTACCTCTAGATTCGACATAACACATGGTGCTTGAGCCAAGTCTTCAACTATGTTGTAATATTGGACGGCACATGCGTTGGGATTGAATGGTACTCTTAGGTGGTCGATGAACTCTATTGGGAATAGGTCTTTCAACCTAAATACCATTAGTAGGAGTAGGGATGGATACTGGAGTTTCATTTGTTGGAACATTATCAGTATTTTCCTCTAGTGGAGGGTCATAAATCTGGGTTCAAGTAGTGACACTAAATGATTCACTTGAAATCATTTTAACTTCATCTATGGATGATGAAGGATACCAATGCAAGGGCTGGTGGTCAATCAATTGTTGTTGGGTACGGAAAGGATCTATCATAACTGCTGGGGCGGGGGTGTTTATAAGAAATTTACTGACTTCCTCATGACGAGGACACTCTTTGGTGAAGTGGTCACCTCCACATATAAGGCAGGGAAAATTTTCCTTTCTCTTGTTTTTAGATTCGGCTTCATAATTCTGCATTTAATTACCTTCCTATTGATTCTCATATTTCTTCAATTTATTATTCCCTTTCTTCTTTGTTCTTGAAGATTATGAGGATTGGACTGCATTCACTTTGGTTGAAACAACAAGAGGGGAAGTAGTCTTTGGATTCGAAACAGTCAATTTATTCTTTCCTTTCTTCTTTGTTCTCGAAGATTCTGAGGATTGGACTGCATTCACTTCAGTTGAAACAACAAGAGGGGAAGAAGTCTTTGGATTCAAAACCATTTGATTAGTAGACATGGTGGGTTGGTTTTTCTTTTTTTAGGATTTTGTCATCAACTATGTTTGGAAGGAACCAAGAATTCCATCGACAGGTGGTTCTGTTGAAGGTATTGAAGGATCTAAAGTGGGACAAGGAGCGTGGGGGATCAAGTCATACATGGTGTCTGACTGGGAATAAACCAATTCAAGATACTGAGCACAACTAATAGCTTTATCCTTAGTAACAACACCTCCCACGAAACATCCCTTCAATGGGGGGAAGCAAGTATTTGGTAAACCAATAGCCGAGTAGTTGATCGGGAATAAGATCTTTTATCAACATACTACGTCATCTCCACTCATGTATATGATCGGATATAAGGGTGGAAGTGGTTTGACAAAGCAAGTTTAAAATATCTGTACCTGTTTCATATCAGATTGGTAACTAAAAATACATTAAAAAGTACATTTCTAAGGTATTGAAATCCCAAAGGGAATGTTGAGGTAGCTCAATATACCATTTTGCGGCCACCCCGATGAGATTTCTCTGAAAAAATCATAGACGGTTAGAACCATCCATCAGATAATTGGATGAGAACCACAAATGATATGTCATCATGTGGTTCTTGAGATCTTCACCAGGTTTACCATCAATTTTTGGTATATCAGAGGGTAACTTAACAAGGATAGATGGCCACGAGGGATCATGATGGATGGGTTAGTTAATCAATCTAGACATATCTATCAGATCTAAAGTATCTAGGAATGGTAACTGTTGATTAGGTTGAGGGTACTGGTAATATTGATAATGCATTTGTGTACCAGTAGGGTCGTAAGTTGATTGATAAATGGGTGTCGGTGATGTTCACATGACCAATTGATTTCGTGGTTGATTCAAGAATAATCCTCCTGAGGGTCCTCTAGGTGGTGGACCACCTGGGGGATGTGGGCCTCTAGGTGGAGGGGTGCCTCTAGGTGGTGGTACTCTGAAACGTGGGCCTCCAGGTGGTGGACCTCATAAAGGTGGGCCTTTAGGTGGTGGACCTCTGAAAGGTGGGCCTCCAGGTGACGGACCTCTGAAAGGTGGACCCCCGGGTGGTGGGACTCCCTAAGGTGGACCTACATAACCTCTAGCAATATTAACAGGTGGTCCCCCGGGTAAGGGGACACTTGACCAATTAGGTTTCCCCCATAGTGTATACATAATTACAGGGTAAGGAATTCTAGGATGAACAAATATGGACACTATAGGTTGATAGTTTTTATTTACTATAGGTGGTTGATTTCCTAGATAATTATAACCCCACGAAGGTTGGCTAAAGTTAGGATGGATCCATGAAGGTTATCCCGTACCGAAAAATGGGATAACCACGTTGGTATTCGTGGAAGGTACACTGGATGTTGGTTGACCTACAACAAGATTTTTCCCTATGCTAGAAATAGTTCCCCTGGTTAATAAAGCAACTTGAGTTGGAGGTTTCCCCCCAGTCATAGAAGGTACAAGAGAATTAGAAACAGATGGGAGATTTCAGGTTGGTGGGGTGGGGATGGAGGGTTGACCCAGATCCTAAGTGACCATGTTTTGAACTGGTGACCCTGAGTTGGGAGCCACATGAGATGGTGAAAGAACATGGTACGTAGTGGAGGATATTTTTTAATGGTGGGGTGGAGGAGAAAGAATCCTCCTTATCTTGTCCCCTATCCTACCCAAACGAGCAATAGTTTCATGAACTGGTCCGAGGATTTCTTCATTCGTAACGAATCTAGTTTCGCGTGGGGGGGTAACATAAGGTAAGTTGGTGGTTCTATTTTCAGAGATGGAATGTCCTAAATAAGTCTCCCAAAAAGGAGCAATGGACCAAATTCCAATGCCACAGTATCCTCTCATGGATGGGTAAAAACCCAATCTCATTCACTAGGTTGACCCTCTGTTTGAAAACAAAAGATTGTTGAACTACCACAGGAGTGGATGAATTTCAAAGGAAGAAATTTCCTCCTCGGATTAATTAACTGAAACCCCTTCTGCATGGGAATCAACCGTAGCTGGTTGGTACATGGCTTTCCTTTCTCTTTCTCCCACAAAAGGAGGAAATTTAGGCGGTAAAACCTGCAACCTACGAGATATTCTCACAGGTAACCCAGCCAGAACACTAGCTGGAAATTTCTACTCTAAAGTTTTATTAAAATAATATTGGAATATATTATATTCCTTGGAAGGTAATAATGTCTTTGTATTATGTCGAAAGTTGTCTACAATATTATGTAAAAAAGTAATACATTTAACCCATAGTTAAATGGTGGTGTATTTACTTGTGTCGAGTATTTGTCCATGGTATTGTATTAAGAGATGTTATTTTGGAGAATTATATTATCCCACATGCAATATGTGAGAGTAATTCCTCCTCGTCTCTTAGTATATAATAGGGTCAAGTGAGTCTCTACATATCATGTATTCTTGATGTAGTAGTGGTTCTATTGTGACACTATTGTACATCATCTATATTCTTTGGGGTATTTGTGCTTTGCTCTCTTGTAAGAACTGAGAAGACATTCTGAAGATATTAGAAGACTATCTTCCCGTGGATGTAACCCATTAGGGTGAATCATGTATATCGTTGTTCTCTTGTCCTTTTCTTTTCATGTTCTTATATTTTATGATATGTTGTTGGTTGCTTAGATAGGTTAACTAGTTTAGCTTGACTCTACTATTCTAACATGGTATCAGAGAGGGTTGCTATGATCTAGTTTCTTCTATAGCTTTCAATCAGTAACGATTATCATTTGGGCATTGTCATTTTTTTGTAGATTTGCTTTCTATCTGGTAGCCATTAGGCTTCTCTTCAGATCTGGGCATATTTCTGCATTTTTTTTTACCATAACCCTAACTTGTTGTGTAAGATTTTTGCAGAATTTTTTCAAGGGTTTCTTGATGTTAAATTGTATATCCACATGATTTTGGGGCTCTCCTTAAGGAGATCTTTCTTCCGATTATAAAAATGGCAATTATAAAAAAGGGCTGTAACTTGGTCATTTTTTACCGGAATTTTTAGTATAACCTGTTTTGGAAATTGGAAACACCATTCTGGATCCACCCACGTAACCAGAACAGAAAACTGGGTATTTTTTGGCTTCCTTTCGGTAATAAAAAACGATAGTTATACAAAAGGGTCGTAACTTAGTCATTTTTTACCCGTTTTTTATTATAACCTGTTTTTGGAATCGGAACAGCCATTCTGGATCCACCCACCCTACCAAAATAGAAAACTGGGCATTTCTAGGCTTCCTTTTGGTAATAAAAACGGAAGTTATAAAAAAGGGTTGTAACTTGGTCATTTCTTACCGGAGTTTTAATTATAACCTATTTTTGGAATTGGAACAACCATTCAGGATCCACCTACGTGAGCATAACATAATACTGGTCTTTTCTGGGCACATTGTTTCAAAGGGTTGTAAGTAAAAGTTTTTCTTTCCTTTATTGTTTTTCTAACTGTGTTTTTTGCAGATTTAGATCAGTATGGTAAAAAGTATTTAACTTTTTTGTTATTCATTTTTTGCATTTAGGTTTTGCTTCTAATCATGTTTGTTAAGATATTATTTCTTGTTCTTGCTATATATTTGTCTCACATTTCTATATGGAAATATTGGCATCTTTTAGGACATGGATCTCTAATATTTTTTCATGATGACAGCTATAAACCATCTAATGCTTAATATTTTTTAAATATACTTAATAATTAATTTGTTGTTTTCTTTGTTTTGTTTATAAAAACAATTTTATAAGAACAATCTCATATGTGTTATCTAGTGATCATTATTTACTTTATTTATATGTTATTGCTGACCTTTGTGTAAAAGCAATTTCATTCTTTTATAAGTAATATCTTTATGATCATTATATGCTCTTGCTAATTAAATTCTTAAGTAAAATCATTTTTTTTAATCTATGTGATATCATATTTTTTGGCTTGTCATAAGTTATTTAATTGGGATATAGTTTATTTTTCATGTATTGCAGAGATTGTATCTAGTTCTTGTGCTATTTGTCTCTAACATTCCAATATGGAAGCATTGACATTTCCAGGGCATTTCGTCTCTTGCATATTTACATAGTGTTAACAAGAAATGAACCCATGATTAAGACCATTAGTGACTTGTCATTTCATAATTTTTTATAAGTGATATCATGAGTTTATCATAATTTGCTATATGTTGATCATATTAAACATTTTGATATATCTATATCTCATGTCATGTTTATTTCGATCATCTTTTACTCAATATTTATATGGCTTTGAGCAATCTTTAAATCTTGAACTATTTATCATGAGCACCTTGTTCTTGTTGCAATGAGATTTCTATTCTTATGATTGCAGAGGTTATCTTTTTCCTACTTGTCTCTAACATTCCTATATGGAAGCAATGACATTTTCAGGGCATTCATCTCTTTCATATTAACTTCGTACTAATAAGAAATGCAGCTATTCTTCATATTAGTTCCTTAATGACTAAATTTTCATATATTTAAGTGAAAACTTTGTCTCACTATTTATATGTTGTGGCTGACACTTAATGTGTAAAAGTAACTTCATTTTCCTTAATGAGCAAGTTAATATTTTATTTGATCATATTATGTTGCCATTCCTTTATATGATGTTTGCTAACCTTTGGTATATAAGCATTTTCATTTCTATATGAGTAATTTTGTTTTGTGATCTTTATATGCTTTAATCTTGAAAGTTCTTGTGCAGATAAGTTCTTTGTTTAGGCTTTCACCTTATTCCAGAAGTAATGAAGCACCATCTTCTACTTTTAAAGTCATGATGTTCATCTGTATGATATCATTTTCGATGTATAGACCATTGGGGTCTTGTTTCTTCAATGTTTGAGGTATTCTACAGATATTTATATTGCACCTTGATTGGAAGAATGTCTGTTATCTGCATGTGTATTGGCCATCTGGGTTTTTTTGTACATTGTTGTGGTGTCCTTAGCCACATGTTCAGTTGTATCAGCCGTCAGAAGGTATTTGTATATTGGTGTGGATGTTATATCAGAGTTCTTCAGCTATCATGTATGGTTGTCATGATTCTTGTGGTGATCTAGGCATCTTGCAATTGGATTACATCACATGTTCTCGGCATTTTATTGTTGGGTCTTTCATCGTACAACCTGGTTTGTGTGCACTTTCATGATTCAGTGAGAAGCGGTTGTTCATCGTCAAATTCCATCCACCGAAGTGTTCTTCTTATTTGCAGCTTTGGTTCTTCTAAAGTTTTCATCAAGGGGGAGCAGTAATGACTCCTTCCTTCCTTAGTGTTAGTGTGGGCCCTTCTCCTAGCCATTATTAAGAAGGAGTATTGGAATAAATTATATTCTTTGGAAGGTAATAATGTCTTTGTATTATGTCGGAAGTTGTCTACAATCTTATGTAAAAGAGTAATACATTTAACCCATCGTTATATGGTGGTGTATTTACTTGTGTAGAGTATTTGCCCATGGTATTGTATTAAGAGATGTTATTTTGGAGAATTATATTATCCCACATGCAATATGTGAGAGTAATTCCTCCTCATCTCTTAGTATATAATAGGGTCAAGTGAGTCTCTACATATCATGTATTCTTGATGTAGTAGTGGTGATATTGTGACACTATTGTACATCATCTATATTCTTTGGGGTATTTGTGCTTTGCTCTGTTGTAAGAACTGAGAAGACATTCTGAAGATAATAGAAGACTACCTTCCCGTGGATGTAACCCATTAGAGTGAACCATGTATATCGGTGTTCTCTTGTCCTTTTATTTTCCTATTCTTATCTTTTATGATATGTTGTTGGTTGCTTAGATAGGTTAACTAGTTTAGCTTGACTCTACTATTCTAACAAAGAAGATATCACACACAAACAATCCTACACAAAGTAAGTTCACAAGAAAACTTAAGTGACAGGAGGGGCTGATGAAAATTCAGTTCCTCACTAATATTGTCAAGTTGTCGCAGCTTGCGATATACCGCATGGTCCAATAGTAAAACACGACAAGGAGGATTGGGATCGTACCATTGCCTGAATACCTGACTACCTAGATGGAACATGTGTAGTAGATCCCCGAGTTTTGTTCTCTATGCATTTCTCTAATAATATGACCAAAATGATCTTCTCAGTTGGCGTGGGTTTCCTAGAGGGGTCTCCCGATATACACAAGGTACGTGGGAGCTCAAATCCATGTTACTGTTGTCTGATGCACAACCATTCGAAAGGGGCCTTCTGATATACTACCGAGTACGTGAAGAAATTTTTGATATACCTTAAAGGTAAGTGAAAATTCTTTCTATATAACGGTTTCTATGTGGAAAAACCACATGATCCCTGAGATGTAGTGCAGGCCAATAACGGAAACTACTATGTTTATAGACGTCAAAACACATCTTCTCACCTATCACTCAAATTACTAAATATTTTAACCTAATCTATCATTGATTTTATCTTGATGGTTAGTGAATGTTTATGGAATGTGGATCAAAATGCAATATTACATATCTAAATGCAATGCAACGTTTTCTTCAATGAACTCTACCTAGAGTAAGAGCGATAATTTTTCTTTTCCCAAGTGAGAGTACTATGCAACTTTCAACAATTTCACCTTCAAGCTTTCATAATTTTCCAAAACACACAACAATTTCCAATACTAATCCTTGAATATTTCTGAGATGAAAAGGAAAGAGAAGCTCCTAATGCCTAAATTCCTATGTTTTCTTAATCAATTCCAAAAATAAAACTTTTAATCACTAAATCAAACCAAAAACAATCAAAGAAAACAAGCAAACATTTTTTCATTTTTGATGTAATTTGAAAAAGAAAAGGCTAAAAAATCACACAAAATGAAGTGCAATAAACTACAATACTTTCCTTTCCTACAGATCTAAGATCACTTTCAGAAGATCAATAGACAAACTATGAACCCAAGACTAAAATCCACACAAAAATTTTAATTCCAAAGCTTCCTACTAAAAAAATTTTAAGATCTAAAGCCAAAGAGGAGGATAGGGCTAAAAAAAATATCAGGCCTACCAATAGGACATAATTTGAATTGACAACAGAACAAAAAGAAACAAAAATTTTCAAGGACAAGCCTCAAAGCTGAAGATGGCCTACCTCGACGCACTCTGAAGGGATGCACTAGGGCGTCAGGAGTGGGTCGGCGATCATTTCTGCTATTGAAAGGCGTTAGTGGTGCACTATGTTGAAAGAGTGCAGGCATCAATGATGCTTTGTGGAAATAGGCAGCATGTGTTAATAAGGATTCGACGCTCTGTCAATCTCACCCAGGTGCATCAGCGGATCTAGAGAACAAAAAAGGTCAGTAACCTGCAAGATAAACCAATGTGGATCAAACTAGAATGGACGAGAGGCAAAAAACAAACCATAGAAGGAAACTGAAAGTGTAGCAGGGTGGATCACTCACCTTGAAACTCTAAATGAGTCAGAAAAAAATTCACAATTTTGTAATCAAAAGTGAGATAAAAAAATTCATAGATCTAACTGAATCTGCACCAGATCTGATTGGAGTGTCCCCAATATGGTCTCCAATTTTGTTACTGGGAATATTTCAATCAGTGTGGACACAATTTGTTCCCCTAGCCTACATGGTGAAAATCTAGAACAAAAGGACACAACAATGTATCCTCTCCCTAGATGATTGATCTACTTGAATGTCAAGCTCTCTCTACCTTGAGTGCGAAAGGTTTTCATTGTTTTATAGATCATGTTGTAATCAACTATACCTGCAAAGAACACAAAAACCAAGACAAGAAATGAGAGAAACAAGATAAATAAATGATCTATATTAATGATCAAGGAAACTAGTAATAAACAATCAATATTAACATAAATCATTTATGGGAAAGGGAAACACTTTTGTATTAAAGATGAGAAAAGAAAGCTAAAACCAAATTCTTCATGTTGAAGCTTTGCTTTTACAATATATTTAACTCACTCTCACACACTACAAACTATGCAACATCTCACTCACACCCACTCTCTATTTCCTCCTATACCAAACTTAAATCCAACAGCATAAGGATGCTCTCTTGGTTTCCCCTTTCACATGGTCCATATAGCTTGCTTTTATAGTCCAAAGGAAGCCCAAATGGGTTGATATATTTTGGGACGAAGGTAGGGAATGATCCCTATGGTTTAGGAGGTCGAGTGCTAGCTCTCCCAATTATTTATGATCATCCTCCGCGAGAGATTTCTCCTAGAAGCTTCTCGAATCTTCTTTTTTTCCCTTTTTGGACTTCTGGCACTCCTTGTAAGAGGGATAAGTGCGTCAGTGCTCCTTGTGGTCATGTGACAGGCGCCACATGTTCCTTATGTTAGTGGAAAACAGGTGTCAGACCTGTCTGACGGCTTGTGCTAGGCAGCAAGGTGCGTCAAACTACCTAAGAGTGAGCAATCAGGCCCCAAAAGAGGGTTTGGTCAGGGACTTTAAGGGATATGAGAATTATGACATTTTTTGGGTCTAACAACATTATCTTATAGTAGTAAAATTATAATTATAATTAATATTATTTAACAGTTATGTGTCAACACAACATCTTCAAGGCCGATTATCAAATTATCACCATCCTGCATAGTTATGTCACGTTATTAGAATTATTGTGACAAATTTCTTTAATGTTTATGTAGAATTGCGACAAAATACATTAAGGAAGATAACCATAATGTACCATAAGCATGGAGGAATGTACCAAATGATTATAATGAATCTTATAATGAAAGAAAATCGATTAAGGAACATAACCATAATGGAACATGGACATCAAGAAATGTCACAGTCCAATATAAGCGTTCATGAATGTCATAATGCAACATGACCCTTGATGGATGTCGTAATGCAACAAAAACATTCCAAACAAACCTAAACACAACCATTAAAAAACCCGGCATTGAATCTCCTTATGCAAAAAAAGACATTAAAAAATATAACTATACACATAATGATGAAGAAATGGTGCATTCCAACACAGTCCCCGATAAACATTGTAATCAAACAAAATCCTTAAAAATTGTTCAACTATTATAGTCTAATAAAAAATTTGAGCAACATTGTATATATGAATCTCTATTTTATTATAAAATAATTAAATATCGTGTTAATTACATAATGATCAAACAATACTAATTTTAAATAACTAATTTTTATTATTGCATCTATTACATAATTTTAATTAAATACCATAGTTGATGATTACACAAATTATTAAAAAAAAAAATATTAAAATGCATTAACGAACAAATGCATACTACAATCCAATAAAACCCTTGAGGAACATTGCGGATATGAATCTCAATTGCATTATAAATTAATTACATTTTGTATTTTTTTTAATCAGTAAGAGGTGCTCTTTCTATTTCTTAATGGAAAAAAGATAAATACATAGTCAAGATTGACTCCAGAAGCATGGAGTCATGCAATGGTCATGGAACCACAAAAGAGAAGTATGAAAAAGACCGAATATCTAACCATAGCATTAGCTACCCAGCCTTTATACATTGTCACTTCACACATCTAAAGAGGTTAAAGAAGAAATAAGTGCTGATAAAAACCATGAAGAGTGCTAGATTTTTCTAGAGGATTCAGCTTCGTGTTCATTGGATTTTCTAGTACTGGCTTTGTTGGTGTCCCTGTTGGAGCGTGTTAGAATTTTATCATTCAAGCTAGCATTATGTTAGGATCTTTAACTGAGAGAATAAAAAGTACAGCAATCAAACATAGGAGACAATGAACACAGTGTTTTTGCTCGGGGAAACCATAAATGGATAAAACCCCGCAACTTCCTCAAAGATAGAAACAACACCAAAAGTAAAACCTTGAAATAGCAATATGATCTCCCGACAGCAGTAGCCTCTTTCTTCCTAGCCCCAGTGTCTTCTTCTTCCTCAACTATGCGCTACAACTAAGTGTGAGTGAGTGTGTTCTAAATAGAGAGGCTAGCTCTCTATTTATACTAATTCCCAACTTGATAAAACCCTACTAGGTTCTACTTCTCTAGGAGAGTCTAATAACTCTAGTGCCCCGGAATTGCAAGGACTTTAACCCTTGATCAATAGGAGGGTTACCCACAATGACTTGACATGAGTTGTTTACATTATAGAACCTCCAGATAGGAACATCGGGGCATGACATGACTCAATTACATTACAGATACTTCCCGGAATAAACATCGGGGTACAATACATGAAATACACAAGTGAATACATTCCGAATATACATATACATCAACACTCCCTCTTAAATAGGAAGGTACTCTCTCAAAACAATTTGTCAGCACTGGTCTTCTTCTCTCGATCATCTCGTCATCTGCATCTTCAAGTCATATTCATCTTGGATCTGGATCATCATCACTAGATCTAGATCATCACTCAATCTGGATCATCACACTACTACATTTCGATCCAAAATCCGACGGAAAAATCCGACGGCGCATGGATTTCTCTTTTTAAACTTACCAAAAATCACAAAGATAAAAAAAATTTCATAAATGTGGCCACACACGTCGGTTAAGCGATGGATATTGTCATAACCGTCGCTTAACCGACGGTGCGTTAGTAAAAAAAAAGCCAAAACTCACATAGG
>LPNX010863431.1:92774-117557 GCA_001517045.1 Pseudotsuga menziesii | reverse complement strand
CCATTCTGAATTGAATTGAAGGTTTAACTGTCGATTTTGACCAATTCGACCCCCCTGATCTGTCAATTCCCTATTTTATCCACTACACCCTTGTGTGTCCATTGGACGGTGTTACAACTTACAACTTTCTGCAGTGATCTAGTTATTAGTTTCTCTGATTTGGATTAGTAAGTTGTTCCTGGGAAAAGGTTTTTCCTGGGAAGTATCTAATGATATTTGACAAACGAAACATGTTCAGAATTAAACTTCATAAAATTAGCTGAATAGATAACAAAACTCAGACAGACTAAATAATCGAACAAATAAGCACATGTTTGATTGGTTGTGACCAAACTTTAAGATTGTTTCTCTAGCCAGGAGAAAAATTTGCCCAGAAAGCTATATTTTATTACCTTTATACAAAGTATGTCTAAGTTTGACTAATTGTCTTTTACTTTCATGGGTTGCTAATATAGACGCAGTCACCTACACTTGGAGGTGCTTGGAAGCATGTCCGAGATTTCCTCATGTCTTTAGATTAGAATTGTCAAATCTAGTATTGGGGACTTGACAATAATTTTTATATCTCCCAAGCTATGCTAGAACTTGGGCATCTAACAAGTGTGGGGTATGCATTTAAGCTTCCCCCTTCTCAAAATTGAAGTTGAAACAAAAACAGATGCATCTCTTGTCTGGGTTATTGTAAATTTGTGTCCACTGTCAACTACTTTAACTATCAATAAACTCTAGCAGAATGCCTTGCCTATTATCCACTTTGACCTTGTTATTATGCACTCTGATGTAATAGAATTTGTTCGTCAGTATGTCTATTATATTTGGGGTGTGCATCTCAATCTGGTTTGAGAGTCGTCGTATTGCTTTCAAATTCTGTTGTCTGTCTTTGTAGCGTTGATTGTTTACTTCTGGCTACAGTGATCAATCCATTCTAAAGAAGATGAAAATGGATTACTTGCTGTGGATTTATTTTGTATTTATCTTATCATCCATGTTTCTGTTTTCCATCGAATGTCCCTATATCAAATATACTCTATCTTGGAGGACCAAATATAGCATCAGAAGTATACAACAAGGAGTATGCTAATGCCCGAATATGCGGATCAGAGAAGTGGGAGGTCTTAAAAATGTATATGCAATTGGTGCAGGTGAGGGTTTTCTGCTCCTTTCGCTTAGTATTTCTTCACGTTCTATGATTTTGGCATTCATATATGGACTTGATCATCCCAATGACCCGTGGGCATTTCATGAAATTTAAGAGCTCTGCACCATAGAGGAATGCAAAGCAAAAACATGCAACTCAGACAGAAATTCTTCGCTGCTGTGGGAAAGACACTCTTATTAATTGTTGAATTTAACAGCCAACTAGTATTTATTATTTTGTATAAAACAACAGTTTCATGATTGCTTCGTGTGCCTTCATTCATTTCTTGTGACAAATTTTGTATAGTATCTGTGGTTTTAGATTGAGTTTTGAATTTTGGTTACAATGCTGAATAATAGTGAATGAATATTGCTATCGGCATCTCAAAGCGTTGCATATACCTGCATTTTGTTTCACAAGCATTCATTATCTTCCTGTGGCAAATTCGTATACCTTGAGTTGTTTTCATTCCTGTTTGAAATTTATTTTTTTCTTAAACCATTATGTAATGCAATGTTTCCCCTTGCATTTAGAAAACATGTTAATACTTTCGAGTTCCTGTATAGGCATGGTTGCTATAATGTGCATGCCCATACTCAGACAAGTATTCTAGGTTCAACTTCCTCTAGTGTGACTGCTTTCATCATGGACTTTATTGATCTTTGTCTCTTTCCTGGTTCAGTGGTGCCAGAAAGTTTACTCAGAAAATGAGCACTATATAGGTGTATGGTAGAACATAATTTCATTATAAACAACGTATCTGCAATATTGGTGAAAATCTGTGCCCAAGGTATAAAAAAATTGCGTAGAAACTGAGCACAATATATAGACTCACAGGCGTAAAAGATCTCTAGTAAAGTATGCATTGCACATGCTTTTGTATTTTTTTTTTTTTAAACACTCACAGGCATCGGTTAAGCGACGCCTATAACTGTCGCTTTACCAACGAAATTAAGGCTATATCCGTCGCTTAATCGACGGCATGAAGGTTATATCCGTCGCTTAACCGACGGAATGAAGGTTTTTTTTTTTTAAATTGACTATCGTCGCTTAATCGACGGCCTTTACATCGCTTAACCGATGGCATGAAGGTTATTTTCTCAAAAAAATTTCACTACCGTCGAAGATATTTTGTCGCTTAACCGACGCTTTACATTTAACCAACGGTAAACTGAGGCGTCGCTTAACCGACGGTTTTGAAAGATGTCGGATAACCGACGAAATGTTTCCGACGCTTAAAAAAAATCATAGTGTTGTACATGCGACAGGGAAGTGTCAAAAATCCGACAATTCTACCGTCGGATTTTTGGTCGAAATGTAGTAGTGTCACAGGGACATCATCATTGGATCTGGATCATCATGGGGACATCATCACTAGATCTGGATCATCGCTACTGAATCTAGATCATCTCAGAGATATCATAACTAGATATGAATCATCACTCGATCTAGATCATCACTAGGTCATCATCATAGGTGCTATCTCATGATTCTTCTTGTCACAGGAAGTTCTATAGAGCCAACCCTTTTTCATGCTGGTTGTAGGCCTAGCCTCCTTGTAGGTCTTCTTTAGCCCTTATATCTGACCCTAAGTCAGAATGGCTAGCACTCACATCTGACCATGAGAGGAATACATCCAACATCATGTCAGAAAGGCACGGCCCTTACATTCACCAGCATGACAGTACTCAACTACTATCATATGTGAAAAGGCTCAGCACTCACATTTGACCTTGACTCGTCAGAAAGGCACAACACTCACATCTGACCTTGACTTGTCAGAAAGGCACAGCACTCACATTCACCAGCATGATAGTACACAACTACTATCATATGTGAAAAGGCACAGCACTCCCATCCACCAACATGACAATACACAAATACTATCATCTATGGAAAGGCATAGCACTTACATCTAAACTTGACTCGTCAAAAAGGCACTCAGTCCTAGACTGAGAGTTCCTGGTAACTGACCAGGTGCCTCCATTCAGAGAATGGCAGTAGCCCTTATATCTGACCCTAAGTCAGAATGGCTGGCACTCACATTTGACATGAAAGGAACCAATCCTCTCACCATGACAAAATGGCAACAGCCCTTATATCTGATCAAGTGGGAACACATCCCTCAATCACATCAGAATGGCCATGCACTCATATCTGATCATGTGAGAACACATCTCACAGTCATATCAAAATGGCCCTTAGTCCTAAACTGATTTTTCTTGGTAACTGACCAGGTACCTCCATTCAAAGAATGGAAATAGCCCTTATATCTAATCATGTAGGAACCAATCCTACAATCACATCAGAATGGCCAGCACTCATATCTGACATGGAAGGAACCAATCCTCTCACCATGACAGAATGGCTTAGCCCTTACATCTAGCCATGGAAGGAACCAATCCTCTCACCATGTCAGAATGGCTCACGAACTCATCACTTCCCCTTGGGGGAAATCTCAATGTGGAGAACACCAAGCTTCTCCCTGAAGTACTCAAACTTCACTCTGGCTAATGGCTTCATCAACACATCAGCTATCTATTCGTCCGTCGCAACATACTAGAGCTTCACTGCTCCACTCTGCACCATATCCCTGATATAGTGATACTTGATCTCGATATGCTTTGACTTGTCATGGAACACTGGTTTCTCCAACAACTTAACACAACTTTGGTTATCGCAATATATACAAGTAGCATCCAACTGGAGATCAAATAAATCATACAGTAGCTTCCTCAGCCATACTGCCTCACAACTAGTTGAACAAGCTATGACATACTCTGCTTCAGATGTACTCAGTGCCACACGGGATTGCTTCCTGCTAAACCAAGAGATCACACCTGATTCCATACTGAAGCAACACCCTGAAGTGCTCTTCCTATCGATGGCATTGCCTGCCCAATATGAATCAACAAAACCCTCTTGGTTAATCTTTTGACTCACCTCATACTTGAGCCCATAATCAACTGTACCCCTTAGGTACCTCAGAATATGCTTTGTATCAATCAAGTGAACATGTCTCGGATCTGTCAGGAACTGGCTCAAGGTGTTCACAGCAAAGCAAATATCTGTTCTTGTGTTCGTCATGTACATCAAGGACCCAATCATCTAATGATACATCGTGGCATCAACCACTTCTGATGAAGCATCACTTAATAGCTTCAAGTTCGATGCCATAGGTGTGTTCATGGCCTTGCAGTCCATCATCCCGAATCTCTTCAGGATCTCTATTGTATATTTTCCTTGTCCCAAGGAAATTCCATCTACATTCTGCCACACCTCCATGCCTAAAAAATAATGCATCATACCCAAGTCCTTCATTTCAAACTTGGCAGCAAGCTTCCTCGTCGTATCAGCAATCAACCCATCCATACCTGTTACAAACAAATCATCTGCATATAGTAGGAGCATCACTGGGTTGCCATCCTCAACCTTGGAGTAAAGGTTGGAATCTACTTTACTCTTGGTAAAGCCCAAAATGGATAGAAATTTGTCAATTCTGTTGCACCATGTTCTGGGTGTCTGTTTCAAACCGTACAGTGCTTTCTTCAATCTACACACATGAGACTCCCTGTCTTGTGTCTCAAAACTGAGTGGCTGCTCCACATACACTTCCTCTTCCACTACACCATTCAAGAAGGCAGTCTTGACATCCATCTAGTGTATCTTCCATTTCATCACTATAGCCAGAGAAAGTACCGATCTGATGGAAGTGTATCTGGCTATAGGTGCAAAATTTTCTTCATAATCTATTCCTTCTTTCTGGGAGAAACCACGAGCAACAAATCTTGCTTTATATTTTTCTATGCTACCGTCTGCAGCATGCTTGATCTTGTAGATCCCAACCTACTTCCCTTCTGGTCTTGGGACAACATCCCAAACATCATTCTTCATGATTGATTGATATTCTTCGATCATAGCATCCTTCCATTCTTTTCGTTATGCTACTTCTTCATAATTGGAAGGTTCTTTATCGATGAAATCACATAATAAGGCTACATAACCAGAGTAGGATCAAACTCTTCTGGAGCCCCATATATTTTTGCACCTTGGATAGCTTCTTGTACCCAAGAAAGTTTCCTCTTATAAATATTCTTCTCCTGAGGTGGATCTACAGGTTCTTGAGGTTCTTCAATTCTCGATCTTCTTCTTGAGTTTCCTCGTTCATGGTTGTGTCATAAATTCTGGGTGCTTCCGATTCTTCAGGAAATTCAGCAGGTTTCTTTCTGGATTTGTTGTAAGCTGAGTCTTTGTCAAATGTTACATCCCTGCTGATGTTAATCTTCTTGAACCCTGGGAAGTATATTATGTAAGCCTTCGAGCTTTCAGAGTATCCCACAAATATACACTTCTTTCCTGAAGGATCTAATTTTGTCCTCTTCTCTTTTGGAATGTGTATGTACACTGTACAGCCGAATATTCTGAGATGGTTGACTTCTGGTTTCTTTCTAGAAAAGACTTCTTCAGGTGTCTTGTTCTCAAGTACTCTATGTGGAGTATGGTTCTGTACATACACCGCTGTTCTGGCAGCTTCTACCCATAGATGCATAGGAAGATCTTGATCTTGAAGCATTTCTCTTGCAGCTTCCGTAATAGTTCTATTCTTCCTTTCTACAATCCCATTAGATTGTATATTATATGGAGTGGATAACTCCCTCTTAATCCCTGAGTCTTTGCATAACTATTTGAATTCATTTGATGTGAATTCTCCACCATTGTCTGATCGAAAGGTCTTGATATTCTTTTCAATGTGGTTCTCGATCAAGGCTTTGAATTTGTTGAACTTGCTGAATACTTCATCTCTGTTCTTCATGAAGTAAATCCATGTCTTCCTAGAAAATTCATCAATGAAAGAAACATAGTATACATACCCGCTTAGTGAACTTGATAACATCGGAGTGAATGATTTCCAAGATTCCTTTTGCCTTGCTCTCGCTACTTGGAAATGTCTTCTTTGTATTCTTTCCTTTCACACATCCTTTGCAAACCCCATCATGTTTTGCTTGAATTTCTGTAAGATCTTCAATTTGTATAGACCTCCTTCTTGTTCCCCAATCACTATTGCATCATTAATAGTCTTTCCCTTTGGCCACATGATAACTTGTCCATCTATAAATGCAACCCTCATGCCTTTTGCATCTAATGCAGATATGGAGAGAAGGTTCTTTTTTAGTCTTGGTACAAACAATACATCTTGCATCTTCATAGACTTTCCATTGTCTAGCTTATAGAAGGATTCCCCACTACCTTTTATTGGATACTGGTAGTCATCTCCAAGTTTCACCTTGTGAGGTGATTCATGTTCTGAAAGTTTTACAAAGAACTCTTTGAATCCTGTCATATGTTTGGAAGCCCCACTATCTATAAGCCAATCATTCATTCCATGTGTGATGTTTCCCGTGAGACCAAAAATCAAGACATATTCTTCATCACTTGAAGTGTCTTCACTTTCATATCTGGTTCTCTTTGAGGAAGGTTCATCATCCTCTGTAGCATGAGCATGATGTCTTCTCTTGTTTCCCCTTTTCTTATTTTGTCTTTTAGGACAATATTTTGCAAAGTGTCCTACTTCATCACATGTATAACATCTGCTTCTAGACAAATATTTTCTAGAGTTAGTTTTATGGAAATGCTTACCTCTGGAGTGATGAGAACTTCTCTCGCTTTTCTTGGAATGAACTATGAGGGATTGATATTCACTTCCCATATTTTCTTCTCAAGCTGCTATCCAAGCTTCTTCTTGAGAGCATTCTTCCCATAGTCTACTAAATTTGACTAACTTCTTTCTGGCACAGATCCCTTGAATAAAAGAGTCCCATGATCTAGGGAGACCATTCAAGGTGGTCATCACAATCTTTGCATTCTTCGCTTCTTCATCTACTACTTCTAGTTGTTCCTTGATCTGAGAGACCCTTGTAAAGTAAGACTGGATGGTCTCAGCATTCTGGATCTTTACATTCTTTAGTTGGTTTCTCATATTCATCTTCTGGTTTATGTTCTTCCCTTCAAACAATTTGGTTAGGGCATCAAACATAGATTTAGGTGTCCTTAAGGAGGACACCTGTGGTATGAGGTGATCCTTGATTCAATCAGAAATAATACTCTTTTCAATAACCAACTTCTTCTTGTGTAAGGCCTTAGCCTCATCTCCCTCTAGAACTGGAACCTAATCATTGATATAGGAGTCCAACTCATTTTCTTCCAGGACCAGGGAGATCCTATACTTCCAAGCTCGGAAGTTATTAGCTCCCTCAATATTTTCATCAAGCTTGGTATGATGAGACATCTTAACTGAGAACCTCAAATGGAAATACAAAATATTTAGATCTTACTAGGTCAAGATGTCGGATCTGGATTTGGAGCTGAAATTTTGCAGTGCTGGTTAAGGAGAAGATTAGGGTTTGGCTTTTTCGGAGTTCTTTCCAACAAAATGCTTTGATCCTGATCTCTAAACTTTGATTTTGAGGAGGATATCAATCCAATCCTGGGCTCACTGAAAAATTCCACTTCTATGGAAAGCCCTAATTTCCGGCAGGAGTGTCGGGTCCAAAACTAAAAAAGCTCAGAATTGGATTCTGCTTCAACAGAAATATGTGCCCTAGGGAGGATATTTAATCCAACCTTCTTTTGCTGAAAATCAGTGGAGAGAGATACACAAAGTAGGAATCCCTAGTTCCCGCAGCTGCACAGTGTCTTCTTCTCAGGTTAGCTCTGATACCATGTTAGAATTTTATCATTCAAGCTAGCATTATGTTAGGATATTTAACTGAGAGAATAACAAGTACAGCAATCAAACACAAGAGACAATGAACACAGTTTTTTTCCTCAGGAAAACCATAAATGGAGAAAACCCTGCAACTTCCTCAGAGATAGAATCAGCACCAAAAGTAAAACCCCAAAACAGTAAGATGGTATCTCGACAGTAGTAGCCTCTTTCTTCATAGCCCCGGTGTCTTCTTCTTCCTTAGATATGCGCTACAACTGAGTGTGAGTGAGTGTGTTCTAAATAGAGAGGCTATCTCTCTATTTATACTAATTCCTGACTTGACAAAACCCTACTAGGGCCGACTTCTCTAGGAGAGTCTAATAACCCTAGTGCCCCAGAACTGTGGGGACTTTAACCCTTGATCAATAGGTGGGTTACCCACAATGACTTGACATGACTTGTTTACATTATAGAACCTCCCAATAGGAACATCGGGGCATGACATGACTCAATTACATTACAAATACTTCCTGGAATAAACATCGGGGTACAATACATGAAATATACAAGTGAATACATTCCGAAGTTACACATACATCA
Source organism: Pseudotsuga menziesii (assembly GCA_001517045.1). Classification (NCBI taxonomy): domain Eukaryota; kingdom Viridiplantae; phylum Streptophyta; class Pinopsida; order Pinales; family Pinaceae; genus Pseudotsuga; species Pseudotsuga menziesii. The sequence goes on along the minus strand of LPNX010863431.1, from coordinate 109,113 downwards.
ACAGAGTGTTGGAAGGGTGGTTTTGAGAGATGCATGAGATCTGTCATGTAAACCAGACCTCACTTGGTGTCCTCCTTGAAGGTGCTTATAGTGAGCTTTACATATTCACCAAATATTTCTTGTTCTCTCATAGCTCTGGATAAAATTCATTTCATCCTCCAATGGTTCGAGATAGTGACTTCAAGCCCAAACCTGAGCTTGAATTCCTTGTAGATATCATCCTCCATGTTTATAATGGAGTCGTGGATGTGGTTTGGGGTTTCCTCATGAAAGAGAGCCTCCCAATCAGCATCGTTCACACCTTTCCCAATAGAAGAGATCATCAAGGGGTTGGGTGGATGCCAAGATAGGCTAGTGTTGTCCAAGGCTTTCATCGAGAAGAGATCCCAATACACCAGGTTTGTTTGAAATGGCCCATAATGAGGATGAGCGATAGACCCTCTGCAAATAAAACTCGGCGATGGAACCTCTACGATTGAGCCTCTGCAACTGAACCTCTACGTTTGAGCGATGGCGTAATGGCTCCTTTCCTATTTGTGAAGATGTGGATCATGCCCGTTATATCAATTCCTATGTGCATATAGAATCCACTGGAACCCAGGCCAAGTACGATTCAGTATGACGAGAAGTTTTGGACAATAAATATGGTACACAGGCCATGTGATGGATGCCATTTTGTAGCAGCTTGAGGGAGAGTAAGCACACTTGGGGCGTCTTTCATCGCATCCAAAGGACACCGGGTGTGTTTTAAGCATGGAGGAGTGTTGGGGATGGGTTGCCACCTAGATTGGCATGTGCCCTTTCTCCCTTGTGGTGTCTGTCATCATCCTCCTAAGAACCCGCATTGGAGATATCGTGGTCTTGAGTAGCAATATGTTTCCAATTTCCCTGTTGATGGGTTCAATGTTGTCATCTCAGCAAGAGTAATGGATTACAGAGTTCAGGGTGACTTCCTTGTTAGCAATAGATTCCGCTAAATTGTTAGCTTTTCTTATAATATGTTGGAATATGATCGTTGGGTTAGCCATGAGTATGGTGCTTAAGGTTTTGAGTTTGCTTTTCAGCCTCCAATTGTTGGCCACCTTGCTTCCTGTTGAGCCTGCTTGTATTTTGTTGGCCATTTTGGTGATTAATAGAGAGTCCCCTTCCAGGATGAGATGGGTCCAATTCTTGTCTAGATCCCAGATTAGGCCAAACAATAATCCTTCTAGCTCAGCCACATTGTTTGTGGAGAGGTCAAGAGAGCCCTAGAAAACTCCCTGGATTTTTCTATTATTATCTATAATAGTACCACCGAAACCTGCAGGACTAGGATTTATTTTGGAATCCCTGTCGAAATTGAGCTTGTAAGTGGCCTCGGGGGGGATTCCATTGGTTGGGTGAGTTCACCTTGATATTTTATGTGATGGCAAGACCAATGTAGTCAATAATTTTAGTGATTCCTCATTCCTTTAATATTTACATGTCATTATTGTTGGTAGCTAGGTCTTTGTCTTTCCAAGTTGAAAGTTTCAAAGTTTCAATCATGTGCTTCTTTAAGATTTTCCATATATCATATTCCTTCCTAATTTGATTATTGAATATTTTGTTGTTCCTTTCTATCCACAATTCCCAAACCATGACTCTAGGGAAGAGTTCACAAATTCTATTGAGGAGCATGCTGCTGAAATATTGGTGAGGCCAGTTTGTTATGGATAGGTCCGAGTGTCCTTTAATTCTAGCCGATTTTCTAAAGATTAGTTCTCCTTATTTCAAGATATTGTCAACAAACTTGCATTCATTAAGGAGGTGGTCGATGGTTTCCCCATTGTATTTTCATAGATAGCACCATACTGGTCCAATTATACCTCTTTTTGTCAATTCTCCCAAGTTAGAATGCGTCTATGAAGGAGGATCCAAAGGAAGGTTGAAATTTTGGGCTAGAGGTTGGATTTCCATACTTTTTTTCATCTATTGTCTTGGCCATCATTAGTTGAATTGGAGAGAATTGGTGTTGTTTCTTTCATGTTGAAGGTGTTGGACTATGAGAACCCCCATATTATTTTGTCATTTTCATGGTTGATTCTAATTTGATGGGTTTGGATTTCATCCCAAAAATCTTGTATATCTTTAGAAGGACTGATGGCCTTCCACCAGTCTAAGCATTTCGACTCCTGAAATGATCACCTGTGTTGGTCTCTTGCCACATATCACTTGCTTTGGAGGTGCATATGAGTAACAGTTGTTCTTGAAGTATATGGGGGTTGTAATCTTCTTGAAGTGGACTTTTTTGATTCCATGGGTCTTGAAAGAAATCCACAGTGGTTCCATTCCGAACCTCCCAGAAACTAAAGTTTTGTATTATGTTCCGATTGTCATGTGTAGAGTTCCATATTTGGGAGCCTTTGACATTGGCGTCGAATTTGATGAGGTTCTGGTTAGACCATGTGGAGGCATATTTAGCATGCCATAATAGATCCCATGGTACTGATATGTGCGTGATCCATCTCCACTAGATCTTGGCATTGAAAATTTGATTGTTGATTGCAAGGTTTCTTATGCCAAGGACCCCATCTAGCTTCGGAGTGCAAAGTGTATTCCAATTTACAATCGACCATTTCTTGTGATTCTCAAAGCCTCCCCATAGTAAGGTGCACTGCAGAGCTCTGAGTTTTTATTAATAAATTTTGGAGCGGTCAAAATGAATAAAATGTATAAAGGCATTGTTTGTAGAACAACTTTTACTAGGATTAGGAGACTAGGGAGGTTAAGAGAGCGGAGGGTCCAGCAGTTGAGTTTTTTATTTAGTCTATCCAATAGATCTTTCTAGGAGACCTTTCTTGCTAGGGAATCATTCGGCATGGCTCCTAGGTACTTGGAAGGTAAGGCTCCTTCTAAGAATTCAAGTATACAGAGGATGTTGTGTTTCGTGGTCCATAAAGTATTGAAGAAGTATATATGATATTTATCTTTGTTTATGCCAATCCCACTAGAAAGGAGGAAGGTATTGAGGCTGGTTTTAAAGGCTTTGGATTCCTACACCAAGGAATACCCCATTAGCATTGTGTCATCTACAAATTGTTGATGGGTTTGTGGCTCCAATCCTGGATGTGGTGAGAGACCTTTAAGTTTTTGGTTCTGTACTTTGGCTTTAAGGAGACGTCCTAAGCCTTCCATCATTAGGACAAAAAGGAAAGGAGAGAGGGGATATACTTGTCTGATACCCCAAGAAGGGTGGAAGGATTTGAAGGGAGTGCCATTGACGAGAATGAAAAGGAATGTGGTGGAAACTAGAGTGAAGACCCAATTTACCCACTAATTGCAGAAACCAAACGCCAACGGCATCTTCTTCATAAATTTCCAATTGAGCATATCAAAGGCTTTTGATAGGTCAAACTTGATTAGCATGCCATATTTTCTGGTGGTTTTAAGCGAGTGGATAATTTCATGAGAAATAATTATACCATCCAAAATATGTCTGCCCTCCACATATCCATATTGCTCCTTTTTTATGAGGGAATATAGAAGTGGCTTGAGCCTATTGGCAATGGTTTTGGTAATGATTTTGAAAATAACATTGCAAAGAGCAATAGGTCTGAATTTAATTACCTTTGGAGTCAACTCCATTTTCTTTGGGGATGAGAGAGAGAAACGTTGAGTTGAAAGATTTCAAGACCTTCCCAGTTTTCCTAGAGTCTTTGACAATATCTAAGACCTCATCCTTGATGGTATGCCAACAGGTGTGAAAGAAATTAGTTGTGAAGTCGTCCGGGCATGGGCCTTTGTCAATTTTCAGCTGCTTGACCACCTCCTCTAGCTCATCCATTTCAATGGTATAGAATAAGAATTTGTTTTTCTCTTGAGTCACTAAGGAGGGGATGTTCTCAAGAATTTCCTACATAGCGGCGCTTCTGTCCAAATCTAGTTCTTCCATTAATTGCCTGAAGTGGTTGGTGAGAGTGCGTTCAATGTCTTCTTGCTTTTCTACAACTATGCCATTCTCAACTTTCAAGTGGACTATTTTGTTGGCATGATGGTGTTGTCTAGTGGCTTTGAAGAAGAAAGAGGAATTCATTTACCCTTCTTTTAGCCAAATATTTCTGGATTTGGTTTTCCATAGGGTTTCTTCTTGTAATTTTCTAGCTTCCAAGGCTTACTGTAGATCCTTTTCTTCCTTTTTTATGGAGTCAAGTTTTAGATGTACGCAATTTGGCCTTCAATATGTTGTTTCGCCAAATGGATGTTACCAAAGTGTTATTTGTTCCTACTTTTAACTTGCTTTTGATGTATTTCATTTTTTGCTGAAATTTGTACATAAGAGTTCCTACGAGAGGTTGAAAGTCGCTGTGACCATTATTGCATGAGGGGTTGAAAGTCAGGATGTGTGAGCCATAATTTTTCAAATATGAAGGGCCTTCTCAGATCTTCCCCTATTTTGTCCCAGTTGAGACTGATAGGCCAATGGTCCGAGCCGGTCGTCGAGAGGACGAGGGTTGATATGTCTGCACCTTCAGTGAGTATGGATTCCAAGATTAATAAGTGGTTAAGTTTGGAGGTGATGTGTTTGTCTCCATAGCACTTGTTATTCCAAGTATATAATATGTTAGTAGTGCTAATGTCTATCAGGGCTAACTCATTGATCAAAGTATCAAAGGCAGTGTTAGTGGCGTTTAAGGAATGAAGTCCTCCTTTTTTTTCCCTGAGATTTCAGATGATATTGAATTCTCTTCCAAGAATTCCTTGCTTATGGCCCACCCATTTATCTAGCAGCTTCAATGAGTGGAGGAAGGCTTGCTTGGGTGCTAAAGAGAAGGGCACGTAAATGTTTGTGAGGATGCCCCTGATGCTAGTCCCAAGGATGTGAAAATCAGTCGAAATGGTGAATTGGGTTACCAAAAAATTGGAAAGGCATATCTCTAGAGGGTTCCAGATTATGCCAATGCCTCCAGAAGCATCTGTGGCATCAATGTCTATCGATTCGTTGCCTTTCCAAATTTTTCGCCACCATTATTTTGAATATTGCTTCAAAGCATTTGGTTTCCTGTATAAACCTAACCGTGGGCTTCTCCACAACAATTCTTTTTCTTAGCAATCATTTTTTTAGGCACACTGCAACCTATGATGTTCTAGGATGTGAGCTTCATTGGGAAGGTTTGCAGGGTAAGGTGAATGTTTCCTCTATGGTTGGAAATTTTCCTGAGGTAACCAATTTCTCCCCTATACCCTTGGTGTGTTGTTTATTACTTCTTCTTCCCCCTCTCTCACTACCCAATTTTTTATGGTTTCATGGATTTTGATACCATGGTTTTCAGTGCCTACCCCACGGTTTTTAGCTTTTCTTTTTTTGATGGTGGCTTCCTTGAGTAAGACCACCTACTGTGAGGGGATAACTCTTTTTTTCTGAATCTTGAACAGCCTTTTCTATCCCATATAGATCTAGGTCTCCAATGTCCATATCATCCTGTTCATCCTCCATCATGTCCACGTCTATTCCTTCGGGGATTGATTTTTCCCCCTTTATCTACTTCTATGTTCTTAGTAGTGCTATGTAATCCATCAGTGTCGAGAGTGCAATGCACTTTCTCAGATTGGAGAGCATCAAAAGCATTAGAAGATAGGAGTTTTTTGTTTACCTCCAGGCCTTGATTTCTTTTTGTCATTCTTTTTTACCTGATACATTGGTGAATCCATCAACATCCTTGATATCTTTGCCTTTCTACTGGATAGTTGGATTTTTTCTGGGCATTCTCTGAACAAGTGTTTGTGTTCATGGTAGCCTCTGCATCTGAAAGGTATTTGTTCATAGTCTATAAGTTGGAACCATTCTCCATCGTCCCATCTTAAATTGATCCCTTCCGGTAATATCCTAAAAAATAACTAAACCCAACCCTTGCAAAACCTTATAATGAATCTCATAATACGTCAAAATCCATTAAATAACATAACCATAATAAAACATAAGCATGAAGGAATATCACAATCGAAGATAAGCCTTCATGAACATCGTAATCCAAGATAACCCTTCATCAATCTCAAAATGCAAAAAAAAAGCATCAAGGAATGTAGCAAACATAGCTAAACCCAACCCTTTCAAAACCTTATAATGAATCTCATAATCCAAGAAAACAAATTAATGAACATAACCATAATGCAACATGAGCATGGAGGAAATTCACTATCCAATATGAGCCTTCAAAATTGTCATAATGCAACATTACCCGTGATGGATGTCGAAATCCAACAAAATCATTCCAAATGAATCTCATAATCCAAGAAAAGAAATTAAAGAACGTAACCATAATGCAACGCGGCCATGGAAAAATGTTGTTATGTAATATGGACCTTCATGAATGTCGTAACACGACATAACACTTAATGGATGTGGAAATGCAACAAAACCATTCCAAACATAAGTAAAACCAGCCATTACAAAACCCTACACTAATTCTTGTAATCCAACAAAAGACATCAGCGAACATAACCATAATACAACATACCCATGGACAAATGGCACAATCCAACATAATCCTAACCATAGATGAACATTGTAACCTAACATAACCCTTAACGTATATCACAATGGAACAAAACCAGTCCAAATAAAACTAAACCCAGCCGCTATAAAACATTTTAATGGATCTCATAATGCAGCAAAATCCACTAAGGAACATAACCATACTACAACATGACCATGGAGCAATGTTGCAATCAAGCTTAACACTCAATGAATATCATAATCCAATATTGCACTTCATAAACGTCATGATAAGAAAAACCATTCCAAAAAATAACTAAACCCAAACCCTTGCAAAACCTTATAATCAATATCATAATGCAACAAAATCCATTAAATAGCATAACCATAATACAACATAACCATGAAGGAATGTTGCAATGCAACACAATCCTCAATGAACATTGTAATCAAAGATAACCCTTCATCAATTTAACAATACAAAAAAAAACATTAAGGAATGTAGCAAACATACCTAAACCCAACCCTTGCAAAACCTTTTCATGAATCTCATAATCGAAGAAAAGTCATTAATAAACATAATGATAATGCAACATGAGCATGGAGAAATGTCATGATCCAATATGATCCTTCTTAAATGTTGTAATGCAACAGAGCCCTTGATGGATGTCGGAATCCAACAAAACCATTCCAAATGAATCTCATAATCCGAGAAAAGCAATAAACGAACATAACCATAATGCAATGTGGCCATGGAAAATTTATGTCATTCAGTATTGACCTTCATGAATGTCGTAAAGCAACATAACACTTCATGGATGTCGAAATACAACAAAACCATTCCAAACATAAGTAAACCCACCCATTACAAAACCTTACATTAAATCATGCAATACAACATGAGACATCAAGGAACATAACTATAATACAACATACCCATGGACAAATTGCATAATCCAACTTAACCCTAACCCTATATGAACATCGTAATCTAACATAACCCTTGATGTATATAACAATGTAACAAAACTAGTCCAAATATAACTAAACCCAACTGTTGCAAAACATTTTAATAAATCTCATAATGCAACAAAATCCAATAAGGAACATAACCATATTGCAACGTCGCCATGGAGCAGTGTTGCAATCAAGCTTAACACTCAATGAATGTCGTAATCCAACATAGCACTTCATAAACATCGTAATGCGACAGAACCGTTAAGGAAGCTATCAAATATAACAAAACCCTTAAGAAACATTCCAAATATAATCGTGGGAAATTATGTGACAACAATGTGGTTCTCACACTAAAACATAAGCCTTACAATTGTTGCGCTATTACAATCTAATAAAACCTCTGACAAACATTACAAACATGAATCTCAATGGAATTATAATTTAATTAAATAAAGTATTGATTACATTACATTGAATTTGGTAATGCAAGAAAACACATTAAGGAACATAACCATAATCCAACATAACCATGCAAAAATGGCAAACCCTCGATGAACATCACCATCCAACATAACCCTTGATGTATGCCACAATGGAACAAAACAATTCCAAATATGACTAAAACCAACCCTATGACTAAAACCAACCCTTGAGCAATGTTATAATGAATCCTATAATGCGACAAAACCCATAAAGGAACATAATCATAATACAACATGACGATGGAGGAATGTCGCGATGAAACTTAACACTTGATCAATGTCATAATCCAACATATCGGGTGATAAATGTCACTATGCAACGAAACCATTAAAGAATGTACCAAAGATAACGAAAGGCTTCAAAAATATTCCAAATAACAAACTAAAAATTTATGTGACAACAATCTGTTAAGAACCCAACCCTCCTCTTTATTTCGTTAGTATATTTTATTGGACGCATATGCTTTGTAAGTCGTCCCGTTAGTATGTTGTATTATCTCACATTCATGGGGATTAATAGTTGATGTTAAGTCGTCCATTTAGTATGTTGTATTATCCCATATCCATGGGGAGTAATAGTTGTTTAGATTAGACTTAGTATATAACTAAGTGTTGAGGCCAATGAAATCATCGAAGAGTTATTTTGTATTGAGCTTGCTCAAAGGAGGTTGCCCCCTCGAATTGTTTATTAAAATAAACTAATTTATTTAATGTCTATCTAAAAATCACTATAAAAAATGTAATACCTTAGATGACAAAACATTATACAATAATTCAAAATATAATTGTTTAATTTTTTATTAAACTAATTTTTAACATTAGATTTAGTATATATAAAAAATCACTACAATGATTATTATTATTATACAAATAATTAAACAATAATTTGAGGATATTAAATTATTAAATTAGTTTTCACATATTTATTAAAATTAAATTACTTTTACCTAATTATTATTTTATAATTAACTACTATATTATAAATATTTTAATTAAACAATATTCTATTTAATTAATAATTATATCATTATAAATAATGATTAGATTATAAATTATTAATTAGATAATATTCTATTGAATTAAATAATAATATTGTATTATTAATTAGAATATAAAAATAAGTAAATAACATATTCCTGTAATATTATAATTCTATGTCATTATTCATAATGTAATTAACTAAAATATAAGCATAATTAATGATCCTTTTACGTCGATAGGCGTATATATTTGATATTTTGGGGATGGGCTTGCTTGAGCGGATCACCAAGATTCACCAAAGCTCAACAGTTGTATGGCTGTGATCAGTTTCTTCATCTGATCTTTAAACTAGCATTTAATAGTGGGTTAGTTATTGTTTACATGCCGTAACTAATAACTACATTGTTGTTCCGATCACATAGAGTGGAAGCGGTTGAACATCATGGTTGTTGTGTCGTTTCCTGAACAAATCTTTTTCTCCCATCTTGAACACACAGAGTTGGATCAGTTAGTTATCTCCTGCGCAATGGGGGAGATAGTTATGCAGGCCGCTTTATATAATAATGGATTTTGTTCTGTTCGTGATGCAATAGTTCAGGTATGGACTTCATTTCTCATTTTATAGCAACAACCTAAACCTGCTTTCCACGACAGTATTTCATCATATCTTGCTGCATGGTTTGAAGTTTGGTTACATTATCATTTTTCATTTGGATTTTGGGTAACGAAAGCGTTAAAGTTATTGGCATTATAGACGAAGGGACCAAGCTGGTCTGTTTCGATGGGAAGGAGAGACTGTTTCGATGGGAAGGAGAGACGGGTTGGGACCGAGCTGGTCTATTCATCAGATGCCGCTATTTTGCCAACGCCATCGGATTCCATTAGTGTACTGAAATAGAAATTCCTAGACAAAGGCCTCACCACTGAAAACCTTGTCATCCTTGTTGGTAAGAACTCTGCATGCTCTCTACATTAATATGTTGTTGCTATCATAGGCGTTGCCACAATAATGAATTTATCTTGGGTTTACTTTTTTCACATCCAGGAGCGCATACAATAGGACAAACTGACTGCCAGTTTTTTAGTTACCACCTTTACAACTTCACATCGACAGGGGACACGGCCTCACCGCTGAAGACCTTGTCATCCTTGTTGGTAAGAACTCTGCATGCTCTCTACATTAATACATTGTTGCGATCGTAGGCATTGCCACAATAATGAATTTATTTGGGGTTTACTTTTTTCACATCCAGGAGCGCATACGATGGGACAAATTGACTAACAGTTTTTCAGTTACCGCCTTTACAACTTCACATCGACAGGGGATGCGACCTCACCGTTGAAGACCTTGTCATTCTTACCAATAAGAACTCTGCATGCTCTCTACATTAATACGTTGCTGCGATCATAGGTGTGCCACAATAATGAATTTATCTGGGGTTTACTTTTTTCACATCCAGGAGTGCATACGATAGGACAAACTGATTGCCAGTTTTTTCAGTTATCGCCTTTACAACTTCATATCGACAGGGGATGCAGATCCCACAATGAATACGACATCTCTGACCGATCATCAGTCTCAGTGCCCTTCTGGTGGCGATGGGTTGAAGAGAGTTTCTTTGGACAAGGGAAGCTCCACCACATTTGATGCGACTTTCTTTAGCAACGTGAGAGATGGAAACGTTGTCCTTGAATTGGATCAGAGGCTTTGGGGAGACAATTCCACCAAATCATTCGTGCAAAACTACGCAGGAGCGACCTTCGGTGTATCGAGCTTTAACTTGGATTTCACACAATCGATGGTGAAGATGAGCAAAATCGAAGTGAAGACAGGAATGGATGGCGAGATTCGCAAGGTCTGCTCGGCGTTTAATTAATAATGAAACAGAAAAGGTAACATGGTATCCTACTACTGAATAAGTGTACTACAACGTTGGTTTGATAGTATGAATAATATTGAATTATAAGTGTGCAGCCACAGAAAGCAAGCTGCAGCGTCTAATAAGTATTCATAATTTGTGTAATCTCTGTTATAAGACTTTGCAATCTCTAATTATGTATTCATTACGCCGATAGGCTTTTTCCCTTAAAAGACCAAAATTTTAACCAAAATTCCTAGCAAGCCAAACTCTTGAAGCTCTAATAAGAGGCCATGCGTTATATATTCTTGTCATTATATTTTTGACACCAATCAACTAATGCAATCTCTATATTATTATCTTAAAATATTTCTTAATTTGGATAATAGTACAATTTCCTTGAACCATGAAAAATTAGCATATGAGCAATGAATGAGAATATGTCAAATAACTTCATCACATACCTTGTATAGTGAACATCTTCCAAGACCTTGGTATTTTTTCGTTTACATGAAGTCTCAAGTGCGAACTCTTTGATTTATAACCACCCACATAAAACAAAATACTTTGAGAGGACACTTGAATTTCAAATCCTCTTATGCTACCACAAATAATTATGGGAAAATATTCCTCCCTAAGCACTTTATATCATATTTGGAGTATATCTATGATCAACAAGATTCCTACACCAAATAAGATCCTCCACGTTGTCCTTTATTCTAAGACTTGATTTCTTTTCGAGGCGTGGGATTGTGATGTTTATGTCACATATTCTCATTTGATAATTTCATTTTGTTTTTATTAAATTTTGTAACTATTTTGAGATTTTGGATTTTATTTAATTAGAATAAGCTTTATTTTAATAATTTTGATAAATAATTTCCATGTATTAATATATATTATGATAAAGAATAAAACTTGAAGATGTATAATTTTAGGAAATAATTTCCATGTATTAATATATATTATGATAAAGAAAAAAGCTTTCTATGTATTAAGATGTATTTTGAACCCTTGTTAAGGGTAAATAAATAAATCAAAATATAATATTCTTAATTCTATGAAATTGACAATTTCAATTTGTTATTTTAGAATTTTGTAACTATTATAGGTTTTATTTTAATAAATTTGAGAAATATTATTTATGTAAAAAAAAAACTTGAGATTCTTGCTCATAATAAATAAACAAAATCATATATATATATTCTCAATTATTTATTCATAGTGGTTTTAATCTCACTTAATTTTTTTTTCATTTATTTTAGTTCAATATAATATTAAATTTTTATGTTTTATAAAAATAATTTAAAAATAGAAGAAATTAAACGAAATTTTTCTTTGAACTAATCCAAATATAAGAAATAAACAATACAATCTAAGTTCTAAAAACACTTTTAACAATTTCCCAATTTATTATTTGAAATTTGGTTGTATGATAGAATTAAATGGAATTTTAGGCACATTAATATTATATCATATTACTTGAAGAGAAGACTTTGGAGTAAATAAAGAAAATCAAAACATAAAAAGTGTTATCTCATGGTGTTCTTTAAAGGTCATATGTATAATATGACAAAGGGTGAAAATGTAGTGTTATGTTGCATTCCAAAATTGGTATACGCTCACAATGCCCATGATATGGTTATGTCCCATTGCAACATTCATTAAGGATTAAAAAATGATATACACTAACACAACCTAATATGTGACACATTAATAATGTGACATTCGATGTTCACATTATGATGTATATCATGTATTATGATTCATTGTGGCATTCATCAATGGTTATGTCACATTGCGACATTGAGCAAAGGTTACATGTCTTAAATGATAAATGGTTGTCCCATTCTAAAATTCATTAAGGATTAAAAATTGATATTCAACAACACAACCCAAGATGTGACACATTAGTAAAGTGACATTTGACCTGCATCATGTTGTGTTCAATTGCGGCGTTCATCTATGGTTATGTCGCAATGTGACATTAAGTATGGATTATATGTCTAATATGAAAAAGGGTTATGTCCCATTAAGGATTAAAAAATGATACATACAATGACATGTAACCCAATATGCGACTTATTATTTATCTTACATTCAACATTAAGGATTATGTTTCATTATGATGTTTATGAAGGTTATGTCGCATTACAACATTGAGAAAAGGTTATATGTCTAATATGACAAAGGGTTATATCACATTGCCAACGTTCATTAAGGATTAAAAAATGATATATACTAACACAGTCCAAGATGTGACATATCAATAATGTGACATTCGAAGTTCATTGTGTTATGCTACATTGCGACGTTTATGAATTGTTATGTCATATTGTGACATTGAGAAAGGGTTATATAGTCATTTGACAAAAGAAATGGTTTAAACCATCCACATTCTACATAGTAGTGTAGAATGTTATGTCGCATTGTGATGTTTATCAAGGTTTACGTTTCACTGCGACTTTATCAAGGGTTATATCATATTACAACGTTAAGCCATGGTTTGTGATTGTCTTTACTTAGTACTGTAGAATGTTATGTCGCATTGTGATGTTTATCAAGGTTTACGTTTCACTGCGATGTTATCAAGGGTTATATCACATTACAACGTTAAGCCATGGTTTGTTATTGTCTTTACTTAGTAATGTAGAATGTTATGTCGCATTGTGATATTTATCAAAGTTTATGTTTCACCGCGATATTATCAAGGGTTATATCACATTACGACTCAAGCCATGGTTTGTTACAATGTTTGGTTAGTATATGTCAACACAACCAAAGATGTGACACATTAATAATGAGATAGTGGGTGTTCAATAAGCGTTATGTCGCATTGTGACGTTTATCACAGGTTATGTTACATTAGCGTCATTCATCAAGGGTTATGTCACATTGTAATATTTGTCAAGGGTTATATCACATTGTGATAATTCTCTAGATGTGACACATTAATAATGTGTCTTAGGATGTTTAGAAATTTTCTTTAGGAATTCTCTTTATATATATATATATATATATATATATATATATATAGTCGTTTGACAGAAGAAATGGTTTAAACCATCCACATTCTACATAGTAGTGTAGAATGTTATGTCACATTGTGATGTTTATGAAGATTTACATTTCACTGCGACGTTATCAAGGGTTATATCACATTACAACGTTAAGTCATGTGGTTTGTTATTGTCTTTACTTAGTAATGCAGAATGTTATGTCGCATTGTGATGTTTATCAAGGTTTATGTTTCATCGCGATGTTATCAAGGGTTATATCACATTACGACTTAAGGCATGGTTTGTTACAGTGTTTGGTTGGTATATGTCAACACAACCAAAAATGTGACACATTAATAATGAGATAGTGGGCGTTTAATAAGCATTATGTCGCATTGTGACGTTTATCACAGGTTATGTTATATTAACAACATTCATCAAGAGTTATGTCACATTGTAATATTTGTCAAGGGTTATGTCACATTGCGATAATTCCCTAGATGTGACACATTAATAATGTGTCTTAGGATGTTTAGAAATTTTCTTTAAGAATTCTTTTTATATATATATATATATATATATATATAGTCATTTGACAGAAGAAATGGTTTAAACCATCAACATTCTACATAGTAGTGTAGAATGTTATGTCGCATTGTGATGTTTATCAAGGTTTACATTTCACTGCGACGTTATCAAGGGTTATATCACATTACAACGTTAAGCCATGGTTTGTTATTGTCTTTACTTAGTAATGTAGAATGTTATGTCACATTGTGATGTTTATCAAGGTTTACATTTCACCGCGATGTTATCAAGAGTTATATCATATTACAACGTTTAAAAGTGTTATGTCGCATTGTGACGTTTATCACAGGTTATGTTACATTAGCGACATTCATGAAGGGTTATGTCACATTGTGATATTTGTCAAGGGTTATGTCACATTGCGATAATGCCTAAGATGTGACACATTAATAATGTGATAGTGGGTGTTTAATAAATATTATGTCGCATTGTGATGTTTATCACAGGTTATGTTACATTAGCGACATTCATTAAGGGTTATGTCACATTGTGATATTTGTCAAGGGTTATGTCACATTGCGATAATGCCCCAGATGTGACACATTAATAATGTGTCTTTGGATGTTTAGAAAATTTCTTATTGCATTATCAACTATGGTCACGTGGTTCACCAAAGTCAACCATGGTTAAATAGGGCCAAAATGATGTATTTTTCTGTCACGTTAAGACTTTTACTTTTGAAAAGTGAAAAAAATTCATCTGTGTGCACAAACAATGTTTTGATATTACGACATTTATCAATACTTATGTTGGATTGCGACATTCCTCAATAATGCATTCCTTAATGGTTTTGTTGCATTAGGACATTCATCGCAATGATCAAAACATTTATTCATGGATATTGAAATTCATAATTCCTCAATGGTTGTGTCACATTATTCGCCATCATGTTGTAAGAATTTTCTTGATATTCATATAGTCGTTTGACAAAAGAAATGGTTTAAACCATCCACATTCTACATAGTAATGTAGAATGTTATGTCGTATTGTGATGTTTATCAAGGTTTACGTTTCACTATGACGTTATCAAGGGTTACATCACATTTTAAGCCATGGTTTGTTACAGCGTTTGGTTGGTATATGTAACCACAACCAAAGATGTGACACATTAATAATGTGATATTGGGCGTTTAATAAGCGTTATGTTGCATTGTGATGTTTATCACAGGCTATGTTGCATTAGCAACATTCATGAAGGGTTATGTCACATTGTGATATTTGTCAAGGGCTATATCAAATTGTGATAATGCCCAAGATGTCACACATTAATAATGTGTCTTTGTATGTTTAGAAAATTTCTTTAAGAATTTTCTTGATATATATATATAGTCATTTGACAAAAGAAATGGTTTAAACCATCCACATTCTAAATAGTGATGTAGAATGTTATGTCGCATTGTGATGTTCATCAAGGTTTACATTTCACTACGACGTTATCAAGGGTTATATCACATTACAATGTTAAGCCATGGTTTGTTACAGTGTTTAGTTGGTATATGTCAACACAACCAAAGATGTGACACATTAATAATGTGATATGGGCGTTTAATAAGCGTTATGTCGCATTGTGATGTTTATCACACGTTATGTTACATTAGCGACATTCATGAAGGGTCATGTCACATTGTGATATTTGTCAAGGGTTATGTCACATTGCGATAATGCCCAATATGTGACACATTAATAATGTGATAGTGGGCGTTTAATAAGCATTATGTCGCATTGTGACGTTTATCACAGGTTATGTTACATTAGCAAAATTCATCAAGGGTTATGTCACATTCTGATATTTGTCAAGGGTTATGTCACATTGTGATAATGTCCCAAATGTGACACATTAATAATGTGTCTTTAGATGTTTATAAAATTTGTTTTTGCATTATGAACTATGGCCACGTGGTTCACCAAAGTCAACCATGGTTAAGTATGGCCAAAATGATTTATTTTTCTTTCACGTTAAGACTTTTACTTTTGAAAAGCGAAAAAATTTCACAAACAATGTTTTGATATTACGACATT
>LPNX010863431.1:67512-92619 GCA_001517045.1 Pseudotsuga menziesii | reverse complement strand
CATTAAACATATTATATCTTATTAAATTACTATACTAAATTCTAAAAGATAATGTTTTAGACTTTAAATTTTCATAATATTAATTAATAATTTTGATTTAGTGTTTATTTTTTCATTTTGAAATATAAATACATTATTTTCTTATTTTATATCTTAAAATTTCTTTGAGCATGATTAAAATATATCTCAAGAAAAAAAATCTTTATGTACAACCATAGTCTTCATTAAGTCGAATATTAACCATGAATCAAGAAAATTAATCAAATGCCTATGTTTGCACTTATCATAATCTAGAAATTTTTTCCTCTAATATTTAATATTCATATCCCGTAGACATTATGATAGAACCAAATTTTTCCTTATAATATTCATGCCCCGTAGACATTTAGGTGTTAAATGATTAAAATTTCTTTGAGCATGATCAAAATATATCTCAAGAAAAAAAATCTCTATGTACAACCATAGTCTTCATTAAGTCAAATATTAACCATGAATCAAGAAAATTAATCAAATGCTTATATTTGTACTTATCATAATCTAGAAATTTTTCCTCTAATATTTAATATTCATATCCCATAGACATTATGATATTTTTCCCTATAATATTTATGTCCCATAGACATTATGATATAACCCTAGGTGTTAAATGATATATACTATTATTGTGAATTATTAATAATATTTCATTATTACTTTGAATATAGTAATTTAATTAAAGAACATATCCCTAATGTAATTATTCATAATGTAATTAATTAACTAAAATGTAACATCATAATTAAAATATATTATTAATAATTAATTTTTACATTGTTAATTAATCAAATTAAATCACGTCATTAAGATTGTTTTATTAAGAGATATTTTTGTTTAATTAAGTATAATCTTATTACAATTATTTAAATAATATTATAATATTATTGCTACTAATACTTTGAAGATATGCCTATATGCCCACGGGTATAATATTATTGCTACTAATACTTTGAAGATATGCTTATATGCCCACCGGTTACTAGCAACAAACACATTAAATTAATTAATGTGTCTGAATAGGCCAATAGGAGTAAATTTAAGCACATACTATAGGGAAAAACATTAATATAAAAAGTATGTGCTTAAATTTAAGCCTATGTGTATTCAGACACATTAATTAATTTAATGTGGTTGTTGCTAGTTTATTAATAATTACATTGTTAATTAATGAAATAAAATCACTTTATTAAGATTATTTCATTAATGTGTTTCAATATGGACCAGCCTAAATTAGGCATATACTTTTCATTTTAATATTTTCTCTAGTATGTGCCAAATCTACTCCTATGTACTTATTAAGACACTTTAATAAAATTATTAAAGTAATGTGGTTGTTGCTAGTATTTATGGGTTGTCTATTTCCATATTTAGTCTAACCAGATTTATTTATTTACCTATATTTCCTTATTCATATTCCAATATTACTACTTTAAATAAAACCATAAAATATTCAAATAAATTTTCTCAAACCTGTAATATATCTTTGAGATACACAAAAAAAGCCATTATTTTAATTTAAATTAAAATAACACATATATTCATTTTATGAAACATAAGTAAACCCAACCTGAAACCAAAAAAAATCCTTTAATCCTTTACCATAGATTAGAAATCTCAATTTCCATTAAAAAAAAATCACATAGTAAGCGGAAGACTACTCTCAAAGATCCACTTATCAAACAAGAAAATCGAATGTATATGAACTCTCTTTTTTTTTTTGAAGAAACAGAGAACAAAATTGAAAAACAAAGCAATGGCATTCCAACAAATCGATCCAATATAATGGCTTCACAAATTCAAATTGATAAGAGTAAAAATTGAATCGTGATTATGTTATGAAGAGAACCGATCACAATGGCTCATCTCATTATGTCAAGCGATGGTTCATCTAATTATGTCATGCTTATACATTTCACTGTTCAGAAATGCCATTCCAGCAAAAATTCAATCTGATCCCTGAATAATAAAATTGAGCATGTGGCAATTGAGAAAATACAATAAAGTTGTTCCTGTTCAAGCGTAAGCGACCTTCAAAAAAAATGGTATTGGCCAATTACCAGAATTCAAAGTCAGGCTGTAATGGTCACACTACATAGACACATGCCGGAAGGTCTTATAGATGTAACTTGCCACTCTGAACCTGGAAGAGAATTTGGATCATAAACTAGCGTCTCATACAGGGGCTCCGCCTTAGTGGAAAACAGCAATAACTTTCCATTCAGAATAGCAAAACAAAACCCTACTGTCATGCTGCTCGTCAGCGGAATAGGAACCCTTTTCCATGAATTTTCTGTTGGGTCAAAGACTGCCAACTGTCTTTCGTTCTTCCACTCAATGCAAAAGAGTCTTTGATTCAAAACAGCATGTGCAACAACCATAACACAACCATTCTTTGTTTCATTCCACACATGCTTCTCAGCGTCATAAATATCGACATATCTTGAATTACCAATAGTGAAACTTGAACGGCCACCCATGACATACAGCTTACCTTGTAGCCCACAAGCAAAGCAACCCCATCTGGGACGTCTCAGACTCTCTATTAATGTCCACGTATTTCGTTGTCGATCAAATACCTCAACACTAGAAAGACCCTCCCCACCTGCTCCATGACCTCCAATTGCATAAACAAGGCCATCAACAACTGAACAAGCAAATTCATAACGTGCCACATTCATCTTTGAAAGCAAACTCCACCTGCGCTCACAACCATGGAACTGGCTTGTTAGAACTTAAAAAAACCAGGAATATGTTGATGAAAGTTTAAAAGAAATCAAATTTAGATGAAACCTTAAAAAGGGAAATGATTTTGTAAGTTTTTCAAGGATTCGGAGAGTGAAGTCTTCTATACTTGTATTCATATCATTAAACATATGAGAATTCTTGTATTTGTAAAAATATAGGACAGGAATATGTGAAGAAAAAATACCTATTTAATATTGGATCATAGCTGTATGCATCTGCTGAAGCCTCAGCTGAGTAGCAATCACCAACCAACCCACCAATGACCATTAGTTTTTCATCAATCACAACAAAACCAAAAGCTGTCTTCAAAGGACCAGGCATGGATGGAAGATATTCCCATTTACCACGCACAGAATCAAGAGCTTGCCACTGCATTTTGCCACTACAAGAATCTTCAGCCAGAACATAAAGCCATTCTTCAAGGGTGCCAGCTAGTTTCCTTGCCATATAAAATTCATTCCTCAGAATGCAATTCCTCCAAGCTTTGGAAACAAAACTTAGTGACTGAAAATCTGAGCGAGGAACTAGTGCAAGACATAACAAGGCAATATCATCAGGCAGACCTGGCAAAATAGCAGATTCATAATCACAATCAGTGCATAAAATATCTTTTGATATATATTCCTGCTGAACTGAGGGCCTGCCACGCTCTCTAGTGGCTTCCTTTTCTGTGACTGCCTTCACTATTGGAAAGGCTTCTGTCATTGGCAGGATTTTTAAAATGTTTTTAAAATCACCACCAAGGGTGTCTTTCTCAACTTGCACATCGCTTTTGGATGAATCCTTGCATTCTGCTTGTGGCCATACTACATTTTCAACTGAGCATGGCAATTTGGTAGGAACAACACCATTCATTAGAATGGTTCTTCCAGCATCATGAGCTGTCCCCATAGGGCAAAATCTTCCAAGAGGGAACATTTATCTAAGTCCTGAGACTTCGCCTAATACCCCTATTGCCTGAATTTATATGGTCGCCAGTTGCTCTCTAAACAATTAACACAACGTCAGCAGAAACTGCTGCATCAAATGGGTTACCACAGAGCTTCAAAATACCCTTCACTCATGGGAATCTTTGGGGACCAAAGTTTACAAGATGATGAAATATTGATTAGTCCCTTTATATCTGCTAAAAATATTTCGGACTTGTAATGGTTAAGAACCAATGCCATTCCAAGAACGATACTCAGACTGCCACTTCTAAAATGACAGTGAGAAGGTTCGGGTTGAAATTTACAGGAAAAATTGTTGGAAGCACACATTTCCTTGCTATCTGCAAATACATCAAGGCAGAGTACACAGCATTAGAGTTTGGTCTTTCGTTTTTTATTAGTAGCTCAAATCCATCCACGGTCATTTGTAAACCTATGGAAGTCAACTTAGAAAAACCTGAAGAGGCCCAATGACCATAGGCTAGTTATTTCAGATAACAAAACATACCGATTGCAACCATAGAACTGTCAATAATCTTAGCCTCCTACCTCAGCCATGTTTACCATGTTATGCAAAATACCTGCAATGAATGTCAATTACTCAAAACACATGTCTCCCGCAAAATAAAGGGCAAAAAATAACACAAGAAAATACATTTTGAAACCCATCAAATGAAATAGAGAAAAGCTGACGAGGCTGACATGTTCCAAATGAAGATCTCTGGCATTAGATTGCGGTAATTCATTTTTTTTATTATGCAACAGATATTAATGTGGAGTCGAGTTGATCAATGAATTTAAACTTTATCAAAAACTATTGCTCCTCCTGTCAGAGCAAATTATAAAGAAGAATGCGATAAATGCATATCATACTGAGAATGCCAATAACAGTCTACTAAGAATCTGCAAAAAATGCATATCACACTGCTCATGGTAAAGAAGAGTGCAATAAATGCATATCAGAATGGGAATGCCAATACCCTGCTCATGGTTTACAAAATTATCTTCCATGAAGTTCTTTAACTGTTTAAGTTCAGTCCAGGCCATTCAAAGAGGACATTCTCAGGTTCTGTGTTGATATATTCACATGGTTGATGATGGTGGTGCTAGCTCCTCTTTTACTTCTAGTGCAAAGTAGCCTGTGTCTTCTTCTTTTTCTTTTTTTTGATATAGTAGTACTTATTTCTATTTTTTTTCAAAAGTTTTTTTCTTTCTTTCAAGAGATTACAGGGATAGGGCATATACTCACTTTAGAATTTAAGTGATTTGAGAAGTTCCTTGTCCACAAATACAGGGGTCTTCAAATTTTATACTTATTTTTACACTTAATTATCTTGACTTTCTCACATTATCATTATAACATACTTTGTAATCTTATTGACCTTTTTAAAATAAAATAACTTTCACACTACTCATGATCTCCAAAGTTCTCTCAGAAAACATTTTGTAGTTATTTAAATTCAGTTAAAAGCATTCCCGTAAGGGCATTCTCAAGTTCTTAAAAACTTGGGCCATTCTCCAAAAGACATTCTCAAATTCTGTATTAATACCTTCAATCACTTCTCCTTGTAATGTAATGTCCTGAATTTTTTCTTACATAAAGCAATCTCCTCTTACATAAAACAGTACTTATTTCTATTTCTAGTTTTACATAAAACAGTACTTATTTCTATTTCTTTTCCTAGGGTTTACCTTACCTTTCTTTTCACCCGTGTACTCTTACCTTTATTTGCACTTGCTTTTGCTTCTAACAGCTCTTTAATTCTCGCATATTGTCATTATGACTTAATTATTGATTTTTTTATCTGTAGCATTAATATAATTCTTTAATTTTATAAATTTTGATTTTTTTAATTTGTAACATTAATATAATTTCTGATTTAATTGATTTTTTTAATTTGTAGTATTAATATAATTTTAATTTAATTTGATTTTTTTAAATTGTAATATTAATATAATTTATTGAATTTATTTTAGTATGGGAGAGATGTTGTAAAGTTTGTTGATAATATAATTCTTTAATTTTATAAATTTTGATTTTTTAATTTGTAACATTAATATAATTTCTGATTTTATTGATTTTTTTAATTTGTAGTATTAATATAATTTTAATTTAATTTGATTTTTTTAATTTGTAATATTAATATAATTTATTGACTTTATTTTAGCATGGGAGAGATGTTGTAAAGTTTGTTGGTAACAAAATAATAAAAAATAAAATTTTTAATTATTTCTCAAAATAAATGTCGGCCACAAAACAACCTAATATGGTGTAGATGTTGTAATGTTCTTACTTAACAAAACAATAAAAAATTAAAAATTTAATTATCCGTCAAAAAAAAATGTCCTTAAGAAAAACAACACAATATGGGGGAGATGTTGTAATGTTCCTACCTAACAAAATAATAAAAAACAAAAAAACGAATTATCCCCATGTCCAAGGCCTTCTAAACAACCCATGGTTTTATTGTACATGGTTTAAAAGGGCCTTGCAAATGGTTTTAAAACAATGTGCAAGGCCTCCTAAACAACACATGGTTTTATTGTACATAGTTTAGGAGGGCCTTGCAAATGGTTTTAATGGTTTTAAGACCATGAGCAAGGCCTCCTAAACAACCCATGGTTTTAGGAGGGCCTTGCACATGGTTTTAAAACCATGTATGGGGAGATGTTGCAATGTTCGTTACTAACAAAATAAAAAATAATAAAAAATATTATAAGTTGGCCATAAATAATATTAAATATTAATAATAAAATTATTATATGTCCACCTTAAATAAAAAGAGGTGTATTTAAGTTTGAATCAATGGCTATATAAAACACACCAAAGCTGATAGCTCCTTGAGTGCAATACTTAAAAAGAGGTTTGGACTTAGAGAAGATTGATCCCTGGTACAAAAAGTAATGTTGTTCTAATATAAATAGGAATGATTTAAAAATAATTAAAAACTTATTTTTATTAAAAATGTGACTTTAATTCACTTATCTATTTTAATATAATATATATCAACACTAATATCAAAAAATTAATATTGTACTATTCTAAAAATTCATAAAAGTTGAGATTGGACTCTTGATAGATATGGATTATGATAGATCTAACCAAAGTAAACAAAAAAACTAAAATTATCTAACAACATATTAATTATAAAACCTACCAAATGCCTGATTAAACATAAATATATAGATTAAGAGAAACAAATTCTTATTATATCAAATTCTTATTAACTTTACAATGCATTTACAAAACAAATTTTTATTAATTTGTGTACTTCTACTTTTAATAATTTTGCACCATTAAAAGACTGTAGCTCACAAGATTTGACTTTTGATGACTTTTGATAGATCTAGATTATGATGTATCTAACCAAAGTAAATAAAAAAAATAAAAAAAATATAACTCATAAGATTTGATTTTTGGTAGATCTAGATTATGATGTATCATGTATCTAACCAAAGTAAATTAAAAAAAAAATTATTTAGCAGTATATTACTTATAAAATGGTTAAATTCCTGTTATTTTATTTCTTTAAGATATGCCTCTCTGAATAAGATACCTCCAATTTAATTTCCTTTAAGAGTGAGCTAGCTCAAAAAAACCCTCAAAATTCAACATATTGATGTACCCAAGCCAAAAGCATTCCTCAAATGACTTTTGATAACTTAAAATATTAGTTATAAAACCAACTAAACACCATATTAACATAACAATGTCAGAAACTATTAGTTTTAAATAAGATAAATAAAAATATTAGGCTGGAAACATCAGTGTATTCATAAGCCATTTTCATGGGTACACGAAAGTCCCTTAAAAACACTAACAGCAATGTGGCATTACATGTGAACAATCCTACAATTACATACAACCACCATCTTGCATAATAAATACCTGAAAAAAAGGAGATCAAAGGTTAGAATCCCAAATGCAGCACTTTCCCACAGTAAATCTCCGATGGCAAGTTCTCTAATTTCTGGGACTAGCGGGGGTGGAATGTTTTTACGGTCTGGATATCCAATCAAGCGACAGTCTAACCTTGACGGTTGCAGGTTCTGTGCATTGCCTTCGAAAAAAGGACTCTGCTCGATAAAAACAATTCATAGGGAGTTTTTGAATGAAGGAGATGAAGAATACTTGTGCTCAAGGCTTAAGAATGTTATTCCACAATATTTTACTATTTCATTGAAACACTGGTCTCAAAGTGCTCAGATCCAAAATGAGAAATCTAAAAGCTGAAGACTAAAATAGCATGTCAACAACCATAACTCAGAAACCTCTATGAAACAAAAGCAGAGCTCCTTTGCTTTCAGTATAAATTTGAAAAATGTGAAATGGGAATCATAGAAGTATATACACAGACTCTGCTTTGATTAAAGAACTATCTGTATCTTGTTCTTTTCAGATATTTGGAAAGGGGACGGACGGACTGAAAACAGCTGACATTAACAAATAGCCATTACCCAAAAACACACTTATTATGAACCCAAAAACACACTTATTTTGAACCCTGTGTAAAATAGAAGCTGTTCACTGGCCTTCAAGCCTACAAGTTCTGTCTGTTGGGACACTAGCATACAATGTAAAATGCTTTAAAAACATGAAAAACCAGAGAGTCCGTAATAAAAAATGAGCAAGAAAACCAGAGAGTCCGTAATAAAAAATGAGCAAGAAAACCAGAGAGGAGTTAAGAATAGGCAGAGGAACCAACCGGAGAATGTGAAGGAAGGCTGACCCCAAACTTGCTCACATCCTACGAATGCGTGCCTATTTGCCGTGTTTCTTACCAGATCTACATTATTGTTTGGGAATCCAGTGAAAATCCCACGGACGCTCTATCTTTATATCCAATAATGTTCTTATGTACCTGTGGGGAGCCCTCCCCGTCCCGTCCCTCTTTTATTGACACGCACAGAGCAAGAAAATGGACAAACAGCCAAAGGTGTGAAAGATTGACAACGTGATTTGAAAGGCTCCAACGGCGGGCAAAGCTTCTCTCACAGTCGAGTAATGTCACGTTCTTTCTTTCTATGCCCACAGGATTGCAATGGACATGGACAGGCCGAAGGAGCAAGCGAGGCAGGTGGGATTTGGGAATAACATAAACAATGCATTAAATTATCCGTCAAACCTTCCAATACAATACAAAACTAAAGCAGCTACAGGAATGGAGCACCGCAAAGTTTGATTTATATTTTAATTCATATAAAAACCATTATTGGGCTGGATCTATCATTCCAGCCAACCAACTCCACAGACCACGACTGCACGGTATGCTTCCCCTTTCAAAAATATTAAAAAAAAAGTGATGGGAGGTTGGGACGTGGAAAATGCGAGAGCAAAATAATCGATCAAACAAAAATATGGGTTATTTTTCATTTTTCATTTTCTTCGATCTTTGAACTTTTACCTCACTGAAGGTAGTAGTTATTTAATTCAACAGGCATCCCAGATTTGACAGTGTGAACGCTCATACCCAGAGGCTTGAGATTTGACACTGATCTCTCATGCTTGTTATTTCAGTGAACCATTGATAGCTTATGTCAAATCAACAAAGCTAAAGCTATTAGCTATTAAGTCGTTTTCACTCTTAATTAACGAAGTGGTTTTATAATTTATTATTATAATTTATTATTAAAATTATTATTTTAGTAGGTTAAAATTAACTAAGTCTCAAGCTTTGTTGGTGTAAAGATACCATGGTTTGGTTAAACCATTAGAGTATTGATGAAAACTATATTTTGCAGAACATTGATAATGTCAAAAATATTATTACTTGAAATTTTGGTGTGAGGAAAATTTAGCGGTTAAGAGAAAATTAAGATACTATAATAAGGAGGTCATTAATCCTAACTTGGAAGATAATAAGTATCTTTTGGTAAAAACAAGAAAATTAATATAGTCAAGGTTATAACTAACTCTCATGAACTCTATAGCTAAAGAGAGCATTGGTCTATTCCTAAAACTCCATGGGTTGAAAGGGTTTGTCATTTGTGTGAGTGTATGAGCATTGAGGATGAAAATAACTTCCTATTAAAATGCCTCGCTTAGAGTCACATTAGATTTGAGTTTCATAGTATTTATTATAATACAAATCTTTATAACTTCCTAACTTGCCAAAACTATAATAAGCTTAAAAAGCTTTCATACATTATAAAGAAAAATATGACTAAAAATTTTAGTCAATTCAAATTATCAAAAATTCTATTCAAATTCATAATCTTTCTATAAAAATAATATTATTTAATTTAAGTAACGCATTTATTTCAAATAACGCATTTATTTCAAATAGACCTCTAAATATAGAAATGATTGTTAGAACAAAGTTAAAGCTATTCGCCACAAGTCACTTTAACTTTAGCTAAAGCTATCGCTCTCCACCATAGTGAAGCTATCCACATGGATACACTAAATTCCTATAAATGAATAGCAACACCATAACCATGACCATGACATGGACATGAGTTTGTTTCTCTTATAATTTTATAAAATGATGATTTCACTTTTTATAACTTCTCCTTTCCTTACATATGGACCCCTATATTAGGCTAGAGGATAAGTGTAAGATGTCATATTTGCCTTCCTACATATGGACCCCTATATCAGGCTAGAGGATAAGTGTAAGATGTCATGTTGCTATCATTGCTTCCCTTTCTATATTCCTATAATTTTATATTCAAATTATATTCGTGTTGTTGTAGTACGCTTCTTCGATCGTACAATTATATGATGTTGATAATAGAATACATTGTATTCGATTCGATTCGATTGAGTATTTAGGTTTTTTCAATGTGAAAAATACATACGGCAACTTGGCCTCTTAATGTGTAGTCTTGGGAACCTAATCTCTTTTTTTTTTCAGAGGGGGAACCTAATCTCCTTACCCTCTATTTGTTTAGTGATTCATAACTTTTAGGCCATCTTCATTCTCTTTACCAATGTTTTTCAAATTCCATGTGGCTTAAATTTGTCTCCTTGTGGTGGTGGATAATGGTACTAAAAAGTGGTCTTCTAATTATTTATAAGTATTGGTTTGTTATTTCTCTTTGTTAGTTGTTAGTGAAGATATCCTTGCACTTTATTACTAGTCCTTTTACTTCAAACCCTATTCCTTAAAACACTTAATGTATTTTATGCAACAATTACTAGTACTACATTTACTTCGAATCCTAATCTTCTAAGCATTTATTGTATTTTATCTTCGTCTAGCTAAAGATAATGCAAATGGAATGGTCTCTTCTTCAAGCTCAACAATGAAATCTTTTCTTTTAGAGAGCTTTTCTGGGATAGGATTCATTCTGGGGGCTTACTCACTATCCCTAACCCGATTTTGGGAGGAGACCTCAATTTAACTCTAAATGCCTCTAAGTCCTGGGGCACTAAGGTTTTCCTTGACCCTTTGGCTTCTCATTTCATACACTTGTTTGACTCTGTGGATCTTGTTGATGTTGCCCCTCTTGATACGGGTCCCACTTGGAGAAATGGGAGAGTAGGGGAAGCTGGAATCAACAAACGACTTGATCGTTTCTTAGTCTCTTCCTCACTGCTCCCTATACTCAATTTACACCATGTTTGGGTCATTCCTTCTGACATCTCTGACCATTTCCCGATCTGCTTCAAATGGAATAAACTGGTTGGATCCTTTACCTTTCCTTTTAAGTTTAATAGATCATGGCTTACTGATTTTGACTTTAACCATTGGGTCTCTCAGTTATGGCCTAATCTTTCTCCTCCATCTCCAGAAAATGATTTAGACCACCTCTCCCACAAGCTCTGTTTATTAAAAAAAGAGGTAAAGGTCTGGACCAAAGCTAAATCTGCTTCTCTTGAGTCAGATTCTCTAAAGATCGATAAGGACATTGGTGACCTCCTCTTGAACTCCTCTTCAGGCATCCTTTCCTTGGAAGAGCAGAACAACTTAAACCTTCTCCGATCTAAGAAGAAAAAGTTGCTGGACCGTTACCTTCTTACCTGGCAGCTAAAAAGCAGGGCCAAATGGGCTTTACTGGGTGACTCCAATACTAAGTTCTTCCATGCACTAGCCTCGGGTAGAAGAAACCAAAATGCTATCTGGTCATTAGAGGATAACGATGGGAATTGTATTGATGAAGAGGATGCGCTAAAGATGCTGGGCCTTAACCATTTCTCTCAGGTTTTCAGTGATGATAAACAAACTTGCCTACTTTCCCAACTCAAGGTTGTCATGCTTTTTCCCTCTATGATCCCTTCTAAGGAGGCTCATTGTCTTGTTGATCCTGTCACTTTATCTGAGATTGAGGGAGCTCTTAAATCTTTCAAAAAGGATAGAAGTCCGAGCCCTGATGGCTAGCCTATGGAGTTCTTCTTACACTTTTTTGAGTTACTGGGGAAGTATTTACTCTCTGCGTTTGATTTTGCTAGAACTTCTAGTCACATTACACCTTCCATTAACTCTACCTTTCTTGCTTTAATTCCCGAAAAGGATAAGCCTGTCACCTTTATGGATTTTCGTCCTATTTCTTTGTGTATTTTGGTGTACAAGCTGATCTCCAAGGTCATTGCTGTTAGATTGAAGCCTTTCCTGGACTCTCACATATCCAGAGAATAGTTTGGGTTCCTCAAGAATAGGCAGATTGTTGAGCCTATAGGCATCACTCAAGAGACCCTTCACTCTGTAAGGATTAAGAATACTTGTGCTCTCATCCTCAAATTGGATATGGTAAAGGCCTTCGATAGGGTAAACTGGTCATACATCAGGCTTATATTAATCCAAATTGGGGTTCCTCTCTTGGGAGTTAATTGGATTATGGGTTGTCTCACCTCAACAAATTTTGTTGTCTTGATTAATGGTACACCATCTAGTTTTTTCAAAGCATCCAGAGGTATCAGACAAGGCTATCCCCTTTCCCCCTTGCTTTTCATTCTTGTAATTGAAGGGCTCAGTCTTTTGATCAATGATGCTAGGGCGAATGGTCTTATCAGAGGTATCAAAATTTCTCCATCACTAGCTCTTACCCACCTCCTCTTTGTGGATGATGTTATTCTTCTTGGAACTGGTACTTTGATGGAATGGATGGAATTTGATGTTATTCTCAGTAATTTTTGTAAAGCCTCTGGGATGTGTATTAGCATGGAAAATCCAGTCTTCCTATTCAATAATGTTGATAATGATATCCTTCATAACATCTCCCATACCATGCCTTATCGGATGAATCCTCTAACCACAGGCTTCAAGTACCTTGGATATTTTCTCAAGCCCCTGGGTTATAAGACTAATGACTGGCATTGGTTAATTCAAAAATTTGAAAAGAGAATATCCCATTGGTCTTATAAATTCCTCTCACTTGGTGGTCATCTAATACTTGTCCAAGCGGTACTTTCCAGTCTCCCGGTCTATTGGCTAGGGTTGGCTCCTATTCCTAAATCGGTCTTAAGCAAGCTCAGAAGCCTTACCTTTGCTTTTTTATGGGGTTCAACTGCTGATAAATGTAGATATCATCTTGTGAATTCAGAGCACCTCACTAGGCCAAAAGCATCTGGTGGTTAGGGAATTAAAAATTTTATTTTGGTTCAGTATTGCATTGAGAGCAAAGAATTTATGGATGGTTCTTCATAATAATGGTCTTTGGCATCAGGTTCTTATTAGCAAGTATTTAAAGAACCATTCTATTGTGATATGGCTCAGGAAGAAAAATTTCTCCATTCGGCAAGTGTCTGTGATCTGGAAAGACTTCATTCTCACCCTACCATGGACAAGGAAATATCTTGCCTGGCAAGTGGGAAATGGTATGGACATTCAATTGGGCATTGACCCGATCATTGGTACTCAGCACTACCTTGTGCTACCATCTGACTTCAGGGACTATCTCAAAGACTTGGGCATTTCTTCACTTTCTCAGGCACATAACATATTGCCTAGTCAGCATCCCTATTGGTACATAGCTGAAGATTTAAATATTGTTGGGGATTGGAAAGTCCTCTTGGAGGAATTTACGAGCAATTTGGAAGGAGCTAGAATCAGACTCAATCTAGGCTCTGATAGATTGGTTTGGGACTATAACCATGTCGATGGTTCTGTTACTGCAAATTTGGTCTATGACAGTATCATATACTCCTCTTCTCCTCCAATTGGTTGTCCTCTACTTGCTCTGATATGGTCTAGAATTATGCCATTGAAAATCAGCCGTTTTATTTGGCTGACTTTGGCCAACAAGATCCTTACCTGGGACAACCTTCAGAAACATGGTTGGATTGGTCCTGGATGTTGTGCTCTCTGTGGCCTAGGTGAAGACAACGTGCAACACCTATTTATCTCTTGCTCTATATGGAAGAATGCCATTGTTTACATGAGTGATGTATATCACTTTCTTCCTCCTCAACACTCTGTCAATCTTAGCTCTTTCTTGAGTATATGGACTGCTAGTTTTTCCAAGAATTATGTCTGTTGTTACCTTCCATCTTATGCTATTTGGGTTGTTTGGAAATAGAGGTATCCGACTATCTTTGAAGGGAAAAAACCTTCTCTCATGTGTATTTTCTAGCATATCGTGTACCTCTCACAATTGTGTAAGCCTGTTGTTTCAAAGGTAAAAAAATCGAGAGCTATTGGAGCTGGTCCTATTCTCATCTCCCCATATGGTTTTTTTGATGGGGCAGCTGCTAATGGTTATGGTGGGGTTGGATTCTGTCTTTTCCTGAATGAGCCTCATTCATATGAGTTTTATGTGGGGGTTGGTTCTTGCACAAACACTAAAGCAAAATTGATTGCCCTTTGGGCTCTCTTGTATGTTACTATGTTGATGGGAATACCAAAATTGAATATCTTTGGTGACTCTGGTGTCATCATTAGTTGGGAAAAGAGCATTACTACCCTAAAACCTCCTACCCTCAATCATTGGTGTTTGGATACAAGAAGACTCATCTCTTGCTTCCACCACCTTTCCTTTAACCCTATTTTCTGTGAACACAACCAACTTGCAGGCCGTCTATCAAAATCTGCCCTTTCTTTGGCTCCAGGTTGTGGTATATTCTCTGAATTTATTGATGGCCTTTTGGTCTCACATGATACATTTCAGCTCTTTTGAGCTTGGTGCAGGAGATTGGCCTCCTTTTACATGTGCACCTCTTTGATGTTTTGGAGTGGGCTCTTTTTTATAGTAGTACTGCAGTTGTTGTTTTCACGGAATATTATGGACTATTGAGATGGACATTTCCCCTTTCTGATTATGGCATCTTTGCTTGGTTATTGCACTGTTTGACCACCCCCTGGGCTAGCACCTATGAATAGGGACTCATTCATGGAATATGCAGATGGGAGCTCCTTACTGACTTTATTTGTATGTATCCCTTTAAGGGAAGGAACATCATATGCCCTTTGATTCAGATTAATGAATATCAAGGACAGGCTTTTTTCTTCTTGAAAAAGCTCAACAATGAAATCTTGACAATTTGATTTATGAAATCAATACTATCTTTCATATCATCCAATATTTGAGTATTGTATTTCAATTAAATTGACACTTTTTCTTGGGTTGCTTGGAGATGGATGCCATTGTTTTTAAGACAAGTAATATTTTCATCAACAAAATATCCTCCACATTATTTTACGTCAACAACATTAATCTAATCCATGAGTGTTGTTTTTTCAATTAGATCACTTTCCCTTGGGTTGCTTGGATATTAATTCAATCATCTTTCTTAAGAAAGGTAGTACCTTCATCAACATAATATATTCCACGTTCTTCTACATCAACAAAACTTCTTATTTTAGAATGTGGAGGAGGTAAAATGTTGATCGATGCTTATAGTTTACTATTTGGCATCTTGCTCAACAATATGCCTCCCTTGTTGCTATGGTTTC
Organism: Pseudotsuga menziesii; assembly: GCA_001517045.1. NCBI lineage: Eukaryota > Viridiplantae > Streptophyta > Pinopsida > Pinales > Pinaceae > Pseudotsuga > Pseudotsuga menziesii. The sequence continues at coordinate 77,075 of LPNX010863431.1, read as the reverse complement.
TCCAATGTCATTGAAGGTGTGGTTGTATAGATCGGGGGAAGGAGAACCAGATTCATATGTACATGCGACCCATCCTTCTCGAACCCCCATCATAGTGAAAAGAGATTCAAACTAATTCCATGTAGCTCATTGTCTTCTAGCCTCATCTTTTGCTTGCAATAGACCTCAATTCTAACATAGACAATTATATTATATTTTGATTTTGTTTTGCCATATCGCTTTGGCATACTTTTGTTGTTTTTTGCAAATTTCATATAGCTTCGATGTAAGAAATGTGTATAATTCTTGTATCACTTAACAACATTTGGCATCCCTTTCTGTCTTATAGGATGCTCATAGGCTTAGCTAGCTCTTTTTGTGGCACAACATGTATCTTGTAGATAAATGGGACTTTATGGTTGTGTGGGATCCCTTTAGCTAGTATAATTTCATACCATTTTACATTTATAATATAATAAGAATCAACCAAATGACACTAGTACTATAGCAACATTTTCAGTTATTTCAAGAACAACACTATACTAAGACTACCATGTATATCATGCCATGTCCCTTGAAGCATATGTTGATATGGCTATCCTTCGAGCTTTTAGAATGTGGATTGTATGCAACAAATACAACCTCCTCCTTTCAACAAATATATAATTCTAAGAATTCAAACCTATTGTTATCTATTATTATATAAACTTTTATCATTATTTTCACTAAATGCACTTATATTAATGTTCCAATTAGCAAATTTGAACTTTTAAATGCCATCTTCCAATAATAAAAACTAACCACAAATCTATGATGTCAACATGGTATGTACATAGTAAATCCTACCAACCTTTGCAAATTACCTTTAAGATTATGTCAATATGAATTTGATTTCCATCTCTACTATACTATAAGATTTTGGATCACAAGATCTAGAAACTACATGAAGTAGTAATACAATTTAAGAGTGATGAATTAACTAACATAATCATGACATTCATCAAAAAAACAAAGAAGAGATGCAAAAGTTCTTTCATCAACACACTATTCCATTTACTGTAAAAAGAATGAATCAATTGTTACATAAAGGCAATTCAAATTGGTCTCCAATGCATGACAACCTAGTTCAACTTAACTAGAGCTCAAATGTCATTAGTCACGCCATGCAAGGGCCTCAGAGGTCAGTTAACAACCTCATAACTAATCTAAGTGAAATCAGACACCTAAAAGCAAGGGATATCTACATCATTAACTCATGTGTGTGAGGAGTATGTTGAAAAGACTCAAGGAGGGCACTACTGGCTCATAATAGCAAAGAGAGGCACTTGCAGCCCTTGATCAATGCAGTAAAATATATAGATTCACTTCACAACTCAAAAATGCAGTGTAGGACCCTAAATCCAGGGAAAGAATCCCTAAATGAAGGATTGTTCCCTCAACTACTAGAAATAGACATGAGGATCACTTCTATGATCTATAAATAGCATATTACTCCCTTGAATCCAGGGAGGAAGCTCTGTAGTGGCTCAAATGGTCAAATTTGGACCATTGTAATCATGAGACCAAAATCGAAGTCCCTAAGTGAGATATTGGTGCTATGGAGATGGTAATTATGCTCTAACCCCCTCGCCCCCATAATCCTAACTTAGTGGAACTAATGCAAAAGAAATGGATCCCAAAAACAAATTCAGCCATGTTAGGTACTCATGTACAAAAAGATTCTCTAACAAATGAGGAAAGAGGGAAAACCTCATGGTACCCCCCCCCCACAAAAAAAAAGAGAATGTTGGTTGAGTAGACTTAGTAGCCTTCTCTAAAGATTCCTTCAAACCCAAGGAAGCTTGCAACTGTGTGAATTGATCCTCAGTGAAGGAATTTGTGAATCTGTCTATAATATTTCATGAGCCCCTTCTTCTCTTGGAAGGAATGTGAGCCCATTCATGAGATCCAAACACTTTGAAGTGCTTGAATACTAGCTTTTTATCACTCCAAGATTCGAATGGAGGAACTTCTTTAAATCCTTTATGAGGAAATTAACACTATGTGAAATGTTGGATCAAAGTATGTAGAAATTGAGATAATTGAAGAGATGTTTTTTAGAACTTAATCAAGATGAAATTGATTTGTGACATGTTCTCCCTCAATTTAGTGACATATTTGAACGGTTGTATCACCTCTAAGATCTTGATCTTTGACAAGTTCTCTAGTACAAAGTAAAAATCTATTTATCACATCTTCTTCTAAACCTGTAAAATATTCTTTCTCAGTTGAATAGATGATCCAAACTAGTTCATCTCCCTAGACGGTAAGGTGTGTGCATGGATATTTTGAAGAAATCATGTCCTCAGATGAGGCCATGTGATAGGAAGCTTTAGATTCTAGGATCCATGAGGATGGATTTGAAGTAGAAATTGCCACAAACACATCGATATTGTCATCTTATGGTTTGTTAGTTTCCTTATTGTGCTTCTTCTCTTATGCTTCTTCATTGAACCTCTTGTACTTGCAATCATATTCTCTATGTGGGCTATCCTTACTATATGCAAATCATTGTTTCTCCTTCTTGGTGTTTCCATCTCTAGAGTCTAAATTTGCCTATGCAACTCTTGGATTATGCTCCTTTTAGCCTTTGAATTGTTGTTTCTACTTGATCTTCTTCTTGTTTAACTCCTTAATTGGTAACAAGGGAATGTACCTTTGAGTACTTAAGGAAGCCCATTTGATTGAGCTTATATTGCTCTTAGAGAAGTGAGGCTGCAAAATCATCTAATGTAGGCATATTCCATGGAGCACCAAGTCCCAATCTAGTTGAATGGAATGAGGAGGAAAAAGAAAAATAATTTGGTGGGCCAATTTTGATAGAATTGACAAAACTAATTGTTCATTGTATTTCTCTATTTTGCACATATTGAGTTGCAGTATGTGTCACGTCCCCACATGTTACATGGTTACACTGATACCAGTCATTGCAGAATTGTAGTCAACCATAGGCTAGGTTTCCTAGTTAATAATTAAATCCAATTAATCAGATAATTAAATTAGCATTATAAGCAGTCTCGATGATTACTTCCACCCTTCTGACTTAATTGTACTTTCTCTACATTCTCGACGTCAGGAGTCGAATATTGAAAAAACATAATGGGTCCCTAATGAACAACCCCGACATGCCCACCCTGATGTTTGAGCCCTGAGTTATACGATGTCGGCACATCATGCTTCAGAAGTCGGCACTAGATGAAAAAAATTACCAATGACCCTTTTGATTACCTACATCAACGTCACCACCTCGGTATCGAAACTTTGGTGACTCTCATACACCAATGCTATCACCCTCTAACTTGGGAGTCAGAAGTCAGAAATGGGAACAGAACCATAGATCCACAAGGGAACCCTCGATTCCAACATTGGTGCCTTGGTTTTGGCACCTCGACATCGACACGAGTATGATGATCCTTCCACTAATAATATGTTTATCTCAACATCGACACTTTGACAACTCATTTGTCGTTTAACAACATACTCCGTCGAGATTTTCCTTTCGACCTTAGACATCATCACTGGTACTTTGGCCATGGAAACTTAAAGATATTATTTCAATTAAAAATACGTGCATATGAAAATTAAGCATACACAACAAAAATAAGATTGATCTACACACACAATTCATGCATATACAAGCATAATCAGATATATGCATCAAATAAAACGTCTCAGATTCAAAGACACAAGAATAATTATCTTAAACAACACAAATCCAAGCAACTAACTACGTAAGAGTGATTTCCACCCAATTGTAGGCACTCTATCCAGTATATACTCTTTATGTTGAGAGTCCACCCCTAAGCTGGGCTATGAGGCCACCAAGGCGAAGGAATATAGCTACACGATTCTCTCTCTTACCTCACGACCCACTTTGATCTCTATGCTTAGCCAAATTCTCATAAAGAACTCTACAAGGATCTCACTTAGCTCCCACAACCTTGGCTTCCACAATACCTGCCCCGCACAATACCCTTCTTGGCTCAGGTATCCCCTTCACCAATCCACAATTATCTTGGGAACTCCATCTTATAGAGTGCTTCTGGCATGTGCATTGAAGAATATCAATATGATAAATGTTGTTGGAGAACCACATATAGCCTAAATTTGTGGATTCTCAAGCATATATTGTCACATACCCTCCCCTATGCATCGACACACAAGGAGAGGAACACAACTTCAACTGCTCACTCTGATACCACAATGTAGCATCCCCTCCCGCCTCAGAGGAGAACATGACCACTAATCCAGCTCTGATACCACAATGTAGCATCCATTCTACTCTACCATTGTTCTGATATACCACGATGTCCATGTACCCGATGCCCATACACCTGACTGATATGCAGAATAATTTAAAATTCCTCTTTATTATCTCTTTTAACACATTCATGGGTCATGTAACATCCTTTAGCATTCATTCTTAGGCTTAAAAACCGATCTAATCGGTGTTTTTCCATCAACATATCCACTTTGTAGCCGGAAAGGTCATTTTTGCACTAAACTCGTCCTTTCCGCACTTTTCCTTCTGCATTCCCCATCCCCCCTTCCACTACAGAATCCGGGAACTAGAAACATAATATGTGACGGAGTCATTTAACCACTTTCCGCCTTCCACCTTCCGCCTTTATTCCTTCCATTTTGGAACTCAGGAATCGGAAACTCATCATTCAACGGAATCATTTAACAACCTTTCTCCTTCCGCTGCAGAACTCGGGAATCAGAAACTCATCATTTGACGGATTCATTCAGCCACATTCCTCCTTCTACATTCTGTCTTTCCACCTTCTGCTACAGAATCTAGGAATCAAAAACTCAACATTCGACGGAATCATTTAACCACTTTTTGCCTTCCGCTACGGAACTCAGGAATCGAAAACTCAGCATTTAACAGAATCATTCAGCCACTTTCCGCCTTTCCACCTTCCGTTGTGGAACTCAGGAATCAAAAAACTAACTAATCGATACCTTCATTTGTTCACCTTCCGCAAACAAACTCTAGATCGCGGAAAACCAACACTTTGCCTCATTTCTCTTTCTGATTTCTGCCTCCCTCCTTTCACCTTCTGCTGTGGACTCTGGGGTGCAAAAACATACACTTTACCTTAGAAATTTTGGCTCTTTTTATACTTCCACCTTCCGCCTTCCGTAGGCAGATTTCGGGGTGCGGAAAACCAACATTATGCCTTGTCTTTTTCCTATTTTCCACCTTCTACCTTCTGCAGGCGGATTCCAAGGTGCAGAAAACCAACATTTCTTACCTTAGGATAGCTGCATTTTTTACCCTGTAACTACGCTTCTAGCCTCCATGAACTTAAGTAAAATGTAGTGGAAATACAAGGCATAAACAGATGCAAAATGTAGTGGAAATACAAGGCATAAACAGATGCAAAATGCAGTGGAAATACAAGGCATAAATAGATGCAAAATGTAGGGACATTTAACAACAGTAAATTCTACTTAAATCTTCAATAAGCATTTAACATAATCAACACATTCATAAGCAAATGCATAGCATAAATAACACAACAGAGAATACTTATCTTCAGGATGAATTTGTCCCACAACTAGCTATGTTGTTGCAACGTTCCACCCAACCATAGGTCATCTATGTTCATCAATCTCTCAACACAACTACCACCCCCGAGCTGGGCATGATTTCCACAAGGAACTAGGGAAAAAAAAGCTCACACATGGATAGACCATATCAAACACAGTCAAGCCAACCTATAATTGGTTTTATCAGACTGTCCAACCAAGCCAAGACACAATTGGGTTTCTCAGGATGGGAAAACAAGCCAATACACTGTTGGGTTTATCAGGCTACTCAGCTAAGACAACAACAGTTCGGTTTCTTAGACTGCACATAGTGAAGCCAACATTCACATTAAGGACTAGCCAATCCAATTGACAAATGGTTTCATAGGCTACTCAGCCAAGCCATCTTAATGCTGGGTTTAACAGGCTACTCAACCAAGCCAGCAAATAGTTAGGTTTATCAGGATACACATGGCCAAATGCACATCAAGACACAACCAAGCCAACTATAGTTGGGTTTATCAGGCTGCTCAGCCAAGCCAATATACAATTGGGTTTATCAGACTGCCCAACCAAGCCAATATACAATCGGGTTTATCAGGTTGTCAGTCAAGCCAATCTACCATTGGGTTTATTAGGCTGCTAAGGTAGTCGAAAGGAAGAATGGCTAAGCTAGTGGCTCATTCAAGAGCTAAGGACACAGCCACAAGATCTATCTGGCTTGACACCCACAATACCTACACACCCAACACATGGAAGCATCCCCTTCTCTGCTACATAACCCATCGGGCTATGCCTTCCCTTTCAGTGCTCTTCAGGGTGTGCATAGAAGATTCACCAGCCACTCTTATATTTTTGTGAGGTTCCTCTCTACACTAGGTTTATCAAGCCCATTAGGCGTCTCTTCCACTCCTAAGTCTTGCATATAGTTCAGACCCAAACCGGGGCACACATAACAATAAACCACAAGGAGACACAGTAACAAGGGGCTCCACTTGGTAACACAGATGACCAGGTTTGCATACCCCTCTGTAACACAAGAGAAATGAGGTTTTCACTTGTACATAGGAGAAACGTTGCAGAACAATCCATTCCACCACTCGGGGTAGTGAACATCACAAAATGGATAACGCCTCCATCTCCCGCATGAATAATGAATAATAATCCATCCACCATCCATGAAGAACAACAACAAAACCTTCTCATGATTGAGGGAAAGACAAGATGGTTACACATTCACCTGCTTACTTGCTGTAGAATCAAGAATGTGACTTCCCCAAATTGCAAGCTTGCTCAGACACGAAACTAGATGCCATGCCTTGCTCTGCCCAAGTCATTAACTGCCTCAACCGTTCTTCTGGAAGAATTAAATGATTGAGGACAAAGGACAAAAGGGTAGCCGAGGGTTTATGGGTTCCCCCATTGACATCTAGCCTCACCCTATGGCTCAAGAGTTTGACTAAATCCCCTCCCTATTCCTTGTGAAATCATGCCCCCATCTCTTACATTGAAGTGCATAACTAGTTGTGGTATTTTATTAAATTGCATTTTTACATGGTGTCCCAAAATATATTGTTCCTGACTAGCATAAGAACCATCAACATCATCCTTGATCATTAATACAAAAAACACCAAATCAATGGCAGGGCCTTGGCCTTGAGCTCCTCGCCATGATTTAAATACAATATATGCATCATGTATTAATTTTAATACCATGGGGTCAAAACCGGGGTGTTACATATACGAGTAGCATAACTCAATGGGAAATGTTTCCTAGATTTCCCATCCTCTCTACTCACCTACTGCCATCGATTTCCCTTCCAAATCAGTAGATATGTCTCTCAATTTGATTTTCCTGGGTTATACACAGTCTAGTAATAGACTAGAACAATAGTAGGAAAAATCTATGTAGCATAGAAATATGCAGGAGAGAATGCCCTAAAAAATCTGTGTTGAGTCGTTGACTCCAAGGAAAATGATACAAGGGTGGATATACCATTGACATAGATTTTTATATTAGAAGAAAATACTCTTGGTAGTTGACATGACTGAATCAAAGGTGCAATCATCCCTATGCTTTAATAATTTCATGAGGTGATTTTTCCACCAACCTCACACATGCATTCAATGATTGGAAAACTAGTCAAGAAAGGAGATAACTGGCTTATTCAAGGCACATGACAGAATTTTGGATGGGTTCTAATGTTGAAACTTGGTAGCAAGGATTTGGTCTCCCATGCACCCTCTTTCCTCTTCCCCTATGGTGGAATCATAGCCCCTTTGGTGCTCTTGATAGAGCCATTCTTAGACCATTTTATTATTTATCCACATATTATTTACATACATTTCGAATTGGCATGATAAGATAAACACATAGTCCAAATAAAACATTTACATCATACATGCCTAGCCATTCGCTAGTTGTGCCTTGGCCTTGAGCTTCGCACTAGGAATCCATACTAGCATATTTACATCATTTACATAATTCTAGTTAAATACATTTCAAGTCAAAACCGGGGAATATTACAATCTCCTCCCCCTTGGAATAACACCATCCTCGATGTTTGCTTAGAATTTAGAAAAAAGTGGGTATGCCTCTTTCATGGCATCCTCCAACTACCACATAGCCTCATGGGGGTTGAAGAGATTCCATTTCACCTTTACATGTTTGATGGTTGAGTCAATTATGGAGCAACGTTATCTCCTTGTCTAGGATGCATAGTGGCTCGGTTTGGAACTCTCCCTCGGGTTCCACCTAGATCACATCCCAATCAATCACATGGTTAGAATCATGTGCATATCTCTTAAGAAAAGAAACACGAAAAAAATTATGATATCTAGTGTTAGTAGGAAATGCAATTCTATATGCAACTGACCCTATTCTCATAAGAACTTCAAATGGCCCACAATATCTTGGTGAAAGCTTGGCACAACTTCCAATCTTCTAAAAAAATTTCCTTTGCCTCACTCGGAGGTAAACATGATCCCCAATACTGAATTCCCTATGCACTATATTCTTATATGCATAACTTTTCTGTCTATATTCGATTGCCTTCAAAATTTTCCTAATCCAGTGTAACTTCATGTTCCATTTCTTTAAGAAATTTTGGCCCAAGTACAAATCTGTTCACTAGATTATCCCAATTGACTAGTTTTCTACACCTTCTTCCATATAATGCCTCAAATGGACTCATTCCCAATGATGCTTGCTACCCATTGTTATATGCAAACTCTATCAAATGTAGATAATCCTCCCACTTGGATGGTTTGTTCATCACATACATGTGAAGCATGTCTTTAAGCACTTTATTTACACTTTACGTTTGCCCATCCATTTGTGGATGGTAGGTGGTGTTAGAGCTGATTTTACCACACCAGGTGAATCACACTTGTATGGCCTTCCCCTGTCCCTCTGCAGAATCCTTAGACCCCTTGGACCATTTTTTGTCGTTTGATGTTTCCTAGACCATCCCTAAAAACATGTGAAAATTCATATACACGACTTTTAAACCCCTAATTGCGTATATACGCGGGTTAGACCCCTAAAACCGCATACATCGGGATGTGTACAAAATCCAAATCCTTTTGGAGTTTTCCTTGACATGGATCCGACTCACTTGACTCCTGCCCTTCCATATGCCTTGAGATCACTCGAATTCAACCTTTCATTACCCCTTTGAAAAGCTATATAAGGAACTCTTTGATACATTGAAGAGATATGAGAAAATTGAGAGCAAAGAAACTATAGTCCATTGTTGTTGGAACGTGTGCTTGAGTTTGCATCCCTTTGTCCCTTGGAGCACTTTTGTATTCTTCCCAAGCTTGCCTTTTGCTTGTGAGCTTGCTATCGAGAGATGGAGGATTGAGGTGGTGGAGGCCCAAGTGGGGGATTCAGTTTCTTCGATTCGCAGACGTGCCGACAAAGGTTGTTTCATTGTAATCTCTGATTTTATATTAATAGAAATATCTTTTCCTATCCAATAATGTATGTTTGAATGAATATGTTA
>LPNX010863431.1:20814-67449 GCA_001517045.1 Pseudotsuga menziesii | reverse complement strand
ATGCTATAATAGATCTAACACCAATATATATAGTATGCTTGTCTTGTTTACTTGTTGTTGAGGAAGTGATTTATCAATTCAAGCTGAAGTTGGAAAGCTTAACGGGGATCTACTTCAACCGTCCGGAATAAGGTACAAGGTTTGATCCTTTAGTGTTAGATATTTGATTTCTATTGCATATTGGAAAGGATTGATTTATGGAGTCAAGATGTCTGTTGTGTTACCCCAAGCCATAGGAATTTCTCTCCGTAACAAAATTGGCGACTCCGCTAGGGATGTTCCTTGTTTTTATTTAGGGTTTGCGGGCACAATGGGCTTGATATTCTTGACTTGCTCTTTGTTTCTCCCTGTTTCTGTGTTGCATTTTATAGTATGTTCATCCATTAACACTCCCCTTTATTGGTTTGACCCTTGGCTTGCTTTTTACCACTGTCTTCTCTATATACGTAGGTTTTTGGCCAAAAGTCGCATACACACACGGATTTTTGGCCAAAAGCCGCATATACACACAGGTTTTTGGCCAAAATCCATGTATACATGCAGCTTTTTGGCCAAAAGTCGCATATATATGCAGCTGTTCTTTAAACAGTTGTGTACATCCTCCCTTTTGGTGATTTTGATGTTGTGGGAAGTTCTTGGGTGGGTTGTGAGTGTGGTTGGGTCTTCCTTGGGTTTGATGTTGTCTATTGGATGCTTCTTTTGTGACCAGAGACCACTTTTTCATTAATTTTTATTTGAAAGTAGTTTTAGTCATTTATCCTTTTTGTTTTGCCATTAGTGCATTACTCTTTTTTGTCTCGGTGCCTTGCCGGGCTTGTGTTTTATACTTGCTGCAAAGACTGAGAGTTTTAGATGACTTTTATTGCATTTTTCATTCTTTTATATTGAAAAATACAAGGTAGTTGCATTTTTTTGCATATGGATTTGAGGAGGTACTTGCATTGGATGGCTTGGATGAGAGTTTTATTTAGGCTTTCATATAGGAAGGATTGCTTTGGCATTCAGAAAGGAATATATATTTATGCATCTCATGTAGTGGCATACCCTATTTTTCATTTGACAAAGATTGCACTTAGCATTGTTTGTTATGGTGTGCATATTTACTTCACTGCTGAGTCATAACTTCATTAGTTGCATGACCATTTCCCTTTGAGTAATTACAACCAATTAAAATCAACACATAATAAAATGAATTACACTCTTTTATTTTATAGGGTGCATCAACAAGATTAGGTTTTAGGGTCTTGGAATAGTTCATTGTGAGTAAATTCTCCAAGACCACTAAACAACATGTAGGTGTCTGTCCAGGTGAGATAGTGAAATCCTTGGTATAATTAGTGTTTCTCAAGATGCTCCTCTTACAAGGGAGTTAAGCACGAGGCAATGTGAGTGGTCAATGATTAGGATGATCCCTGGTCATAACTGAGTAGCATCGGAGATATTTCTAGGATTGTATTCGTATCTGGGGGCTCTTTCGAGAGTTTTGGGCTTTGCTACCCTGCCCATACAATCAATCCTGCCTGTGACTGTCCGCCTGAGCATTGATTATATTGAGGTGAACTTAGTTGCCTTACCTAGGTTATCAAGGGGGTACTTTGCAAGGGTTATTCTGTGGGTGTCCCTGCCAGGTAGAGGTCGGACATCATAGTCGCTTTATGCATTGAAGCTAAGGGCCACTATAAATGGTTATGCACCTCCGCTTGTAGTGTATGGGAGTTTCAAGCCTCTCCTAAGCGAGACATACCTGCTGCATTTGGGAGCTCACATATCCTCCCCTTGGTTTGCTTATGTTTTGGTTGTAGATTTTGTTAGGAGTGTGCTCTTTGTGAACTAGTTGGCCTTTGGGATCATGGTTACTTGAGAATATTTATGCTCTCTTGAGTTCAGGTCCTTTTATTTTTGGCATACCTGGTATCCTATCACCCGTGCTTGGTCCTAGTATGGACCCTGGTGTCAGACTTGGGGGCATCACAACCCCTTACCCTGCTCATAGATTTGGGAGTGGTCACATTCTGCCCTCTACTCCATTTGTGGAGTATGTTGACTCCCTTCTCTTGGTCTTTACACCAGTGGTCACCCTCACGGGGGTGGTAGTGGGTGCGTGAACGTTGGGTCTACACCTTACTTTCCTTTTTATGTCCCATCATTCACCACATTGTTTCCTTTGGGTGCGGTTGTCATGATCATTCCTCCCTATTCCCTATAGTTTGGATTCTTTATTGACTATTTTGGGTTGTTTTGGACTTATATGGTTATCATATAGGGTCTAGTTTTTGCACACTCTCTCCGAGGTTTCGACCCGTTTGTTCCTATCACAGGTATTATGTCTGAACTGGCATATAGGTTAGGATATCACATCCGCTTGCATTTATGCATGACCTTATGACTGTTTCATTTTAACCTTAGGTACGAACGCATTCCATGGTATCACGGAACCTTCATGTTGTTGTTAGAAGTGGTACTATGTGAATGGTAGAGCTTTCCTATACATGAGTGTCATAGTCAGCTCCCTTTTGCATTTGGCACCCATGCTGTGAGTCCTCTCTTAGGTCTAGGAGTCTCCCTTTTAGTCCCGCCATGTCCTTGAGCAAGAGCTTCATACTCCTCTTGAACTTTATGCTGGCCATTTCCTCGGGACTCCCTTATGTCAAGTTGTAATTGCATTATCATGAGCTTTTTCTGCCTTATTGAGCCTTACGCTGGCTTCCCTGACATTGAGTTTTAGCCATATAGCCCAAGCTTGTCTCATGTCTAGCCATGTAGAGCCATTTTATATATCCTTTGCAGCTTGATTCCCTATTTTTACCGGGAGGGGATTTTCCCTCGAGTGTCGCTATCGTACACATGTATCCTTGCATTGAGCATAGGTATGTTCCATTGCTTGGAACTAGTTTGTTTTCCCATATGACACTCGTCTCCTCCTAGTCTGTAACTATAAAGCCATTTTATTCTTTTTCAATATTTTTAAATATTTGAAAAAGTCCAAAAAAAAAAATCAAAAAACCAAAAAGCGGGACAAGGAAAGATGTTATCTTTTGGCAGTTGTCGAGTCATGTCGCCTTCGAATAGAGCACTATATATCACATCCGTTGGTTGGGTTTATAGTTTGACTTTAGGAGCTGCACTCATTTTATCTGAGTTTATCTCCACCGACTGGTTAAGCTTCCAATCATGGAGCCTCTGTCGATGCCTCCTGTGTCGTAGATATGTCCCAGTTTTGTATATCGAGTCTATGCTACCTTTATTTAGTCACCATTTTCTGTTATGCTCTTGTTTGAAGAAATTTGAAACCTGAGTCGGCCATTCCTCAGTTATCTTGACTTTGCATGTCGGCCATTCCCGGTACAGTTACTGGTTCGTGCACTTTATGATCAAGTCCTTCCACATTATATAAATTTGCTGAGTACCTCATGTTGGATGATGGGGGATGCTTTAATGCCCTCCTTCCAGCAGATTTCATCCCATCGACTCCATATCATTTATTCTGGGATTGGAATCTAGAGTCATTTTTGAGTGCCTTGAGACTTGCAGTCATCAGTGGCAGGTTCTCTCGCCATCGACAGTTTTTGGGAATACATCAACGTCCCTTGATCGCTGGATCCTCTCAAGTGTTCGACCTCAACACATTTATTCACACTTGTTAGTTTACACTCTAGTAGCTTGATTCCCATTTTCATTATCGGTGGGTGATCTCATGTTTGTTAACGGTATACATCAATGACCAGTAATCAGACGATGGACTACTATGTTTGACCTCGACACCTCTATTCACATAGTAGGACATGTACTCATAGCGGTTTGTGTAGAAGACCTTCCAGATTGGTGGCATCTCTTATATGATACCTCCTTGATCATGCCAGTGTTCATGATATTTCATCTCTTGTGACTTGATTCCAGTATATGTCAGACATTTCTAGCTATTATGGAGATCTTGATCCATTATATATCTTAGCCATTATGGAGATCATGATCCTTTGTATATCTTCATCATGGAGATTCTAATCTATGTATATTGTACGTGGCGATGACCACCTATGTGATATTTTGTATCAGGCCTATTCATGGCCATTGTACTCTTATGTATCTAGGACTGCTATATGTATTTGCAGTTATGTGCAGATTTGTATCATTGTACTATGCTAATTGGGTGGATGGTCTTCCATTTGGGATTCTTCATAACTCCACTTCTGGGATGGACTTATAATGTATTTCGGAAATCATATGACCCCTCTGACCTCACACATTAGGGGACATCTGTTATAGCTGATTTTACCACACCAGGTGAATCACACTTGTATGGCCTTCCCCTGTCCCTTTGCAGACTCCTTAGACCCCTTGGACCATTTTTTGTCCTTTGATGTTTCCTAGACCATCCCTAAAAACATGTGAAAATTCATATACGCAACTTTTAAACCCCTAATCGCGTATATACGCGGGTTAGACCCCTAAAACCGCGTACATCAGGATGTGTACAAAATCCAAATCCTTTTGGAGTTTTCCTTGACATGGATACGACTCACTTGACTCCTGGCCTTACATATGCCTTGAGATTGCTCGGATTCAACCTTTCATTACCCCTTTGAAAAGCTATATAAGGAACTCTTTGATACATTGAAGAGATATGAGAGAATTGAGAGCAAAGAAACTATAGGCCATTGTTGCCGAAACTTGTGCTTGAGTCTGCATCCCTTTGTCCCTTGGAGCACTTTTGTGTTCTTCCCAAGCTTTCCTTTTGCTTGTGAGCTTACTATCGAGAGATGGAGGATTGAGGTGGTGGAGGCCCAAGTGGGGGATTCAGTTTCTCTGATTCGCAGATGTGCTGACAGAGGTTGTTCCATTGTAATCTCTGATTTTATATGAATAGAAATATCTTTTCCTATCCAATAATGTATGTTTAAATGAATATGTTATCCATGGATGATTTCAAATGCTTATACATTGTTGATTATATATGCTAGAATAGATCTAACACCAATATATATAGTATGCTTGTCTTGTTTAATTGTTGTTGAGGAAGTGATTTATCAATTCAAGCTGAAGTTGGAAAGCTCAATGGGGATCTACTTCAACTGTCCGGAATAAGGTACGAGGTCTGATCCTTTAGTGTTAGATATTTGATTTCTATTGCATATTGGAAAGGAATGATTTCTGGAGTCAAGTTGTCTATTGTGGTACCCCAAGACATAGGAATTTCTCTCCATAACAGGTGGTAATAAGATTCAACTACATACACAAATATGCAAAAACACTTTCCAAAAGTTTGATGTGAACTTAGTATCCTCGTTTGAAATTATTGCCTTAGGAAAACCATGCAAGCTGAAGATTTCCTTCATGAAAATACTTGCAATGGCATCCATTTTATATGTCTATTTAACTAGTATAAAATGCATTTCCTTTGATAATTTATCCACCACAACCATGATGGAATCATGTTGCTTCATTGTCATTGGAACTCTTGTAATGATGTCCATGGAAATTACATCCCATTTCCATTCCAAAATTGGAAAAGGTTGCAACAAACATGATGGGTGATGATGCTCAACCTTCACTTGTTGACATTTCATACACTTAGAGATATACTCAATGATGTCCTTTTTTGTTCCCGACCAAAATTATTGCATCCTCGTTGTAGTGAGTGTTTTTTGCTATCTTAGGTGACAAGAATATTGTATTTTATGGATTTCATCCATAGTAATTCTACTTAAGTCTGCCATATTGGGAATATAATTTTTGTTTTTATAAATAAAAAGGATATCACCTTCCAAATGGTAACCTTCATACCTCTTTTCTAAATTATGA
Source organism: Pseudotsuga menziesii (assembly GCA_001517045.1). Lineage (NCBI taxonomy): Eukaryota > Viridiplantae > Streptophyta > Pinopsida > Pinales > Pinaceae > Pseudotsuga > Pseudotsuga menziesii. The sequence goes on along the minus strand of LPNX010863431.1, from coordinate 61,650 downwards.
TGTTGTAATTTGTCTTTTATTTGCACATGTGTTTCATCTTCAACAATATAGTTAACAATCAGGTGTCTCAAGCATGATTGGAAGGTACTAATGGCTGCCACATACATTGAATGTACCTTTCTGCTAAGTGCATCGACCACTTTATTTTCCTTACCTTTTATGTGTTTGATCTTAAAATCAAATTCACATAAAAATTCCATCCATCTAGCTTTCTTGGCATTTAATGTTGGCTACTCAAACAAATATTTTAGACCACAGTGGTCTATCCTTAGCTCAAATGTCCAGCCCATTATATAGTGTCTCCACATTTCAAAGTGTGCACTATGGCTGTAAGATCTAAACTATAGGGTAGTCCATTCCATTATCTCCTGGCTGAGTTAGGATTGCCCCTATTGCTAGGCCTGATGCATCAATGTGAACATGGAATTTGATCGACCAGTTTGGAAACCTTAGGATTGGTGCTTCAAATAGCTTTCTTTTTAGTTTTTCAAATGATATGTTGCACTCCTCTATCCATTTAAACTCCTTATCCTCTCTTAGCAGTTCTTCCAGTGGGTATGTCATATATGAATAGCACGGGGGCTTCACTTGTTGACCAATATCCTATCATGTTAGTTCATATTGTGGGTTTTAAAATTATAAAAAATCGAACCAATATAATGCAGGTATTGGGGGGATGAGGGGTTTAAGGTGGGGGTGGGTAGGGTGGTTTATAAGGATTGAGGTATAAAAAGGGGTGGGGAGGAGGTTTTACGTATTGGGAGGGGGTTTCAACAAAAAGTGTTTGGGTCAATATCTCTCGAAATTAAGGGTATTCTTTACTATCCCACGATCGCACGTGCTATGTGAGATGTTCACTAAGTGAAGTCCCCATGATGAATAGTGTCTTATGAATTTTCTATAATATCTTGTATGACCAAGTAGTACCCTGACTTGTTTTGGATTCATTGGTGGTTTTAAGTCGAGGATAATTTTTATTTTTTGTGAAGTTGACTTTAATACCTTCTTTACAGACAATGCACCCTAATAGTATTCCTATAGGAGTTAGAAATATGCACTTCTTGATGTTCAAAGATAGCTGGATTTGCCTGCATCGTTCCAGCATAAGCCTTAGCCATTTACAATGGTCTTTTATTGTAGAGTATATTGTCCAATCGTCAAAATATACTGCCATTTTTTTGTAAATATACTCCTAGAATGTTTTAACCACAATCCTTGAAAAGACTGCAGGTGCATTTTTCAGTTCAAAAAGCATAATCCTGTAAGCAAATGAGCCAAATTCACATACAAATGTTGTATTTTTCTGATCTTCTTTGGCTATTGGTACTTGGTTATAACTTGAGAATCCATCTGTAAATGAGTAGCATTCATGTCCTGCGACCTCATTTAATATTTCATTTGCATAAGGAGTTGGAAATGGGTCTGTTAATGTAACTTTATTGAGTTCTTTGAAGTCGACACGGATCCTTAGCTTGGTTGAATCATGTTTCTTTGGTTGAACCACCATTGGAATTGCCCATTCTGATTGGTCAATAGGGTAGATAATCCATGCTGCAAGCATGTTATCAATCTCTTTCTTGACTATCTCTTTGTATTTATGAGCTAGTTTATATGGTCTTTTCTTGACAGGTCGAACATCAGGTTTATTGTCGATCTTCATTTTGCCCATTTCATGTACTAGACCTTTGAGATCCTTATATTCTCTAGAAAATACATCCTGAAATTCTTTCAGTAGGTTTGTTATCTCTGTTGTTTGTGCTTCATACCAGTAGTCTCCAATTTTCGCTGTTTTTGGTCGATCATCGTTTGATATGTCAACTTCTTTGATTTTCACTTTAGTATCTAACCATTCAGGAGATTTTGTCTCATTGATTAGTCGACTCCCTTCTTTAAACTGTGAGAATGTAGCAGGAAAGTCTACTGCAGTCATTCGATCGATGTCTTCCTTGTAGATTGTCTCGACTTTGAGCACTGTGCGAATTGGTTTTGTTGTTTCGGTATGGTTTGATTTCCATCTAAAGCTTTTCCCTTCTGATTTTTCATTTTTCATTTCCAGTCTTGTTGACTGTGGAACTATCCCACTTTGTATATTATTACAGTTTATTGTCAGTTGGTTGTCTTTTAGGGTTTTGTTTTCTGTTAGTTGTACAAATGCTTTGATCTGTTTTGCAGTTTCGACCAAATTCTCATTTTGGGGTTCAAAGTTGAAGTCTTTGATACAATTTTATTTTAGTTCATGCCATAGGAATGTTTCACCCCGAGCTTCTTCCATCTTGTACCATTTGTTTGGTAAGTCAGCGAGTGTTGATGGAAATAAGTGTGGCCATGTACGTTCATATTTATATCCAAGTCTTCTCCATTCTTTTTCACATGTCTTTATATGGTTTTCTGGATCCTGTCCTTGGGTAAATATAGGTATCTGAACCTGGTTGGTTAACTTCTTTCCTCCAAATCTTTCTACAAAATAAGTTGAAGCTGTTGTCCATGTTTGTAGTCTTGATTGATGGGCATCCCACCATCTAGCAGCTTGTCCTGTAAAAGTTTCTACTAAACTTTGTAGTTGGCCATGTTCACCAATGTTCCTAGATACTTGCTCCACGTGCATAACTGGTGATTCTCTTTCTTTATATTTTGGTATATTTGTATTATTTATATTTGTCGGTTTCAAGGTAGGATATTCCCTAGTTTTCTTCTCAAATATTTTTGGGATGATGGACACCACAAAGCATTGTCTGACTGGTTTCTTTTGTACTTTTTGAATGGTCCAGCATCCTCTTGATTTTGTTTCATAGTTTTCAACTTCCCAATGATATAGTTTTGCGTCTGAATTGTATCCTACTGAGTCTTGGTTGCCTAAGTAAAGTTCACCATATATATCAGGTTCTGTGTAATATTCATTGTTCTATATCTGATATAGTTGTCGGATGTCAGCTTCTTCATCAATTGGTTCTGTCCAAGGTTCTCCTTGAGATGGATGAATAGGTACAATGAATTTTTGTCCGTTTCCTTTTAATTTTATTCTTTCTTTGTCTAAGGATATCGAGGCTTTCATTTTTCTCCCCCAAGGTCAACCTACTAACGTTGGGAAGGAACTGGATCCTTCCTTAGGGTCAATAATTTTGAAGTCGACTTTGGTCGATATTCCTTTTATCGTTGTGTCGACATTTTTCTAGACTCCAATAGGTTCAATTAGGCCTTGGTCGGCTAGTTTCAGGTATATGCCTGACTCGTATAATTGAGGTCTGCCTAACTATTCCCATGTGTCTTGAGTCATAATATTTACCTGTGATTCAAAATCGAGCACGACTTGTCGGACATGGTATCCTTCGATTTCCAGGTCGACAAGTGGGTCGGCATCACTTTTAGCTTTTTGATTTAGACTGCAGATACTCTTTGTTTATTTTCTAGTGTTGTTGTTGTGCTTTATTTTATAGAGTAAGTCCGTGAATTGAGATATTGTTTTATCTTTTTGTACCAAGTGTATTAACTCATTTACTGTGTTATGTTAGTTGTCATCGGCTTCTTCTTGTCGAGCAAATTCTTAAAATACATTTGTTGCATCTTTATTTTATTTTTTTCTTTAACTGGGTTAGGATAAATATTCTTTTATTTTATTTTGCTTATTTGTGGGTTATCATTCCCAATTTTTGTCCCTTGTCAGGTTACTATATGCAAATTCTTTGTATTAATTATATCATGTTTTTGCACACACGACAAGACATTAACGTTTTTCTTTTTATTTATCTTTTCAAGCATAGTAGGGAAATCCTCCAATGAGTGATCCCCTACTCCACAACTAGTACAGAATTTTAGGTCAGTCCTGTCCTTGTATGGCAGTCTGCATATCGGTGTCCTTCCTTGTAACATGTGAAACATTGGATGGGCCGACGTGGTCAGTTGTCTTGATTCCTGGAGAATCGACCTCGACTTCCATATCCTCCACATCGGTTGTCAAACTAGAGTTCGTACCGACAACCTTCGTGCCTTTGATTATTTTGGTCGTTTTGTGCATTGTTTCATTGCTCATTGTTCTGTGCAACTGTGTTCATCTGATATACTGTCTGATAGTTTTGTCTATTCTTTAGATTCAAGTGACAGTCAGCGATGTTATGATTTTTTAGTTTCACAGATTGCACACCATGATGCTTCATAATTCTTCATGTTGAATGGGAAATATTTTGTAGTGTGCTCTCCATGCTCTTGGAAGATGTCGCAAAAACATTTTATTTGCACAAATCGAGCATCCTATCGGCTAATATCCTGTCGACAGTTATCTTTCAAATGTCCGGTCGATGAGCATTTCATACACCAGATATCCTGACTCTTAAGGTTTAGCTCTTTTAATGATTTCTGCACAATCTCGAGTTGTTCTTCCAGTATATGATCTATGGGGTGTGCTGGAATATCTTCATCCATTTCTACTTGTAGAGCTTTAGTAAGCGCATCCTCATAAGTTTTGACTGTCTCCAGACTTATGTGCTGACGAATTTTTTGTGACAGACCTGCAAGAAACCACTGGATTAGTAGTTTCTCATCAATAACATAATCCAATTGGCTGACAAGGTCTTTCCAGCATTTGTTGTTGTTGTGGAAAGTTTCTCTTGACTTCTGTGATGTTGTCTTCAATTTCTTAGCTGCCAGATGTTTTGCATCTGGAGTTTTAAAAAATGATAAAAATTGTGCTTTGACTTCTTCTTTACTTTCTTCGAGGGTTCTTTTAGAAAAGGTCATATACCATGTTAATTCCCTTTTCCTTAAGGCTCCAGTGAACTGTGCCATTTGTCTGTCTTCATCTGTAACTTGGTTTGCCTCCCATGTCGATTCGCAGATGAACCAGTGTCGTCTGGGATCCTCGTCACCCTCATATAAAGGGATGTGTGCTAACCCATGACCCATGTCTAAATCACTACCACTATCTTCTTCATGAGGTGGCAGCGGTGGGGGTGGTGGTGGGGGTAGTGGGATGTTTTTATTCTTTTGTGTAGAACTATTGTTGACATAACTCTCGTTTCCATCGGTCATCTTAGTTGTCGTTTCTTCTCCGACATGCAGTCGGTCGAGGTTGACTTCTCCTGTCGATGTCCAACTGCAATTATTTTTCTACAGCTCCAAATTTTATATATCTTTCGAAGCTGTATTTGGCAGGGGGGGTGCTCCTTCGCATGCCTGGTAAAGTAAGTGGATACTTCGGTTGGAGGGTATCGCTTGAAGCGTGACCCAATTTCCTTCTTCTATTCGATGGATAAGTAGATGATTATCATCGTTTCTCTCATCATCTAGTCAGCTCCAAATACCAAAGTCACCAGCTCTTAGTTTGAGGTCCTCTTCGACAATGGTTTGTATCCTGGTACTCGGATTTGTCAGAGATAGAGGTCTTACCTCCTGTGGAAATTCTAATTGGAGAGCTTCTCACTGCTTTATCCACAAATATTCTTCCATAGGGGATGCTTCTTCTTCCACGCCTTCTTCTTGTCGGTCATGACCCGAATCTGGAAGATTTCTCTCTTGTTCTGTCACCCTAGTACTCATTTCTCTTTGTAGCGTTATTGATCTTTCTTTTCTTTCTTCCCTTCTCTGCAGCCTCTTCTCCCTCTCTATTTTTTTAAAGTTCGTCATACCTTTATGTGACATTGTCCTTTCGATTTCCCTTTCAGGTTGACTTTTCATTGCTGGTGAATGGTATCTCTTTAGTTGACTAGAATCCTCTCCACTTTACCTTGACATACGACCAGCTACCCGCCCCATTTCCTACCCGATGCTTTAGAAAGCCTGGATAGTTCTGTTCACTTGCTTAGGAAGTATTCCCACTCCCTTTCGGCAATGAATTTCTCCCACTTCTTTTGTTTCTCCGCCTAGTTAGTATTTTGTGGCGGTTTGTGTAGTAATGGACGAGGTTCAACGATATGACCCACTCCTTTCTCTATCAGGAACTTGAACAACAAGGTCGGTAAGGAACATAAGAATTGCTCGGTGAGGTTTGTGTAGAATTTCTTCTGGATAGTTTCCACCGAAGTTCTTTCTTCTATAGCTTGTTCCTCGCAGAATTCGTCGGTGATCTTTTCAAACCACTCCGACAAGTTTGTTCTTCCCCCTCGAATCAATTTTTCTAGTAGCTGTTGATCTTTAGTCGCTTCCGGATTTTTCATCCAGGAGTTTCTTTAAAAGCTGGGGCACTGATTCGACAAAATTCTCATGAGTCTCGATAAAGAACCTTTCCTTTGCTTGAGCAGTCGTTAATCTGTTTCTTTGTGCATAATTTTGCAAGTAGTTTGTTATTTTACGTTCCCACCAGTCCTTAATCTCTTGTTCTGATATCATCTTCTTGTATACATCTCAGACATGTACTACCAGCAATGAAACCAATTTTTAATCTCACAGATCACATAGGGTTACCAATAATACACATTAAAAGCATACATAGATAACAGAGACAAGTGATAAGAACAAATGAGTGGAATAACAGATTATATGATAATGAAAGGGTCCATACAATACAGAGAACTGAACCGAGTTCTCATCTGGCTCAACAGCCTAATATATATGAATTACAAACAGTTAAAATTAACTACCTGTCGGTTCGGTCAACCGACACGACCTTATGTGGCTGACCTAATCTCTAATTAGTCGCCTAATTGACTAAGTCGGCTATCGTTCTAATCGGCTTACCGACTTGCTCCTCCAATAGGTAGCATAGTTCTTCTCATTCTATTTCAACTTCCTTGACCCATAGCATACAACCACATGGTTATCTTGCATAAGAATTCCTCCAAGTCCTTGATTGCATGCATCTATACACACCGCACAATCTTTTTATGGGTTTGTGATTTTCAAAATTGGAGCACTTGTGAGAAGCTTCTTTAGTGGTTGGAAGATTTCTTCACATTCCGGCGTCCATTCAAACTTTATCCCATTCTTTTGCAAAGAAGTGATTCGGTGAACAACTTTGGATAATCCTTCAATAAACCTCCTACAGTAACCAACAATACCCATAAAATATTGCACATCTGTCACATTCCTTGGAGTTGGTCAATTCATGATGGCCTGAATCTTCTTAGGATCAACTGATATTCCATCCTCTGAAATAATGTGACCCAACTAATGGATTTTAGTTTTATAAAAGACACATTTGCTTATTTGCATACAACTTATTCTCCCTTAGTAATCACAAATACATTCTCAAGTTCTCTTCATGCTCTTCTTCATTCTTAAAATAGATGAGAATGTCATCTAGAAAAACAAGAACAAATTTGTCAAAACATATGTTAAAAACACTATTCATAAAGACACATGAATGTATCCGGTGCATTGGTAAGTCCAAACGACACCACCACAAACTCATAGTGTCCATACCTCATCCTAAAGCATGTCTTTTGAATATATTCTTCCTCGATCCTCACTTGATGGTAACCAAACCTCAAGTTGATCTTCGAAAATATATTTGCCCATCTCATTTGATCAAAAAAATCATCAATTCAAGACAATGGGTATTTTTTCTTCATTGTAACTTTGTTCAACTATCTAGAATCAATGCATAACCTAAGTGTTCCATCTTTATTATTCATAAATAGGATGGGTGCTCCCCATGGAGACACACTTGGATGGATGTACTTATTTTTCAACAATTCTTGCAATTGCATTTTCATCTCTAGTAGTTTTGGCATACTCATCTTGTAAGGTGTCTTGTACATTGGTGAAACTCCTAGCACAAGATCAATTGTGAAATCAATGTCCCACTTTGGAGGAAGTCCTGGAAATTCATTGGAAAACACATCTTGGAATTCTTGTAGCACATGATAGTCTTCCAACTTAGGAATTTCATTTTATTTTTTCTCCAAAACATAGGATGCATACAGTTGGAAACCTTTCTTGTAGAGCTTCTTCTACCACATGGTTGAAATATGCCTAACAGAAACTACCTTTGGAATTCCCTATATAACCCTTAAGTTTCCATCTTCATCCATGCATTCAAAATTCTTGTTGTAATAGTCAATATTGACTCTATGCGCTTCTAACCAGTCCATTCAAATGAGAATATCGTAGGAGCCAAGTGGAAAAATATGTAAATTTTCACAAGTGGATAATCCACCCATTTCCAATGGACATTTCTCCACCATCTCACCAACCTTCCTCTTGGTTCCCATGGCTAGTTGGACTAACTGTGATTTACTATGTTTAGTTTTCTTAAAAGCACAAATCTCAACCATTTTAGGATTGATATAAATGTGAGTAGATCCAAGGTCAATCAAAATAGAAATAGATTGATTAGCAATCTTACCTTCAACCTCAACAACAATTAACTAATGGTGTGCTTGGTGGTCCTCTAGTGCTGCATATATCCTAGGGGCGGTCCTTGCCACTTGACCCATAGTTTCAACTCCTTGGATGTTGTGAAATTGTTTTGCACTCCCATTCCGATGGGGATAGCTCCTAAGAATATGGTCCTCTCGACATCCCAAACATTGAAGTGGCTCTCTTTGTTCTCTTGGCTTGTATTTTGTCATTCTAGTTGGTTTAGTCAAACCTTGCAGTGGCTACCTTGGTTGATTTCTAAATTGAGGAGGATCAAACCTCTTCTTCCTTTGGCCAAACTTCTCATTTTTCTTGTCCTTCCATGCCTTATGGAATTCTATTTTACTTTTGTTATGATCATAATAGTACTTGTCCTTTCTTATGGCCTCATTTATCATTCTAGGTTCATCAAACTCAATTATGTCTTTATATGATTGTGGAAATCCACTTAGGAATCACTGAATTTTCACCTTATCATCCCTGATGTACTTGACATACCTCAACAAATCCAAAAAATTATTTGCATATTCTTCCATAGTCATTTGTCCCAATTTTAGCTCACAGAATTCTCTAATTTTTCCATCGTAGTACCTATTATAGAGGTACTTTTCCTTGAAATATCTCTTGAATTGCTTCCATTCATTTTTTATTTCATTGATCCTCTTCTCCTGCCTAAGGTGGTCCCACCATATGGATTCTCTTCCATTCAAATTGAATATAATTACACTTGCTTTCATATTTCCTAAGTAGTCTTCGACTTGGAAATACTTCCTCATCCCAAGAAGCCAAGCCTCAACTTCTTGACCAAATTTTACCTCACCATAAAAAGTAGGAGGTTTGGCCTTCTTAAATTCTCCATGAGAGTTGTTCTTGGAATACCTCTTCCTCTTACTTCTACAAGATGGAGATATTGCACCTTCACTGGATTCTCTAGATTCATATGACTCACTAGAATATATTTTTGGAGTATATGTTCTATCTCTTGAAATACTTATTAAACTATGGGACCTCTTCTGGGAAATCCTCCTTAAGCTGCTCCCACTTTTTATGGGTTTTTTGAGTTTTTCCCATGGTTAATATTCCTTTGAATGTCTGTCAAAATTTGAAGCATGGTTGCATTTAATTGATTTTTTTATTCTTGAGCTATAAGAAACCTCTCATGCCCTCTCTAAAACTCTGTAGTTCCACCCTTATGCTCCTCATGGTTTCTGCAATTCTTGGGGGAGTCATTCAGTTTATTTTACCATTGGATTCTATCTTTGCATCCTCAACCTGCATATTCTCTCCCATTGCATCTGTCTCAAACTCATTAGGGTCCTGGGAATCATCCATGATGATGACCTTCTTGACCCAACCAAAACCAAATATTTCCCAACTGAACTAGACCGAATGTTGAACCTTAACTATCCCTATTATGATTCTAACTATGTAAAAGTGTTCATAAATGCATTTGTTAGCTACAATATATTCTCAGAAAAGGAATATAATTGTTTTTCATGCATTATGGGAAAAAACACATTGTTAATTTATGTCAAATTACAGAAACATTTGAACCACCCCATTCAAAATCTAATTGTGCACTACTCACCCCATTTTTATTTTATTTCGACAACCACGATTGAACTTCAAGTACTTAACTGAAGTGTGGAAGGAACATTGAACCTCCTTTTGTGCTAAATATTTTCACTGCCTAACAACCAGGCCTCATCCACCTTCACACTCTGTCACATGCAATCACTTGTATATGGATATGATGTGGCTGGTCCACATCACACCCTCTACCCACATGGACCCTTGTTTATCACTTAACAGATCTCAATTCTCAACTTTTCAAAAACCATTTATGGTTTATTCCTATAAATTTGGATTCTTGGCACATACAACTCCAGTATTGCAACCAATAACTTTGATACCACTCTGTCACGTCCCCACATGTTATACAACTACACCGATACTAATAATTGGGGAACCGTACTTAACTATATGATAGATTTCCTAGTTAATAATAAAATTTAGTTAATAAGATCATTAAATTAGCATTATAAGCAATCCCAATGATTATTTGTGCCCTTCTGACTATACCATATTTTCCCAACGTTCCCGACATCAAAAGTCATATATCAGAACCACATGACAACTCCCTAATGAACAATCCTGACATGACCTACCTGACATCTAAACCCAAATCTATTTGAAGTTGACATGTTGGACTTCGAAAGTCAACACTAGTTGGACAAAATCACCAACAACCCTTCTGATTACCAACATTGGCGTCACAACCTTGGTATCAAAACTTCAATGACTCTCATACACTAGCTCTATCACCTTCCGACTCAGGAGTCAGAAGTTGAAAATGGGAATGGAACCATAGATCCATAAGACAACCTCGACTCCAACATTGATACCTCAGTGTCGACACCTTGGAATCGACATCGGTATGATGATCTTTCCACCAATAATATGTCAATCCCAACATCGACACATCGACACTTTGGAAACTCACTTGCTATTTATTTATTGTAATTTCAGATCTATTCTATTAAGGAAAGATAAAAATACAGATAATAGTAAAATTTAGCATGTCCATCAGACACGAAAGTAAAAATAGAAGAAACATAACAGTTTGTTGTATGTGAAAGGCATGTTGTGACTATTTGGGTGATCCTCCCGAAGATTGGGAAACAGATCTTACAGAACATACTAACATTATGAGACAAACAATCCTGACTTCTGCTCCAAGGAGCAATAAACTGAAAAATAACCAAGAAGAGGGAACTTGGTGCATTGAACCTAGCATTAAAGCTTTTTGAAGTACACTTCAGTGATTGGGAAGTAGTAACTGGTGCCCCACTGCAGGCCCTGTACTTTAGTGCTCTCGACATCTTCACCCACATCATTGGCGCTGATGTGTGATCCGCTTCCTTTGGGGCTGTCTGAGCTTTCCCTACTATTGGTGATAGGTATCTTAATTGGTAATGGAGCCATTTTCTTGGGTAGAGGTTCCTTGGAAGACTTTCCTTTTTTCCTAGAAAAGTAGCACTGAGGAGGTGGGGGAGAAATGGAAGGAGGAAGGGAGACCAAATTCGTCGAGGGTGGCATGGGCTCAGGTTCAACATGGCCAGTAGGATGAGCTTCCAGAGCATGACCAATAGGTGGAGCTTCAAGGGCGAGGTGGAGAAGGATTGAGCACAAGATGAATCTGGTTAACAGGTTTTTGATGATCCAATAGTTGCCTCTATGGGTTGGTGTGCGATTTGCTACTAAGAGGGAGCGCGACAGCTCGTCCTCCCAATCATCTATCATTTCCTGTAGCTCTTCTAGTACTTCAACATTGAAACCCTATGTGCTGGCCTGAGCGGTGAAAAGTAGCGGTCTGCTAGCCCTTCCACAAACCCTTCCACCCCTGGGAGGGCCGCATCGGTGAGGTGACATGCTTATCAATGAGAGTGTGGGAGCAGAGGGAGGGAAGGTGGTAGAAAATGGCCATGCATGTAGAGTTCTGGATGGAGGGTTTTGCAGAGTGGTCTGAGCTAGAATGAAGGTGGTGAGATGTCTGTCCATGGAGTCAAAACTACCTCGACGCTGAACCCAAAATGCAGTAAGGTTGACCATGAATTCATTGTACCCATCCTGTTCAACCTTAACTGTTGAGAGGACATATACTTCATGGAGAGATGTGCTCACCGTCACTTGGAGCGGGGGAGATGTCATGCCTGGGGCTGTAATCATCACGTCTGTGTTTGAGCTGAGTGGGGGTTTGATCCAGGCTGTCACCTGGACACATGTGCATCGAGTCAGCACCAGCATGAGGGGTGATGTTCCTGGTGACGTGCTGGGGCTCATTGCTTCTTTGGGTTTCGTGTGCCCGCCTATCACCCGCATCCGGGAAACTCACTTTCGATTTAACAACATACTCTGTCAAGAATTCCTTTTCGACCTTAGACATCGACACTGGTACTTCAATAATGGAAACTCATAGATATTCTTTCGATTAAAAAGACACATGCAAACACAAATTAAACATACATAGTGGAAATAAAATTGATCTACACACACGATTCATGCATATACAATCATAATCAAATACATGCATCAAATAAAACGTCTCAAATTCAAAGACACAAGAATAATTATCTTAAAAAACACAAATCCAAGGAACTAATTGTGTAAGAATGACTTTCCACCCAACTGTAGGCACTCTATCTAGCATATACTCTTTCTGCTGAGAGGCTACCCCCAAGTTGGGCTATGAAGCCACCAGGGAAAATGAATATAACTACAGGATTGTCTCTCTCAACCCGCAACCCACTCAGCTCTCTATGCTTATACAACTACTCATACAAAGCTCTATAGGGATCTCACTAAACTCCCACATCCTTGGATTCCACAATACTTGCCCCACGCAACTCCCTTCTTGGCTTAGGAATCCCCTTCACTAATCCAAAGTTCTCTTGGGTGACCCATCTTGTCGAGTGCTTCCAGCATGCGCATAGAACTAGAAAAATATGCTAAATGATGTTGGAGAACCACCTGTAGCCTAAATATGTGGCTTCTCAAGTATCTATGAGCAATATGTAACACCCCGGTTTCGACCCCAATTGCATTAAATTAGATATGATGTAAATACCGTTATTAAATCATGGCGTGGAGCTCAAGGCAAAGGCCCCTCCATGGATTTATCATTTTATGTTTCGGCAATTAAAATCGATGTCGATGGTTCACGTGCTAGCTAGGCACAACATAATTTGGACATCATGTATATGTAATTAATAAAAATACCCACAACTAGTTATGTCAATGCAACATTAAAGAGATGGGGGCATGATTTCGCAAGGAATATGGGGGGGGAATATTCAAACCCTTGAGCCAATAGGGTAAACCAAATGTCAAAGGGAAAACCCATAAAGCTGTCAACTACCCATTTTGTCTATTGTGCCTAGTCATTTAGAAATTGGTTGAGGAAGTTAATGCATGGGGATGGGAAGAGTATGTGAGTCAAATTCGAATTTGGGAAGCCACCCCTTTTTGGAAAACCCGTTTTTGACTTCTTGGGCAAGTAAATGCTTGGAAATGCATGCCCATCCCATTATTCACCCATATGTTTTGCTCTCTCACGCAATTGGATCTCCTAGGCATTTTTCCCTCGTGTTTCCTGCGTTTCCTCATCTTGCCATGGCTCGGAAAATCCATTTTTGTGTTGTTGAGTGAATGTGCAACATAGATTCATGTTTTGGGGGTTTTAAGAGGTTGTTTTTTCCTCCCTCATGCTATTGGAGTTTGATGTGTGTTTTCCTCACATTTTTTTTCATTTTCCCTAATTTCTCCAAGCTAGGAATTTCGTTTTGGTATTGTGTAGTGAATGGGAAAAGGAGACCCACAATTTGGGTGTGTATGGAGGTCGTTTTAGCCCCTACAATGCCCATAAACGTTTTGTGAAATCATATTTCTCTCACAAGGTGTTTTTCCCCATTTTACCAGTCTGTTTTGGTTGCAAACCCGTTTTTGGTTATGCTCAATGGTTGGGAAGATAGATCCACGTTTTGGGTGTTTGGGGAGGTTTTTTTTCCACTATGAATCCCAAGGAAATTTCCTGAAATCATATTGCTCACCCACGGTGTTTTTCCCCATCTTCCATTTCCTTTTGTGGTTGCCAAACATTTTTCTACAAACCCAAAACTTGTCTTTGGATGTGAAGTGCATCCTTGCGTTGGATTGGCTGAGTAATTCCAAGGAGCCCATATGTTATTGGCTTGTTTCCTTAGTATTATATGAAACCCAATTGTTTATTGGCTTGGTTGGACAGTTTGTGAAACCCAACTATGTGTTGGCTTGATTGTGTGTGTATGGTCTTGATGTGTGTAAGTCTTTTGTTCCCTAGATTCTTGTGGAAATCATGCCCAACTCGGGGGTGGTAGTGGTGCTGAGAGATTGAGGAGCACACTAGCCTATGGTTGGGTGGAACGTTGCAGCAACATAACTAGTTGTGGGGAAGCTTCTTCTCAAGATAAGTATTCTCTGTGTATTTAAATCCTGCAACTGTATTTGTTATATGAATCGTTATGAACATGATGAATGCTTGAATGAATTATTTTCTTCCGTTGTATATTTCATGAACAATGCATCTGTGTATGTATAGTTTATGTTCAATGCACTTTCATGCTATGTACATGGGGATGGATTTTCCATTTTAGCAGTAGCAACAACTTAGTCATGTCCTCTCTCGACGGTTAGAGGAAAGGGGATGTGACACAATAAACTTAAATGGAAAAAGTTTCCTATATTTCCCATCCTCTCTACTCACCTACCACCATTGATTTCCATTCCAAATCAACATATTTGTCTCTCAATTCAATTTTCCTGGGTAATACATAGTCTGGTAATCAACATGAATATCAGTAGGAAAACTCTATGTAGAGTAGAAAATCTACAAAAGAGAATGCCTTGAAAAATCCATGTTGGCTCCAAGGAAAATGATACAAGGGTGGAGAGACCACTGACATGGGGGTTTTGACAGTAGAAGAAAAGACTCCTGGTAGCTGATAGAATTGCCAGAAAGGTGCAGTCAGCCCCATGCTTCAATTATTGCATGAGGTGATTTTTCCACCAGCCTCACACATGCATTCAATGATTGAAAAAATAGTCAATAAAAGATATAATTAGATTATTTAAGGCACATGATATAATTTTGCATGGATTATAATGTTGACACTTGTTAGCAGGGATGTGGTCTCCCATGGATCCCCTGTTGATTGCATGGGCAGACCCGGGTTTACTATAATCAACCAACAACACCCCTAGCTCACTGGCCCTTTCGGCGACAGGCCGCACAACGGCCTGAAGTCTCACCCGAAGTGATTCTAATGGGTTGGCCAAGGACTCAAGCGTCTTGGACCAGGTTCTGTGGCAATCCTACTGGTGGCTCGCAGCTCTCCTAACTGCAAGATTTCTTTCCTGTTCACCGCACGATCTTCCGCTCGCGATGCGCGATCTATTCCCCACTCGTGGCCCTTCTAGCCACGACGTCTCTACCCTTGCGCACGTCGTGTGGGTTCTTCTTCCGTCGCATAACTTCCTCCTTTCCACAATATTCCCAATCTTACCGCATCGCCACGCCCCGTGCGACACATAACTCCTGCTCAATGCTAAGTCCTCAACCTACGGTATCGCGCACCGCAGCTCCTCTGCCGGTGCGGTATCGCCTTCTTGCGATACCCTCCTCCCGTGGTTTAGCACACCTAGCGTTGTTCGTGTGGACGAGAAAGACTCGATACCCAGACTGTTTTACTGTGATTAATTAACTATCTAAGGCAAGCATAAATAAGTCCTTATACAACGTGTCAAGGATTTCAACTTATATTTATCTTCCTGTAGTGTTGTTACTAAATAACTCATTCATACATTAACTGTAAACAAATTGCATAACATAACTGATGGATGCAGCAAATAAACACAATACACAAATCGATCACAGAACACAGGATTTTAACATGGTTTGCCCCCAGGATGGGAGTTACGTCCACAGAACTGTGCTTCTCTATTATAGATTAAGGGAAGGCAAACACAGTTCTGCTGCACCTCACATGCAGCTCAAGATCTTCTCTCTTAGATCTTTCTTCTCTACCTTTATGTTGTCGCTCTTACAAGATACTCTTCCCTCTCAGTCCATCCCTGCGGATCGTTACACGCATGCTCTATAAGCCAGCTACTAGTTTCAGTAAGATTGCTACAGCTAAGACCAGAACCAGAGCTCGACTTTTACAACAGTCTACTTATCCTTATTGCCTATTTCAATCACGACTGTCTAACTATCTAACCAACCCTTTACAATGCAAAATTACATCCTTTTATAAGCAGCCCGAAGGTATTGCTTTTACAACACTGTGGGCCTGTCCCAACAGTAACCCAAACCCTAATTAGTGATAGTCGGTCCTCTCTATCCTTGAGGTAGCCACTTCCCGTCACACCACAGCTCTCTGCAGTCTTCCATGCTTCCTGGCACTGACCATGGGTACTATGCGCCGCTTCTCTTTTCTGTCCTTCGTCTTCAATGCTTGAGCCTCGTTGCTCCTTCTTCTTTATGAGGGTCACTGAGCCCTCTTGTCTTCTGCCGCTGCCTTCAATGCAGTGGGTGAGCTCTCCCTTCTCGGCCGCTCAGGTACCGTTTCCTTTCTTTGACTTTCCTATCTCAAAAAGTCATGGTTTCCGGCTCTGCTCTGCAGCTGGAAACATGCTACGACGTCTTAGCTCTGTCTTATCTTCTTTCCGCCAAAACTTATCTTTCCGCAAAAACTTATCTTTCCGCCAAAACTTATCTTTCCGCCCAAACTAGCAGCTTCTTCTGTAGCTGCGGGACCCTACTCCAACAGTCCCCTAACACTTACTTGTGGCTCACCCCCGAGCCACTACCAGCGGGCTTCTCCTACCGTAGCTTCTCCTTCGCCTCCTGCGAAGTGCACTGTAGCTTGTCCCAAAGTCCTGCGACTTCGTTCTTCATTACCTCGACACGCCCTCGTGCCGAGTCAAGCAGGGCTTGATCAATTTTGGAGTCGTCTGTCTGATCAATTTCTTCTCTTACAGTGGTGAACTCCTTCATTTTCTGCTCGGCTGCGTCGACCAGCTCAGTGATCTGCTCCTGATAGGGTTGAAGCAGGTCGTTAATGTGGACCTCCTGTGTTCTTAGCCGTTGCGCTTCCTGCTGCAGTTGGTTCATCTCCTTTGTCTTCCTCATCTTCTGGAGAGCGGCTAAGCTCTTAATTTCTTCCTTCATGGCCGTTGCAGTAGCCTCTACCTGCTGAATATTCTGTTGGATTTTTGCTCTCTCCGGCAACTCATCTAACTCGGACCATGTGTCTGTTGCTTCCTTGAGTACCGACACTACTTATTCAATGTGAGATTTCACCTGCGCAGAAGTGAGTCAAAAGGCTTCTACTCGCTCTTTCTGGTCTGCCTTAGAGGTGTCTCGGATACGAGCTTCAAGCTCGGCAATTTGTACTTCATGGTCTGCCTTCAACCTGGCCACCTCTTCATCCATTCTAACCACAGTTTCTTCCAGAGTATTTTCTCTGTCTGCTACTCTCCTTAGCTTCTGGGGGGTAGGTAATGTGAACTCAATGTTACATTTGGGTAGCTCTAAGGCAATACTCTGTAGTGCCTGAGGGAGTTCCTGATCCCTGTCCTGACATGTTTTTAACTCATCTACCTTTTTCTGATAGCTGGTAGCGAGTGCTGCATTCTGCTTCTTCAGCTGCGTGTTCTGCATGTAATTCACGAGCTCTCTTCCCTTGAGCTCTGCGGTTAGCTGCTGCTGGATCATGTATAATTGGTCAATGCGGAATTTCGCAAGGTTAACCTCAATGGATTGCCCTAATTGAACTGGTGGGTCCTTCATTGTCGCAGGGAATCGGATACACCCTGGTGGAATCCAGTGGAGTATCCAATTCAAAATTGGGGATATTACAGTATGTACCTGAAGTTTGTGAAGAATTATAGGATTGATTTGAAGTTACCAGGGCTCAAATTGAGGAGCTCAATCTCCAATTGGTGGTCTTTCATCTTATATTGCTTCTCGAAATGCTAGACAACTTGGTCCATATGCCATTTGTATTTTTTTTGCTTCAGTGTGATATAGGAGATTCAAAGACACTAAGTTACATAGTAATTTGAAGGCTTCATGCATTCTATTTAGGAACTTTAAGTTCTTTATAGATAAATTAGGCTCTGCCTTTGTTCCCATAGTGATGTTGTCCCTTTATTCACAATGGAATTTCAATTCTTATTTTCCATTCAAATTAATTAAAGGGGGTAAGGATTTGTTGGGGAGAAAACCCCATTTCCACTAATGTGCTCCTATAAAGTGTCTTCAATTTGTAATGTGTATTTAACCTACAAACATGTATACTAACTCCTTTAGAATCCTCGCAACTCTTATACCATATAAGATTCACATAAGATTTTGGAGCACATGATATAGAAACTAAACAAAGTAGTAATTGAATTTGCAAGCGATTAATTAAGTGACAAAATCATGGCATTCATCAACAAAACAAAGAAGAGATGCAAAAGCTATTTCATCAACACATTATTCAATTTATTGTACACAGAATGAATCAATTGTTACATAAAGAAAATTCTAATTACTAAGAGATACAATTGGAATTGATCTCTTGTGCATGACATCCTAGTTAGGCTTAACTAGAGCTCAAATTCCCTTAGTTAGCAATGCAATCTCTCATAGGCAAGTTAACAACCACATAACTAACCTAAGTGAACTCATACACCTAAAGGCAATTAGACAACTACATTATTAACTCATGCATGTGAAGAATTTGATAAAAATACTCAAGGAGGGCGCTACTGGATTAGAATAGCAAAGAGAGGCACTTGTAATCCATGATCAGTGGAGTAAATTCCCTAGATTCACTCCACAACTCAAACATGCAGTGTAGGACCCTAAGTTCAAGCAAATATTCCCTAAATGATGGAATACACCCGCAACTACCATAAATAAACCCAAGGATCACTTCCATGATCTATAATAGTACATTACTCCATTTAAGTTAGAGAGAAAGCTTTGTAGTGGTTTGAACGACCAAATTGAGTCAAATTTGGACCAGTGTGATCATGAGAACAAGAAGTAAGTGTCTAGGTGAGATATTATTGCTATGGAGAGGGTAATTATGCCCTACAATATACAAGGTTGGATAATAATTACTTTAGATTTAAGATTAAGTAGGATTTGAACCTCATTGGATATGCAAAACATTTTCAAAGGTGGGAAATCTAGTTTCTTTAAGGGGAAAGAAAGGGGTAACTAGTATAGTAAACTAAGAAATATCTAAATTGCGAGTAGAAATAAAACTTGAAATATAGAAGCAAGAGTTCATGATAAGTCTACCAACATGTTCAAATAGGATAAGAAACATTTGCATAAGAGAATATAAACAAAGGATTAGTGGGTCACCTATACACTCAAGTGGATTAGACCTACAAACCATATTGTTGGAAGAGGATTTATGTAAGATGATCTCTTTCATTAGAGAAAGATAATATTTTTTTTTCACAGGACAAAAAACTGTAACTTGTTATTCAACTCCAAGGAATCAAAGTTGCATAGATTACATCGCCATCATATCCAGAATATACTTAAAAACTATTTTCCACAAGAGGATTCAAATAGATAGTCAAAACAACCAAAACAAAATCTAATTGCAAAACTCTAACTACCCAACAACCAGCCAAAGAAGACAATTCCATCTATAACAATATACATACTTTATTACTGGAACATCACAAATAAAATCAAAAACTCTCATCCAAGGATTAAAAGACAAACATTGTCGCCTTATCGTCTTGGTCACCATTGATGACCTCCTCAAAGAAAAGAAGATCAGCCATGATACCCACAGCTTTTTCAGAAAGCATATCAACACGATCATTAAACTTTGTAGAAATATGTGAGAAGGAAATATAAGAGAATTTGTCCTTTAATTCCAAAACTTGAGATTCTCACTAGTCCAAATTTAACACTTGTAATTTCAAAGCACCAACAACCCAATCAATTACCACTTTGGAGTCCCCCACTATTTGAACATCCAAGATACCTCTTATCCTAGAAAACCACAATAAGCTCCATAAAGCAATAAGTTTCACCATTGTGTTGGTACCTAAAACAACACCCATCCAAAGAAGAATGGAGTGATATTCTTTGATGAGAAGAACCATTCTAGCATCTTGAAACCCTTTCTTTCCATCTCCATCAAATTATCCTATAGGGATGTCCATAACAAACTAAGGCGTTGTAAAAATTTTGACTCGATTTTTCTTTTCTTCCTTGAAGCAGTCAAAAAATAAACAAACAAGCCAAGAACAAACTACAAAAGTTGTAGGAGTGACCTCATCAAAGATGAATCTATTTTAGGCTTTCCAAGTGTCCCAAGAGATGAATAGAGGAAAATATTTAAAGGTAGTCACATTTTTTAACCAATCTGTAACACCTCGGTTTTGACCCCGTTTGCTTTAAATGTATATGATGTATATAATGTAATTGATCGTGGTGTGGAGCTAAAAGCAAAAGCCCCACCGTCGATTTGGTTGTGTTATGTTTCGGCGATTGAAATCATTGCCGATGGTATATCGTGATATACGACACATTATAGTTTGGCATTATGTAAATATGCATTTTAATTAAAATGAACCCCAACCATCTATGTCAATGCAACCATGATGAAAGAGGCATGATATTCCTAAGGATAGGGGGGGGATTTTAAACCATGAGCCTATGGGGAAAAGCCATGTGTCAGCCATTAACAAAAAAACCTTGCTGTTAGTTGGGCAGTTATTGCTGGGAAGTGGTGGGTGGAAGGACTGTCAGTCCTTGCCCACACACCCACTCCACTAGTAGACTCTCCATATTCACGTGGGCAAGGAAACCATTACCCATTACTCCATTCTTGCTCATCCTCATGCACAGGATTTTCTTCATCGTTTCCTCATGCAAAGAGCTAGAGAAACCGTTTACTGTCACCCACGATTTTTCCTGTGAAGGAGCCATTCATGATTTGGGTTTGCTATTGTTCTCCCCATGAATTGTGGTTTTCCTGTAGGTGCATTCATGTTGTGGTTACCATTGGTTCATCCATGAATTTGGTTGTTGTTGGTTTAATCCACGGTTTTGGTTTGATGTGGGGGAAATTACGTTTCGGGTTGCTGTTGAGTTGTTTTAGCCACTCTAGGGAAAAGAAAAACTCTGAATTGCTTTGCTTGGCCTGAGCTGCATTCACCATTTTTGGTTGCCATCCTGTTTTCTTTTGTTTTTCATAGAGCTGTGAATTGCTTGGTTTTGTTGCGTGTATGTAGTGGTTGGTCTTCAGACTGTGTTGGAGTGGGAATGAAGGTTGGGGTATGCTTGATAAACCTGGTGTGTTTGAGAGCCACACAGACAGAGCTAGAGGGATGGCATTCTTCTCCACAACCCCTGAATAGCACTAGAAAGGATGTCAGGGCCTGAGGGACTATGTAGTAGAGAAGGGACTGATTTCCTTGTGTTGGGTGTGTGTGGGTGTCCTAGAAGTCAGGATAGTTCTGGTGTGGGTGTCCTTAGCGCTTCAATGAGCTCACCATCTTAGCATTCAGGTTTTCCCAGCTCCCTGATGGCTTGATAAACCCAATTGTGTTGGCTTGGCTGATTTGTGTATCCTTGGCTATGTGTAAGCCTGCTTATTCCTTATTCCTTGGGGAATCATGCCCGGCTCAGGGGTGGCAGCATTGTTGAGAGATTAAGGATCACACTGGCCTATGGTTGGGTGGAACGTTGTAGTGACATAACTGGTTGTGAAATGAATTACTCCATAGGATAAGTATTCTTGGCTATTTCATCTCTGCAATCATATTTACTGATTGATGAATTATGATGAACATGTTGAATGCTTGGATGTATGGTTTTGCTTCTACTGTATGATAACCATGTATGCATCTTTACTCCAAAACATTTTATTTCAGTTTTTATGTATGCACATGTTCATGGGGCTAGTTTCCCGATTGGCTAATGGCATGGTAGCGTCCTCTTCACCGTTCGGAGGGTCGGGGATGTTACAGATTGGTATCAGAGCCTATGTTGCAGCATGGGCCTGAATGGGTCATGAAGAATCAGTGATAGAGGCAGGTTTCCCTCTACCCAGCAGGAAAATCTGAGAATGACAGGAAATTTCAACAAAAATTCATCCAAGTGTGAAAATCATCGGACGACTTAGGCTGAAGCCCACCCGATATGTCGGAGGACTTAGCCGGAAGCTCCTTCGATGCATCAGATAGCCTAGGCGGAAGTCCACCCGACAAGGGATAGTCGAAAATAATTTTTGAAATATTTTCTAAGTGTCAAGACTGTCAGATCGTCGAAAGACTTAGTCGGAAGACCCTCCGATACAGACCCCGGCGGCAGAAGAAAGATGATGAAGGCATCGATACATCAGAAGACTTAGTCAGAAGACCCTCTGATACAGACCCCAGCGGTGGAAGAAAGATGATGAAGGCATCGATACATTGGCCCCTTTAGCTAGAAAGAATTCCGATGCCACCAGAGGAAAAAGAGGTGAAGACGGAGCCGGAGTGTAGGTAGGGATCTTCCGAAGACTGCCGAAACGTCGGAGAAACTTAGTTGATTGAGAAGCCGATGCAGTGACAGACGAAGGGAGAAGTTTTTCTAAAGAGATGGAAGTGTAGAAAAAATTTAGACTATAGAGTAGTCAACACAGCGGTGGCGAGAAGAAGAAGAAGAAGTTAAAAAGATTTTTTTTGAACTTTTTTTGAAATGTTGAATCATCGGAGGCCTTCAGCTGAAGACTGTCGAAACGTCGGCTGAGATCAGCTGAAGACCGCCGAAACGTCGGCCCATTTAGATGGAGGAACCCCCGATGTTGCCAAAGGAGGAAGAGTAAAGAGCGTCGATACGTTGATAGGAAGTTGAAGTTGGAGCTGACGAAGCGGCTGGAAAGGAAAGAAGGTGCCATAACGGCGGTGGAAGGAAGAGGATGAGAGAGCCGATGCGGTGGCGAAAGATAAAAGGAAATTTTTTGAAAAATTTTCTAAGTACAGAAAACGTCAGAGAAATTTAGATGATTGGTTCACCAACACGTCAGATAAATTTAGATGATCAGTCTACTGACATGTCAGAGAAAGTTAGAGGATCGGTCCTTCGATACGTCGGAAGCCAAAGGAAGATCAGCCCGGAACGTCGAAAAAATTTAGTTGATTGGACTGCCGATGAGCGTTGGATGAAAGATGAAGTTCAGACCACCGAGGTGTCGAAATCATAGTCAACTAAGGAGTCGATACGTCAGATGGTTAGTTGGGAAGAGCTTTGATTTGACAAAAGAGAATTTTGAAGTTCTCAAGTGGGATTTCTCATGGGATTTCAACAGTTTTTCAGTGGGATTTTCAGCAATTTTTCAGTGGATTTTCAGGGTTGAAAAGGAGAAAAGTGGTAGCGATCTTATTCGCCAGATTGCATGAAAACCAAATATTTACAAAAAAAAAATGAGGGCGCTACCCTTGACCCTCCCTTGACCCCCGTCGTCCCCCTGAGATAGTCGTCTTTGAGGAAGAAAATTCTGTGTTTATGGAAAAGTTGTCATTTTATGATTTCTTTTCCAAGAGAAGGTAGGTAATTCTAATTTGTATAAATGCTATGCATATAACAGTTGTGTTACTAACACGGTTGCAGAATCATAGTCACCTTCAAGGGCAGTATTCCAGGTAGTGCGGTTTGGTAAGTAAGTTGTGGTTCACCCATGAGAACCCATGACGGATATGATGCTAGAGATTCCTACAAGTGTGCTTGATATGCCATGGGAGAAAATGAGCGTAATGGAAATGATGACATAGAGTCTAATGGAAGGATATTCCAAGAGACACCGTCAGATGTTGCAGCCACCATGAGAAGCTTGATTAAAGCCCAGGAAGAGCAGCATCAGTTGAATGCTGCTATGTTGCAGAGTTTGGCAGACTTGCAAAGAAAGATAGACTCTGGAGGGGGTACAGCAAAACCAGAAGGCAGTAAGAGCAGTACTAGGAGAAGAAGAAGGAATTCTAGTGGATCATCTGACTTTGAAGAATCCAGCAGGGATTCAATCTCTTATTCTCATAAAGGAAAGAGAAGGAGACACCATAGGGATCGCTATCGAGATGAATTTAAGAAGGCTAAACCTCCTACATTTGACGGTGAGGTAAAGACTGGACAAGAGGCTAAAGATTGGCTTCTTGGGATAAAGAAATACTTCCAAGTTCAGGATTATTCAGGAAACATGAAGGCAAGAGTTTCCATATTCAATCTGAATGGAAGAGCATCCATTTGGTGGGAAGAATTCAAGCAAGTAAAGAGGATCAGTGAAAGGAGACTTAAGTGGAAACAGTTCAAGAAGCATTTCAAGTAGAAATACGTCTCTGACAGGTTTTACGACGACAAGATTAAGGAGTTCCATAAGATGAGATTGGGACAACAGACCATGGAAGAATATGCAAATAATTTCTTGGAATTGTTGAGGTATGTCATATACATCAAAGATGAGAAGGTGAATGTCCAGCGTTTTCTGAGTGGACTACCTCGGCCTTACAAAGACAGAATTGAGTTTTATGAACCTAGAAATCTTGAAGAAGCAATAAGGAAGGCTAAGTATTGCTATGAGAAAAGCAAAGGTAAACCTGATTACCATAAGGCATGGAAGGACAAGAAGAATGAGAAGTTTGACCAAAGAAAGAAAGGTTTCAAACCTTCTAACTTTAGGAATCAGCAGAAGCAACCATCCCAAGCTGCGAGTAAGCTAATTGGAGTGATAGGAGAAAAGCCTAAAGATCCACAACAGAATAGAGGACCACTTCAATATTGGAAATGTGGAGGACCCCACATGCACAGAAGTTGTCCACTTGAGAATGAGAGTGAAAGGCCAGCCTACAACATTCAAGAAGCAGAAATAGTGGGTCAAGTAGCAAGGGAAGTCCCTAGGATTTATGTAGCACTAGAGGACTGCTAGGCATATCACTAGTCAAATGTGGTTGAAGTTGCAGGTAAGATTGTTGAGCAATCTGTTTCTATTTTGATTGACCCCGGTTCTACTCACAGTTACATTACCCCTAGAGTAGTGGAGAATTGTGCTTTTAAGAAAGTAAAGCATAGAAAATCTTGGTTTGTTCAACTAGCCACTGGAACTAAGAGAAAGGTTAGTGAAGTGGTAGAGAAATGTCCATTGGCCATGAATGGATTGGTCACTTGTGTAGATCTGAATGTTCTACCACTTGGTTCCTATGATGTTCTCATTGGAAAGGATTGGTTAGAAGCTCACAGGGTGAAGCTTGTCTGTTATAACAAGACTTTCGAATGCATGGATGAATAAGGGAACCAAGTAGTTGTGAAGGGTATTCCAAAGGTGATTTCAGTAAGGCAGGTTTCAGCAATGCAGTTGAAGAAGTTCTGTAGGAAAGGTTGCCAGTTGTATGCAGCTCATATTTTTGAGGCATCGGAGGATGAAACTCCTAGGCCGGAGGACTATCAGGTGTTACAGAAATTCAAGGATGTGTTTCCTGATGAGATTCCAGGGCTTCCTCCAAAGAGGGAATTTGATTTCACAATTGAACTTGTGCCAGGAGTAGCACCCATGCCCAAGACACCCTATAGGATGAGTACACCAGAGATGCTAGAGTTGAAGATGCAACTGCAAGAGTTGTTGGAAAAGAAGTATATCAGGCCGAGTGTGTCTCCTTAGGGAACACCAGTTCTGTTTGTAAAGAAGAAAGATGGTACACTCAGGTTGTGTATTGATTACAGAAAGCTGACCAAAGTCACTGTGAAGAATAAATATCCTTTGCCTAGGATTGATGACCTCTTTGATCAAATGAGAGGAGCAAAGGTATTTTCTAAGATTGACTTGAGGTCTGGTTACCAATAGGTGAGAATCAAGGATGAAGACATTCATAAGACAACCTTCAGAACAAGGTATGGACATTATGAGTTTGTGGTGGTACCATTTGTCCTCACAAATGCACCCGCTACATTTATGTGCCTTATGAACAGTTTCTTTAGCAGGTATTGGGACAAGTTTGTTCTTGTTTTCCTTGATGACATTCTTATTTACTCCAGGAATGAGGAAGAGCATGAAGATCATTTGAGATTGACATTGCAATTGCTCAGGGAGCATCAGCTGTATGCAAAGCTGAGCAAGTGTGACTTCTATAGATATAGAATTCAATATTTGGGTCACATTATCTTATAAGAGGGTATATCTGTGGACCCTGAAAATATTGAAGCCATTATGAATTGGCCTACTCCAAGAAATGTGATAGATGTAAGATCTTTTATGGGACTTGCAGGATACTACAGGAGGTTCATTCAAGGATTCTCCAAAGTTGCACATGCCATCACTTCTTTGCAAAATAAGGGGATAAAGTTTGAATGGACATCGAGGTGTGAAGAAAGATTCCAGCAGTTGAAAAATATTCTCACCAGTGCACCAGTATTGAAAGTTGCGGACCTAGAGAAATATTTTGTGGTGTGTACCGATGCATGTGGACAAGGGCTTGGAGGATTCCTTATGCAAGACAACCACGTGATATGTTACGAGTCAAGAAAGCTGAAGGAGCATGAGAAGACCTTGCCACTCATGATCTAGAGTTTGCAACCATAGTACATGCTCTCAAGATGTGGAGGCATTACTTGATGGGCAGAAGATTTGAGCTGAGGACAGACCATTGTGGTCTAAAGTATCTATTTGATCAGCCTACCGTGAATGATAGGAAAGCGAGATGGATGGAGTTTTTATGTGAGTTTGATTTTGAAATCAAGCACATATAGGGAAAAGAGAATAATGTAGCTGACGCACTCAGCAAGAAGGTGCAGGAAATGCATGTGGCATCTCTTAGTCTTTGCCAATCAGATTTGAGGCAACAGATTGCTAATCATGCTGCTGGAGATGAATTGTATGAGCTGGTAAAAGACAAATTGCAGCAGCAAAGTATTGATAAGAGGTATGAGGGATATAAATTGGAAGAATATGGAATTCTTACCTATAAAGGCAGAATTTATATTCCAGATGTAGCAGAGTTAAGGAGAGTAGTTATGGATGAAATCCATCAAGCTCCATATTCTGGTGACCTAGGATACCAGAAGACAATTGCTACCGCCAGAAAATAGTACTTTTAGCTAGGAATGAAAAAGGACATGGCTGAATACATTTCAAGGTGCATGAAATGTCAGCAGGTAAAGGTTGAGCATCAACACCCAGCAGGTTTGTTACAGCCTTTGCCAGTTCCAGAATGGAAATGGGAAGTTATTTCCATGGATTTTATTACTTGGAGACAACATGATTCCATAATGGTTGTAGTAGACAGGTTGACAAAGGAAACACATTTTATACCGGTTAAGTCTATGCATAAGACTGATGACATTGCAAAGATATTCATGAAGGAGATTTTCAAATTTCATGGATTGCCTAAGGCAATAGCCTCTTACAGAGATGTCAAGTTCACTTCAAATTTTTGGAAGGGGTTGTTTGCAGATTTGGGTACAAAGCTAAACTTCAGCACTGCATACCATCCTCAGACAGATGGGTAGACAGAGAGAGTTAATCAGGTGCTGGAAGATATGCTTCGCATGTAAATGATGGACAAACCAACCAAGTGGGAAGATTACTTACACTTGGTAGAGTTTGCTTATAACAATGGACAACATGAATCCTTAGGGATGAGTCTATATGAAGCTTTGTATGGAAGAAGGTGTAGGACACCAGTGACTTGGGATATTCCAGTGAATAGGGTTGTGATTGGTCCAGAATTGCTCAAGGAGATGGAGCAAGAGGTTGTAAAGATTAGGCAGAATTTGAAAGCAGCACAGGATAGACAGAAAAGCTATGCAGATAAGCATAGGGTGAACAGGGAATTCAATGTTGGGGATCATGTTTACCTCAAAGTAAAGGCGAAGAAGAGTTCCTTGAAGCTTGGAAGTTGTGCCAAGCTGTCACCAAGATATTGTGGGCTGTTTGAAGTGATTGAAATAATAGGGCCAGTTGCATATAGACTTACATTGCCTGCTAGCACTAGAGCTCATAATGTTTTTCATGTTTCTTTGCTTAAGAAATATGTACATGATCCTAACCATGTGATAAATTAGGATGTGATTCAGGTGGAACCCGAGGGAGAGTTCCAAATCGAGCCAATGCACATCCTCGATCGGAAGGTCACCATGCTTCGGAACAGAGCCATAGGATAGGTAAAGGTGCAATGGGAACACTACAGAACTGAAGAGGCTATGTGGGAGCTGGAGGATGCCATGTGATTGGCACATCCATTTTTGTTCAATTCTGCGAAACAATGAGGCGATACCGGTGTAGCATTTTGTTCAAATTTTTTAAAGCACTGAGGACAGTGCTATTGAAGGGGGAGGGGAATGTAACACCCCGATTTTGACCCCGTTTGCTTTAAATGTATATGATGTATATAATGTAATTGATCGTGGTGTGGAGCTAAAAGCAAAATCCCCACCATTGATTTGGTTGTGTTATGTTTCGGTGATTGAAATCATTATCGATGGTATATCATGATATACGACACATTATAGTTTGGAATTATGTAAATATTAATTAAAATGAACCCAAACCAGCTATGTCTATGCAACAATGATGAAAGGGGCATGATATTCCTAAGGATAGGGGGGGGGGGAATGTTAAACCATGACCCTATGGGGAAAAGCCATGTGTCAGCCATTAAAAAAAAAAAACCTGATGTTAGTTGCACAGTTATTGCTGGGAAGTGGTGGGTGGCAGGATTGTCAGTCCTTGCCCACACGCCCACTCCACCAACAGACTCTCCATATTCACGTGGGCAGGAAAACCACTACCCATTACTCCATTCTTGCTCATCCTCACACACAGGATTTTATTCATCATTTCCTCACGCAGAGAGCTGGAGAAACCGTTTACTGTCACCCACGATTTTTCCTGTGAAGGATCCATTCACGATTTGGGTTTGCTGTTGTTCTCCCCATGAATTGTGGTTTTGCTGTAGGTGCATTCACATTGTGGTTACTGTTGGTTCATCCACGAATTTGGTTGTTGTTGGTTTAATCCACGGTTTTGGTTTATTGTGGGGGAAATTACGTTTCAGGTTTCTGCTGAGTTGTTTTGGCCACACTAGGGCCAAGAAGAACTCTGAATCGCTTTGCTTGGCCTGAGTCGCGTTCACCATTTTTGGTTGCCATCCTGTTTTCTTTTGTTTCTCATAGAGCTGTGAAATGCTTGGTTTTGTTGCGTGTATGCAGTGGTTGGTCTTCGGACTGTGTTGGAGTGGGAATGAAGGTTGGAGTATGCTTGATAAACCTGGTGTGTTTGGGAGCCACACAGACAGAGCTAGAGGGATGGATTTCTTCTCCATAACCCCTAAATAGCACTAGAAGGGA
The DNA here is from genome assembly GCA_001517045.1 of Pseudotsuga menziesii. NCBI lineage: Eukaryota > Viridiplantae > Streptophyta > Pinopsida > Pinales > Pinaceae > Pseudotsuga > Pseudotsuga menziesii. Next base: position 32,426 of record LPNX010863431.1, on the reverse strand, counting down.
GGTCAGGGCCTGAGGGATTGTGTAGCAGAGAAGGGACTGATTTCCTTACGTTGGGTGTGTGTGGGTGTCTTAGAAGTCAGGCTAGTTCTAGTGTGGGTGTCCTTATCTCTTCAATGAGCTCACCAGCTTAGAATTCAGCTTTTTCGAGCTCCCTGATGGCCTGATAAACCCAACTGTGTTGGATTGGCTGATTTGTGTATCCTTAGCTATGTGTAAGCATGCTTATTCCTTATTCCTTGGGGAATCATGCCCGGCTTGGGGGTGATAGCATTGCTGAGAGATTAAGGAGCACGCTAGCCTATGGTTGGGTGGAACGTTGCAGTAACATAGCTGGTTGCGGAACGAATTCCTCCATAAGATAAGTATTCTTAGCTATTTCATCTCCGCAATCATATTTATTGATTAATGAATTATGATGAACATGTTGAATCCTTGGATGTATGGTTTTGCTTCCGTTGTATGATAACCATGTATGCATATTTACTTGAAAGCATTTTATTTCAGTTTTTATGTATGCACATGTTCATGGGGCTAGTTTCCTGGTTGGCTAATGGCATGGTAGCATCATCTTCGCCGTTCAGAGGGTCAGGGACGTTACACAATCAACCATGCAATCATGAAAATTTGAGGAACCCCAAACTTACCTAAAATTTAACCATCTTCTACACTCCACACAAACAACCTTTGTAAAGGAGTGTTGCACAAACAAATGAGAAACTAACTCCTTATCATTTTTACATAAGACACAAACACTGAGACCACAAAAACCTCTCTTAATAAGATTATCCCCGGTAAGGATATTATTCTCCAAACAAATCCAAATGAAACACTAAATTTTAGGAGATCACCATTTCCAACGATTTCTAGCCCACCATTTTGAAGTTGGAATAACCTAATCATAAATAATAACTTCATAATCTTTTTTAGTCGTGACCACCCCATTTGCATCATTCCAATTCCAAACTAGCATGTCTTCCTTGTTGTTTAAACTAATACTAACTTGTCTTAAATTCATAACATACTGATTCCATTATACAACATGATCACCTGTCAAATTTAAAATAGCATACCCCAAAAGCAGGGGAAATGAAATACCGAAGACAACTTCTATATGTTTTCAAAAATGAGAGAAAGTTGTGTGTAGATAATATAAGTTTATGAAATTAAAGAAAGTCTTTGAAAATAAGTGAAAATAAATTACATCAAACTTCTAAATCACCACATTAGTGAAAATAATTTTCCTCCAAAAAAAATTTGTACTTAAAGCTTTTAAATTTGAAAACATTCGGTGAATAAGTCAATGTTTTAGTCTCGATCCTTTGAATGCCAATGAAATATTACAAAGCAAAAGAGTCCAAAAATCCAAGGGGCATAGTTATAGGAGTTTTCGAAGTTTTAGGTAGCTTTAGAGAACCTCAAAACCCCTAGACATGGAGGAACTATATCTTTGAAACTGAAACCTAGCCTTACCTTTGAAATTGAAACTTGAACTATGAGAGACATCAAAATTTCTGCACATAAAATTTTCACAAGCGACACCATTTTTCCTATTGACCATTTTCCTGGGTCCTCTTATAATCTCATGTATTGAAGATCATTGAATGGCCAAATAAGGTTGAGATGTGAAGAAAATATTTTGTTTCAAGTTTTTAGCTTGTTGCTTAATTTTCATGACCTAATGGATCCAAACTCCTTCTGCACATATTGTAGCACAGGGGACACAAATTTTGATAGACTTAACAATTCCATTAAATTTATTTTTACCTTTTCCCTTCACACATAATTACATGACCAAAACATACATTTAGATCCCAATAACACTTGACTACATGCATGAAGGGTGGTTTTCCCTTTTTACTTGAAAAGAAGAAGGTTGATTGTTAGCTCTAGTATCCCATCATAACTTGGTTCCGTTCAGTCTTTTTCACTTATAAAAATACATATATAAAATAAAGGAGATCCAAATATCATTAATTATACTTTAAGCATTTAACTCTCATTTATTATTATCCTTGAAAAACTTAAAATATAAACCCCTTGTCTTTTTCTTGAAACAAATTTCAATTACGTTCTGAAAAAATTAAAATATAAATTCCGTGTCTTCTTATTGAAACAAAATTTCATTTTGGTAAGAACCAACATATTTAATAAAACAATAAAAATAAGCTATGTTTGCTCAAATATTTTTGATTGGGAATTATAAAAAACAAATTCTAAATACAAAAGAAATCTTAATTTAGCATGGATTTATACTTATATGGAAAAGCTAAAAAGACTGTGTTCATGGTATAGTTTAAAAGCTGAACTTCTCTTCCCCTGAATTGCCCTCTCTGTGTGAGGTCAAGGTCACTGCTGCCAGATTATGATTGCATTGCATTGGTGTTATACACCTGAATGGCACCTCTCCGTCCGAGTGCTGACATCCCTCAGGTTGGCACACAAAAGGACACTTATGGATAGAGGTTTGCATTAAACACTATAGCTTGGCTTATGATGAAGTACATTCCCTAGATATACAGCTGGTTACTTTGCTATTTTACCATGTTGAGATGTATTCGCGACTATTCTTCTATACAACTCGCGAGTCTCGGTTGATTCAAGTCGCGAATCCTTGTATTCGCGGGTTGCCCTTATGCTTAGTCGCGAATCATTCGCAGGTTGCTCTACTACATACCCGCGAATGTGTATCTTAACATGAAAACATAAAAACACGCGCTAATGGGAGATTAGTTAATCCATTTAACTTAATTTCCTTAATTGTTACAACTTCCCCAACCTTCGAGAACTGCCTTATTTCACCCATATAAATACAGGCCTTGGGGAGGGTGTTGGATAGACACTTGGAGAGCAAAGTTATGCTGGTGGATTGTTTACAGAAGCCTTTGGAGCAGTGAAACTCAGAATCCTTTGGTTGCAAAGGAGTCCTTCTCTCAGACATTGGGTTGTAACCTTAAACTCTTTCCATTATTGATAATAAAGAGATTACTTCTTCCATATGTGTTTCATGTCTGGTGGTTTGATAAATGTTTATATTTCAGTATGATATGTGTTTTATCTAACCTGCCTATATGTACATGAATCATCTTGTATCTGGAAGAGTGTTTCTTGACAGGTGAAAGAGGAGCAATCCTGAAGACTTTGGAAGTGGAACAGAGAGGAAGAGGATAAGCAAGGATCGACCTTCGTTTAACAAGTAAGTCCTTCTAACCCTCCTATTTCCTATTCCGCACTTTAGAAGTCAACTGTCTGCAAGTAATTGAGTATGTTGGTAACCCCAGACCTATGGTTATTAGGTGCATAATCCTGTACAACAGAACTGGCGACTCCGCTGGGGATAGCCTAGACTGTTGTAGGTCATTTCTGTCGTCCTGACCAGTTTTGGTTGTGAGTCTGTTTGTGATTTTTATCCTGGTTCTTATTTGCTTTAGCATTTGAAATTCTTGGGTTTTTTCTTGATTTTTTGAGAAAAAAATTATACCCATTCGCGGGTTGTCTTTCTAGACAGTCCCGAATACTGGTTTGTATTCGCGGGTTGTAATACTAGACAGTCGCGCATCATTCGCGACTTGCTATTATACACAGTCGCGAATACTCCTGGAAATTGGGATTTTTAAGTAAGAGTTTGCTTGTTCTTTCTCTTGGTATAATCCCTGTTTTCTAAGAAGATTTTCTTTAAGAATGTTGTAGAGTTTGTTTGAATGCCTCAGCTGATCACACTTTGTGCTTCTTGAAAGCCCTTGAGTCTTTTGTGCTTGATTTATTTACTTTTTGCATCCTGAAGTATTTTTGCCTGTTTGGGTTGTGGGTTAAAGTGTCTTAGTCCAGATCAGTGATCAGGGTCTTGGGCTCTGTTTTTTCCAGTCTGTCTTCTAACAGTAGCTAGTTGTCACTTGCCTTTGTAAGTCTGCAGTGATTCTTTGTCATTGTTTGCACCCAAGCTAGGGTTCCTAGCATTCCTCTTTGTGGTGGTCTGTTGGTTCTGTAAGCCTGTTTGCTTCAGTTTGTGGCTTTTATACAGTTTATAAGTTTCAAGTTTACTCAAGTAGAGTGCATTGTAGATGCATAGTAGAATTTTGAGCATTTTTAAACGTGAAAAGAAAACATAGTTAACCTTTTTCATTGTGATTTTGCATAAGTAGTGTTTGTTTCATTTTAAAAATATAATCTCAAAATATAAAAAAATATAGGCTTAGTTTCACTTATTGTTGCATTTAATTCATCAATACATATTTGCAAGAAAATGAAAAGAAGTTTATTTTATAGTAGTAGTTTGCTTTGAATACACCTTTACTTTCATTTGTTTCTTGTTTGAGTCAAAACACCATACAGTATATCACTCCGTTACCTCTTGAGTAAAGAACAACCCTCTAAAATAAACGCATAAATTAAAATTTACTAGTAAGTTTTTATTTTTAGGGCCTTTCACCTACTAGCTTAGGCTAGACTTGTGGGCTAGGGAGTGTAAAATTCCCACAAGTTATAAACTCAGATGTAGTGGAACTTTCTTTAGGTAAATCCTTGACTTTATCACTGTATCTAGGAAGCTCCTCTCAAACGGGAGTTAAGCACTAGGCCGCGTGGAGGCTTGGATAGAGGAGATAACCCTCTGAATCCTTGTCAAAGCGTAACCCAGGACTTTTGCGCATCTGGGGATTCTGTCCTAGACAGAGTTTCGGGCTCAGCTACCCTGCCCATGCGTACGAGTTCGGCTAACGACTGTCCCCCCAGATTGTTGATACTGCCAAGGTAGCCTTTAGTCTCTTGTCTTTTTAGGGTTCATACCTAGGTAAACCGGAAGGTTATTTCTGGTTCACCTTGAACGGGCTTGGAAGGTAACCCTTGTTGAAAGTGTAGGAGGGCGGTGGGTGATTCCTCTGCTTGTGCCTAAGAACCACTTCAAGGACGCCAAGTAATCGTTCATCAGCTTTCTTCGGGAAAGTATATCTTTTACCCTAGTTTGATTGCTTGAGACTTTAGGAATTTTTAGTGTATGCTCTGTGGTTTTGCCTATTTTTAGTTGGCCTTAGGGTGTGATTTGTGAAATTTTTAATTCTGGAGGACCACCCTGTTAGAAGGTCAAGAAGGTTGAGAAACCTTCCTCCTATCACTGCATTGGAGCCTCCACCTTTACCTCAAAGGCGGAGATTAGACACAGACAGTTCATTTGAACCTGTAGGAATAAGTGAAGTTCTTGGTGAACCAGAACTCATTGCTAACCATTTCAATCTTGACACAGTTGAGATAGAAGAATTGCAGACTGACGAGTTTGCAAGAAATTTTAACTCCCCCTTGACTAATTTAAACGATCCTGTGATCGTCCAGGTTAGACCTTTTGATTCACCAGTGCTAGGTGTCCCTGTGGGTAGAGTCATGTCTTCTGCGGAAGAAAGTCCTTTTGTGTTCACCTCAACCCTTCCGGTTGAAGGGGTACTACCTCCCTCGGTAAGTGCCCCTAGATCTAGTTTGCCTTCTACACCTTTGACTCCAGTGAGCCGGGTGGTCCAACCACCGGTTCACTCCAACATAGGAGGTACTTTTGGTGACATGGTTGCTGGGATCCCCAGTATACCTACCATTCCTTCTTCCTTTCCTTACACTACCCAGAGTGGTCCGGTAGGATCCTCGGCTTATGTTCAAAGATTTCCTTGGAATGGGGGGCACATTCCCCCATCCAATCCATACGTAGGTCCATCTCCTTCATATGTGGGAGTGCAGTTTGGGAGCAACACCTCTTATGGGAAAATATTCCAAACCCCTATTTCGGTCCCTTACACGAGCTCTCCCTTTTCGCTATTTAGCGGAGGGATACCTGCTCCAGTCTTTCAGATCCCTGCTTCTATGGGGACGGCCCGAACCACTTACACTGCACCTCCCTCCCACAATCCTGTGGCTTACAGATGGAATCTGTTTCAAAGAAACCTTCCCACTTCACAACCGGTGGCTGGGGGCAACCCCACTTTTACCCATGGGAATTCGGGGGCAGGTCCCTCTAATCCCCAAGCTGGCACATCTAGTGCCCCGGTTAGGCCCAAACTTCCTTTTCTGGCAACTTTAAACTTGCCAGACTTGTAAAAATTGATGAATGACCCGGTGAGGCATGACCCCTTGTTGCCACCTGTTCCCACCAAGTTGCCCTCGGATATCCCTAAGTTCAAAGGTAAAGCTGGTGAATATCCTGGGGCACATGCCACCACTTTCCACTTATGGTGTTCTTCCAATTAGTTGAATGAGGATTCAATTAGATTGAGACTATTCCAGAGGACCTTGACAGGTACGACTACAAAATGGTATATTGAATTGCCCTCTGCTGCCTTTAGTAGTTTCTAGGATTTGGCTACTGCTTTCCTTAGCCACTTTCAGCTTCCGGTTCGATACAATTTCGGAACAGACTTGTTGTCTACTTTTGGAAAAAACAAGGCTACCCACATCTCAGATCATATCCAAGAGTGGAGGAGGCGAAAGAGTCTTATCAAAGCCACCATTCCTCCTGAGTTTCTATTAGAATGGTTCCTTAAATCACTGTTGCCATACATATCTAAGGATGTTTCCACATCAGGAGTAACGAATGAAGAAGAAGCCATACTCAGGGCCCAGCAGTTAGATTTGATTTATTCACAGTCTAGGATCTTATATGAGATCATCCCTGAGGCACCGAGCCCTTCGCACAAAGCAGAGAAACCTAAGCCTGGACCCCATGTCGATGGTGTGGTTGGGTCCGTTAACGCTCCCACTGTAGATTCTTTGACTAAAAAACTTCACCAATTGTCTGTCAAATAGTCTACGGTGGAGGCAGCAAAGGCTGCCCCCTCTCCCCAGAATGCAAATGCTTTTGCGTAAACTTCTCAGAAGGGCAATCAGTAGCCTGGCGGGAAGAAAAAGAAGGGTAAAAAGGGAGAGGGAAACCAAAACAAGCCAAAGCCCGCAAACAATGCTGATGGGGGCAAAAAAGAAAAGAAGAAGGTCAAGTTCCCTTGTAAGTTGTGCCAAGAGGACCACCTTACTCACCTTTGTCCCCTTATGGATCAAGCCCAGAAGCCGCTCAAAGATCAACAACCGGTTGTCCTGAAGGATCCTTTTCCCCAAGGACAGAACTCTGCTTCAGCTTCTAATGTAGCAGGGGGCACTCAAACTGCCCCTGACCCTAATTATATCAACATGGTTCTATCTTCAACTTTGTTGCAAACTAGGAACAAAAACTATGAGAACGAGACTCTTGAGAAGGGTAAAGCTGTAGGTGAACCTTCCAACCCTCTCACAATAGAGAAACCTGCCGAAACTATGCCGAAGATACCGAAAGGTGTTTTCAAGAAGACCTTGCATAACCCCAATGCTAGGGCTGCTTCAAACTACTTTGTGGTTGAAGATTTAGCTCAAACCCCGTGTGCAATGTCAGCTTTAGAGGTGTTACAGAGTTTCCCCGCCCAGCAGGATGCTCTCTTAGCAGCTTTAGGTAGCATGGATTCTTCAAGTCTCATGGAAAAATTCAATCTATCTGATGTCAAAATTTGCCTGCCTTACCATGTAGCCCTATCAATAGATGTCATCCATGGTGGTAAGACCATTGGAAGGGTAGTTGTTGATGAGGGTTCCTCTACATGTGTTATGTCACTGGCTTGCTGAAAAGCTCTTGGATCCCCAGAGCTGGTCCCATCAAACACTTTACTTACTGCTTTTGATGGAAGATCCTTCCGTCCTCATGGTATCCTGCCAGCTTTTGAGATTAAGTTAGCAGGCAAAGCAGTGTCTGCTGAAGTTGAAGTGATTGATGCTCCCTTGGACTACGATTTGCTTCTGGGAAGGAATTGGACTTATGCAATGTCTGCTGTTGCATCGGCTGTTCTTCGTGTCGTGGTTTTTCCACATGAGGGCAAGTTGGTTACTGTTGACCAACTTGATTTTACCTGAAAAGGTCGTTTAGAGTCTAAGGAATCCACTGTGCCATTGGTTGATCAGGCCAAAACTGCTGCACAGAGCTTGGGAGCTGGAATGTACGCATCATTAATGGGCACATTCGATCTTCCAGCCCCGGTGAATTACATTGGTTCTACTACTATGGGGAAGTCCATCGCTACGGTTGTCGATAGGACTGATCCTTGGGTCCTCCCAACTCCCCATGAACCAGAAGTGCCCTTATCGACAGTGGAGGTAGCTTATCAAGCCATCACTGAAGCCATTGTTGATCCCATTCCAGATCCTTTATCAGTCTCAGATGATCTGGAAGAAGTCTATTTGCCCGCATGGGCAGAAAACTCTTTACATTCCATAGATTGCTTAGATATAGTTTTACCTTCCGATGAAGCTATTCTGGAAGCCATGAGTGGACGTGATAATATTTGTGAGGATCTTCATCATCGATCCTATTTTCTTCCAGATCTAAGAAAGATAGAAAACCAAGAGTTTAAAGTGAGACTGTTAGATGATATTGAGGTACCTATCAACCCTTTTCCTAGGGAAGGGGTGTTTGCTGAGGGGAATATGGCAAAAATTTCCGCCACTATACCCATCAATATCTCTGTAAACCCAGATGTCGTGGAAAACATCTATATAGGTGCAAACTGCTCTCCGGAGGAGATTGCCGTCTACACTGCCCTTTTCAAGGAATTCCGCGATATCTTTGCCTAGTCATATGAGGAGATGCCAGGCATTGATCCATCTATTGTCCAACGTGAAATCTGAACCTATCCTGATGCTAAGCCGGTTCGACAGAAATTAAGACCCGTGAACCCGCGTAAAGTGGCGGCTGTAAAGGCAGAAGTCGAAAATCTATTGAAAGCTGGTTTTATATATCCCATAGCTTTGACTGAATGGGTGTCCAACCTTGTTCCTGTTGATAAAAATCAAGGGACTATTCGCGTTTGTACAGACTTTAGAGACCTTAATAAAGCCTGTCCTAAGGACAACTACCCTACACCATTTATTGACCAGATCATAGATGCATGTGGGGGGAGTGAGGTGTTTTCGTTTATGGATGGTTTCTCCGGCTACAATCAAATCCAAATCAAACCGGAAGACCAGCATAAAATTGCTTTCATTTGTCCTTGGGGTACATTCGCGTATAGAAAAATGCCCTTTGGATTGAAAAATGTTGGGGCTACCTTTCAACGAGCCATGAAATTTTTTTTTCACGATATAAAAGCCATTGTCGAACCCTACCTTGATTATTTTCCTGCACATTCTCGCAAGAGGATCCAACATCCAGATCATTTACGGTTAAATTTTGAACGATGCAGATATTATAAAATTCGCTTGAATCCACACAAGTGTGTATTCTACATCGAGTCATGTAGATTACTCGGATTCATTGTCTCTAGTAGAGGCATCCAGGTGGATCCATTGAAAGTTGAGGCCATTGTAAATCTGCCTCCTCCTCGTTCTCTCAGGCAACTTCAAAGCCTGCAAGGAAAGTCTAACTTTCTTCAATGTTTTATCGTTAATTATGCCAAGATCACTAAAGGTTTCATGCGCTTGCTCAAGCAGGACACCCCATTTGTATGGGATGAAACCGCACAACTTGCGTTCGAGCCATTGAAAAAATATTTGCTGTCGGCTCCTTTATTACGTCCACCACATTATTCTAGGGATTTCATATTATATCTGGCCGCGTCGGAGTCGACCATTGGGGTATTTCTAGTCCAGGAGGACGACAAGCTTGTTGAGCATGTTGTTTATTATCTTAGCCGTTCTTTGGCCAGACCTGAGCTTAGATACTCCCACGTCGAGAAGTTAGCCTTAGCAGCTGTTTATGCTGTGCAGAGGTTGCACCACTACATTTTACTGAGGACCACAACAATAGTGGCAGATGTGAATTCGTTCCAATATGTCTTATCCCAATGTATTGTTGGGGGAAAATTTAACAAGTGGATAGTCATTCTCCAAGAGTTTGACTTGGATTTCCAATCCGCTAAGTCTAAAAAGTCCTTAGTTTTTGCTGAGCTAATAGTAGAATTTCCCATGGAAGAGAATGTAGTGGTCGAGGATGACTCATTCCCAGATGAGCACATCTTCCTTATATCCACCTCTGATCCTTGGTACGGGGATATTCTTATATATCTCCAAACTTTGAAGTATCCTGCCGCTTACTTTAGGGAGGAACGACGTAAATTACGCCTTCATGCCAAGAACTACCTCATTATAGGAGATACATTATATCGAAGAGGGGTAGATTCCATCTTGCATCGCTGCCTTACTCATGAGGAAGCGGAGATTGTCCTAAATGATTCCCATAGCGGAGCATGTGGGGGTCATTTATCTGGGTTAGTGACGGCCCAGAAGATATTGCGTGCTGGTTATTTTTGGCCCACGATCTTTAAAGATTGTGTGGAAGCCGTGAAGCGCTGTCATCCGTGTCAGCTTTACACCAGAAAGATGCGGTCGTATCCTGCTCCGTTATTTCATGTTGTCTCGGTAGGCCCCTTCATGAAATGGGGGATTGATTACATGACGTGCAACCTAGTTTCGGCTGGGGGGCATAAATACATCATTGTCGTTGTTGACTATTTTACGAAATGGGCAGAGGCAATGCCTACTTTCAAAGACAACGGGGAAACAACAGCTTTCTTTGTTTTCAATCAAATTATTGCAAGGTTTGGTATTCCCAAAGTGATTGTCACTGACCATGGTAGTCATTTTCAAAATAATATGATGACGGAACTGACTACAATGCTCAGATTTAGACAAGAACAGTCTTCTCCATACTATCCGCAAGCAAATGGTCAAGTTGAGGCTGTAAACAAGACTTTGAAAACCATCCTTAAACAGACAATTGATGTAGCCCGTTCTAATTGGTACATCATGTTATATCCTGCTCTTTGGGCTTACAGAACTAACGTTAATACTGCCACGGGTTATTCACCTTTCCAAATCGTTCACGGGGTGGAAGCAGTTACTCCGATTGAATGCGAAATCCCGTCTTTGAAGATATCCATTCATGTGTTACCTGATACGACTGAGCTTGAAGAACGTCTAGTACATCTAGAACACCTTGATGAGCAACGTAGAGATGCATTGACTGCCAATCAGGCTCATAAAAATAGGGTTAAATCTCAATATGATAAAACGGTCAAACCTAGGGTTTTCTCTGAAGGGGAACTTGTCTTGCTTTGGGACCAAGATAAAGAACCCTTGGGGGTAGGAAAATTCAAGGCTATGTGGTTAGGACCCTATGTCGTGTCGAAGGTATTAAGTAAAGGTGCATATGAATTAGTAGATTATGATGGGAATAAGCTGCCTGAGCCTAGAAATGGGCTCTACCTGAAGAAGTACTATGCTTAGGCTTAGCACTTTTTTTTGTATTTTTCTTGTATGTATTTTATGTACAATAGGTTGTTAGTTTTGTTTTTTATATTATCTGCTGGTTTTTGCAGATGTCTTCCTAAATGTATATAGGTTTTGCTGATGGCGCCAGCCGTCACACTTGTAACCTGGCTTCAGCAGCATGGGTCATCTATTCTCCCACAGGACAGCTTGTTGCCGCGGGTGGCGATTGTCTTGGTCCTGCTTCTAATAATGTTGCTGAGTATAGGGCTGTTATTGAGCTCCTATGGGATGCTTTGTCACGTGGCATCACCCAACTTGAAGTCCATTTGGATTCTCAGTTGGTAGTTTCCCAACTC
>LPNX010863431.1:0-20725 GCA_001517045.1 Pseudotsuga menziesii | reverse complement strand
GGTCCCCATGATCTCTATGCACCCTGGCTTCCTCAGCCTCCTCGGCCTCGGCAGCCTCCACCGCATCTCTGTATACAAGTACTGCTCTAGCTACTCGTCTGAAAAGACATAGCCAAACCGATGGAACCCCAACTACAAACTCCTGCATGGCTGCAGGGATATGCTCGATACGTATAGTGGGTACTCGTTGGGTTAGCCTAGCCAGATTCCCCTCGAGTACCCTGACTAATCCTGGGTCTCCTCCTACAACCGGACGCACGAACATGCGGGGGTGCCCTTCAGGGCGGACTGGTCCAATATCTGCATTTTGACACATAAACTGGATTAAGACCTGTACATATGTATATCACTATCATTTGAAAAATTCATAAAAATTTGATAATGATAAAAAATTAAAAATTACTTACCCATATCGCCCCATATTGCTCCTGGAGGGAGAATGAAGTCGGGGTCACCTCGAAAGTCTATTCCGGCGTATGGAAACTGCCCCAGCGCTGGCAGCTATCATTCCCACCATGTATAAAAGTCATCATCATAGACACTCTGTACTACGTCTCCTCCTCCGTGACGGAGGAAGATGTCTCCCCACCGGCTCAGCCTTGGCTGCCGTGGCGATCGGACCTGTAGTGGTATAGCAGGGCTCATAGCTGGCACTCTCTCGAAGAAAAACGCTACTAGTATGCTTGCATAGCCAAAGTTCTTGTGTCTTCCTCTCTTGCAGTTGGATAATTGCCTCTTCATGATGGGGGCAATTCCCGAGCACCAATCATAAAGAGCGCCTCTAAAGCAATCAACTGCCACCCTCATTTGATTCCCGGTGGCCATATGTAACCCTGATGATCCTGCAAGTCTCACAATAGTACTAGCCAATACCTGGAGAGTGAAATCCTGGATGTCTACAATGAGAACACTGCTTCCTTTCTTCTGAGTACCTGGTATGCAGAACATGTCTACATAGTTTTGAACCCGCGAATGAAACGCGTATTCGCAACTCTCCTATGTAGCAACCCGTGAATGCATACTATGGTAATTTTGGGCTGCTCATAAATACCGAATTCACCATTAATTTTAATATTTGCTTGGATCAAATTAAATGGCTTAGGGTGTAAAGTTACCTGAAGCTGACGGATTCTGATTCTGACGGTCCAATTGTCCTCGGTGATCGATCAAAGGTAGAGGGTATTATTGCTCTTTATGGTTCACAAAGTTCAAATGGTATGAAATGTTTTAATTTTCATTCTATTTATAGAAATAATATTTCATAAAGTGGGTTTTTATTCTATAGTTTGAAATTCTCATCAACTAATGCCATACTTTTGTACACCTGGAACAGGTTTATCAACTTTTACAAAATGTTGTTGCTCTAATAGGGTGGTTTCGCTATTTCCAACACATGTTGGCATCTTATCACTCCACATTAACCTTAGTATTTAACATTTTGCCACGGACTATGGTATTATAAGCCATTAGTCCCTTGTCTCTACCATTGTTCTTTAGTGGCTAGGGCCCTTATTTCATGAGTATCATCTTTCTATGCCTTTGTCATCCTTTGCTGCTCACGCCGCCACTGTTTCAGGTCCAGGGGTGTCCTTTTAGCTATTTTTCACGCCAAATAGAGCTTCTTATGAATCTCTTTTTACAAGCTATCCCTTTATAGGACTCCCCGCCCTTATGGAGTTTCTTTAGGCCCAGGTTTGACTCCTTCAAAACAGACTTGACTGCCGAGTTATCTCGTCCGTTCAAGCTCGTTAAGAATATGTGAACGGGCATCCACATTGGTGGTAGGTTATCTCTTTCTCGGACCATGTAGAATAATACGAGAAATGATCACTCTCTTTTCTTTTGAATTGAGAAGAGTATTCTCAGGTATAGGTTTATCACTTTTCCAGACCTGAGGGACTAAATTTACGGAAAAGGAACACCCGATTTGAGCTTAGTTTTCTCTTTTTCGTGCTCTGGACCCAAACATGAAAAAGATTCTGAGTGTACTTTGTGTCTTTGTCATGCTCGTTAAACACTAAAGAACAAAGCAACGAGTTTATTGTTGTAAGCCCCATTTCTCGTAACCAAATGGATCTTTCTGAGTGATATTGCTTTCCTTCACACTCGTAAAACTCAAGCTATTTTATGCTGTTCTGGAAGGAGCATTGGGTAGGTGGTAATTTAACATTTTTCGGACCTCCCTAACTAAGTACGACAAAGGTTCACCTTTTCTTCTTCGAAAGTTAAGAGAGTTCTTCTGTGGTTTGTTTTATACTTTTTCGGCCTCAGGAGACTAAATTGGATGAAAAAGGACCCCCCTGGAGTCTTCTTTGGCATTTTCAGACTCTCTAAATGTGAAAATACCGGCTGAGCATGTACTAGTTTGGGCTCATTAAATCCACGAATCAGTGACACTATCAAGCATTATTTTCCCATCTCTTCAAGCTTGTTAAAAAATGAAGAGGGAACCGAGTTTACTTTCCTGGACTCGTTAAAATTTCATAGGGAAGGTAAGGAAGAATTTTTCTCTTGTTTTCAGTAATGGCAGCATGTCGTCCTTGAACATAGCACTCTTTGTTTTCCGATATCCATGTTTCAGTATACACTTGTGTTCAGCTATCACTTTGAGTTTCTGACTCCTCCTCTTGTCCATTATACCTGGGGAATCTGATCATGTCTTCTACATGACAGATAAGTCTAGTTGTTCTATCTATCTATTGTATGCTGCCTTGGGTCACCTCTGTGTTGTGCTCACTGTTCAAGGACTCTACCCAATATCTAATCTATAACTTGATCCCATCATTGTTATATCTATTATCTATTTGTGTCTCCCTTCTTTTGCCTAGTTCCTAGTCACTCTTGTGATTTGTTGGAGGATCCGTTGCCTTCCTTATCACAGCATGGTTCCGTTTTCAGTACTTCCTGATGGTGAAGACCTAGACTTTTGACGATCGTACCTCAGGATTCACTTTCATCATTGGTGAATTCCTTTGCTTCAGTTGTCAATTATCACCTATTGGTTGACAAACTATTGAATCCTTTCCATGTTCGACTTCAGCTTACCCTTATTCGCATGGCTTGGATTGTACTGGTTCTTTGGGATCCTTTATGAAGACCTTAGTTCACACTTATGGACTAAGTTGCGCAAGATTATGTTCTATCAACCTACATAGCTTCCAGATCTTTGAAGACTCATCATTATTGTATATTGTGGCTTCGATCCACCTTTGTAATATACGTGGTTTTATACCCGTATCCTATGATGTACTCAAATTTTGTAAAGGAGCTAGTGTTCCAGTAAATTGAACATAGCATCCTTAGATGTAACTTTGTATATGACATTACTATGTATTTGTTTCAGGTACTCTCTCTGCTCCATTGGATTTCTGAGTTTCTCCAGAGTTAAAGATTATAATGTATTTAGGCCATCGTTCCCCTCTGACCTCACACATTAGGGGGCATCTATTATACACCTGAATGGCACCTCTCTGTCCGAGTGCTGACATCCCTCAGGTTGGCACACAAAAGGACACTTATGGATAGAGGTTTTCCTTAAACACTATAGCTTGGCTTATGATGAAGTACATTCCCTAGATATACAGCTGGTTACTTTGCTATTTTACCATGTTGAGATGTATTCGCGACTATTCTTCTATACAACTCGCGAGTCTCGGTTGATGCAAGTCGCGAATCCTTGTATTCGCGGGTTGCCCTTATGCTTAGTCGCGAATCATTCGCAGGTTGCTCTACTACATACCCGCGAATGTGTATCTTAACATGAAAACATAAAAACACGCGCTAATGGGAGATTAGTTAATCCATTTAACTTAATTTCCTTAACTGCTACAACTTCCCCAACCTTCGAGAACTGCCTTATTTCACCCATATAAATACAGGCCTTGGGGAGGGTGTTGGATAGACACTTGGAGAGCAAAGTTATGCTGGTGGATTGTTTACAAAAGCCTTTGGAGCAGTGAAACTCAGAATCCTTTGGTTGCAGAGGAGTCCTTCTCTCAGACGTTGGGTTGTAACCTTAAACTCTTTCCATTATTGTTAATAAAGAGATTACTTCTTCCATATGTGTTTCATGTCTGGTGGTTTGATAAATGTTTATATTTCAGTATGATATGTGTTTTATCTAACCTGCCTATATGTACATGAATCATCTTGTATCTGGAAGAGTGTTTCTTGACAGGTGAAAGAGGAGCAATCCTGAAGAATTTGGAAGTGGAACAGAGAGGAAGAGGATAAGCAAGGATCGACCTTCGTTTAACAAGTAAGTCCTTCTAACCCTCCTATTTCCTATTCTGCACTTTAGAAGTCAAATGTCTGCAAGTAATTGAGTATGTTGGTAACCCCAGACCTATGGTTATTAGGTGCATAATCCTGTACAACAATTGGTCCTCTCTGTGTGAGGTCAGGGTCACTGCTACCAGATTCCGATTGCATTGCATTGGTCAAATGCATAGTTTGTACGCCACAAACACATTAAAGAAAGACATGACAAAAGAGTTATTTAACCCTGAGATGGATGATACATCATTGAGATGACTGGAGAATATAATCTCCAACATTCTGCTAATGCATTCTTCAGACCTTGAAGCTTCTCACCTTTACGACCATTGCAAATTTAGCTACCAAAACATGTGGAGATGGGTGAGGATTGTAGCGCAGAAGAATATCCAACACATCACTCTGGACCATTATGATTACACATCAAGTGAATACCCGCCACCTGCCATTTTTTGTTGCACTAATCTCAGAACACTCAAACTGGCCCACTACACTCTCTCCCTCCTTCCCACCCATTTTGACGGCTTTTGCCATCTCAATACTTGCATTTTCCAGTTAATAGCTTTGACATATGACTCTTTAGCTCGCTTTATTTCTCATGGCCCGCTTCTGCAAAAACTTGACCTAGACGAGTGTGTTGGATTGAGGAAGCCTATTATCTCCTCTCTCACCATTGCACATTTATGTGAACTGCCAAAATCTCACCATTGCACATTTATATGAACTACCAGAATTTTATAACTCTGAAGATACGTTCACTTATAAAGGATCTAAGAGTCAACGAGATAATAATATTAATAAATAAATAAAATGAAAATGATTAACTCTTTTCCATTGTAATATGGAATATGGTAAATATAAGATTAAAATGTTTCTCAATTATCCCATTAGTAAATATAAAGAAAATATCTTATTATAATATTCTTGATAAAAATAATATAACATTATAATATTATTATAAAAATACATACCACCAAAACTACAATTATAAGTAAATCATGTTACATTTATAGAGACGTCAATATTATATATCATGTTACATTTGATCCATAGGTCGATATTTTTTTTTGCTTCAGACATAACACCATTCCGCTCCCTAAATATAGCAATGACATAATTCAACTCCCTAAACATAGTAATGACGTAGAGAACTATTGCAACACATTCATTCTCACTATATATATACTAGTATATCTCAACTGAATTCATCTCGAAATTTTCCGGCATGGGTTAGACGGAATCTCGGGCGCCGGAGCTTTTTGCGCTGCAGGAAGTAGTAGTGAATTCTGTGCAATAACCCAACCCTAGTCCTTCCACTGGAAACACAGGCAGAATAATTGACAACGCTTTTGGCTTGAAGAAACGGCGGCCGACTCAAGGGCGGGATGATCTCATGGCCAAGCAATTCGTCCTTGTAATACTTACCAGACGACTTACGCTTTCCTGGCTCAGCTTCCCAATGGAAAGGGACTCTCCCCGGATTTGAAGCTCTGTAGTAAATGTGAGAAGAATGCCCGGTTGTTTCTTCCCGGCTCAGAAGCTGACTGAAAAAACCACCTTCACCTTTACTGAAGTGCCATAACTAATCCCGCATTTAAGGCGTGGACAGGGGCGGCTCCTCATAGGCCGTCCACGGACGACTAAAGCCGGAGGGGGCCGGCCCCTTAATAACACTTTCGATGTAATAATATAAAATATACTAATATTTACTTAATAAATAATAAAATCGTTATAAGAAAGAGAAAGTCTTATTTATATCAAAAGTTTGAAAAAAGAAAGCCTTAACTTGTGATTCAAACTAAGTTATTATACTTTTATTAATATAAATACTTTAATTATATAATTTATGCTTTATTTAACGTAAATGACCTTATACAATGTCGTAGAGCAAAATATGTGAGAGCATTAGGCCCATAACCTAACGACGTTATATTACAAAATGACGAATTTCTAAGCAAAAGAGCCGGTTTACATGTGGCTCTTTATTTTTACATACAATTTTTTTTCTTTTTTCTTTTAATGGTCGGGGACACACCGAGTCCTTAAGTCCAAGGACACAAACAAGGTAGGCTATGGTCACAACATATGGTAGTTGTTGATCTCAACTCTGGAACCTTTAGAGACCACGCATCATTCATAAGACTTAATGATGTGATAGATGAACAAGTGTAAGAAAAGGAATCGCTACAATAAGAAGATGAACTGCTAGTCAACGCACAATTAAAGTGTTATCACCTTGATTATCCGATAGGTCTTTTCCAGCATGAGTATGTTTTTGATATTGTACAAGGGCTAGTAGAGAGCTATCAAGAGTCCCATACAACCATCCATAAGTAGTATAATAATTCAACAATTTCAACATTTTTATAGATCCCTCTCCTCTCTTTTAGTTTCGTCGTTTTTGGTGGAGAAATGAGAAATAAGTAAACCTGAAAAAGCTATTCCAAGAGGTGGTGTATAAAAGACCCTATTAGAATATTGGATCATAAGTGAGCATAGCTCAAAATACATAGAAATATAAAAAAAACTTGATAATAAATTAATTTATAAGGTTATCTATAAAGTCTCAAAGTGTAAATAACTCTATTGAAATGAGGAAGGTATAGTCAAATTTGATTCGCTAAGGCATGCACCAGATTCCTTATCTTACCTTGACATACACATCAATAGACTATCATGGGTGAACCCATTGACAAATCGAACATTGAATTGACCTCTCAGTTAATTCTCCTAATTGATTATTGGTTATTGACAAACTTCCTCTAGAAGATCCAAGGTGCGATCCACTTATTGTTTTAAGACCCCCCCATCAACACAATTCACTAGCGATTCAAGAGTTGAAATTATATTCTCTATACACCCTCCATAATTACAACTTCTTGAAGCCCAAGCATACCCCGAAGTTCACAAAATTAGCTTTTGTTAACGACTCCATAAAGATATCAATTATTTGCTCATATGTCCTACAATAGATAAGAGGCACAACAATGTCTCGCATAAACTACCTCAAATAATAAGCATGAAGCTCCACATGCTTCATCATATTGTGAGCAATGGGATTCTGACCTAATTATATTAAACTTTAATTATCACAATACACTATAGTTGATTCACTGACATGAAATCTAAGCTCACTCATGAGATTACAATTCCACACTACTTTCGTCCCAGCATTGATTGCACCTCAAATTTTTGCTTCTGTGATCAAAAGACAAACCACCTTCTACTTTTTACAAGACTACACTATGCATCTAATTCCAAGATGAAACACATAACCAAACTAGATTTCTTATCATATCCATCTCTAGCCTAATCTAAGTCAATGCAACTGATTAATTTGTTCATATTATTATTACAATATCTTATACCAAGTTGATAAGTAGCCTTAATACAATGAACAATTTTCTCTGGACGTTCAAGTGGCTTTCCTTCAGATCTTGCTTGAACCTATAAACCACACTCACAACAAAGGAAATATCAAGTCAACTATGGGTTAAATCAATGAGATTAGTAACAATATGCCTATAAAGAGTAGCATCAACTTTTGAAGAACCGTACTCTTTAGTTAGCATTACTCCCAACAAGTAAGGTGTAGCACACAATTTACAGTGTTCCATTTTGAACTTTTGTAATAGATTCAAGACATATTTAGGTTGAGAAAGAAAGATGCCATCATCCATAAATGTAAGACTTGGATGCCTAGAAAGAAATGCAACCAACTAAAGTCAAACATTTCCAAGAAAGTTGTTAACTATTTCTTCCAACCCAAAACTACAACAACATTACTTCCAGTAATGATGAAATCATCAACATACAATGCAACAATTAAAGTTTCACCATTTACTTGTAAAACATAGATATTGCGATTTAATTCACAATGTCTAAAACCAAGATTGAGGACAACTTAATCAATCTTCTCATACCATGCCCTAGGGGCTTGTTTTAGACCATATTAGGATTTCTTTAGTCAACATACAAGTCAAAATTGCTCCATATAAATCTCCTCATTGAGATCACATGTAAGAAAACAATTTGGACATCCATATGATGTACCTCCAATCCAAAATGAGTAGCAAGTGAAAGAATTAACTGAACATATTTCATCTTTGCAAAAATGGAAAAGGTTTTAGTGTAGTTGATGTCTTCTTGTTGACAAAATCCCTTTGTTACCAAGTAAGCCTTATGCTTTTCAACGTCACCTTTAGAAGTGATTTTTCTCTTATATTATACCTATTGACATTTCACTATCTTATTTCCTTGTAGTTGATGGACTAAATACCAAGTTTTATTCTCCATCGAGGAATGGCACATGTTAACCATAGTATTCTCCCATCCAAGTTACCCATGTGCATCCACATATGTATCAGGATCACATGCCTATGGAAGGCATACCATTAGAGAAACACTATCAAAATTTTCTAACCTTTTATTTTCTTTGAGTAATTGATACCTCTTGAATCACAACCAACAAATTCAATTGTTTTAGCCACCCACCTAGGAAGACAAATGTCCCTTTTAGAGGGGAATCTTGCATCAATTACCATTGCTTGACTAATTGACACATTCCAAAACTTGTGGTTGAATCTATGGTAGGAAATTGACTACAAGATAGTTTTGGTACATTGGTCAACTATCTAGATGACAAACCTATGTAGTAAACTTAATTAATATATAAACCTTCAAATTTTCCATTGGATCACTGCTTAACAACCCAAAAGAGGAATTCAATAGAGCAATACTTAAAGTCTCCTAATAAAAAAACATGCCTCATGCATATAATTTCTTGAGCATGCAAGGCTTGAGAAGTATGAACAGAGAACATATAATTATCTACAATTCTTTTTGAAAGTCATACTTCAAATCAATCGACCATTTAGTTGACACATCTCCTTCAATATTCTTCACTTTATCCTCAAGGTCTTTAGTATTTTTGAGCAAGACTTCTTCATATGTCTTAATTTCACACAAAATTGGCATGATTCTTCTTATTATCATTGTTATTAGATTTCTAATCATCATGCTTCTTCTTAATATAAGTGTAGTCAGCACAATCTAGTCATTTCCCGTAATGACATCATTAACCAATTTCTATATAGTTTTGTTGTCATTTTCCTTTAAACAAATGAGGTTGTTGCTTAACTTCAACATTCCCTTCATCATGCAAGTTTTCTAATTAGAAAACCATAGAAAGAATCAAAGTATTAATATTTATCACCTTCTTTTCTGGAAGCCCAACTAACATGTAATGTCCAACATAATACATCATAAGGTATCTTTAAATTCATAAAGATTAGTTCTACGGGGTTACCATCTTTCTTTGGAAAATGATTCTTGAATTCACCCAATTTCTCCTCCACACGAATTAAACTATCTTCAATTTTCTCAAAGGAGAGAGATAAACTCTTTCTCAATTTTTATAACTAAATTTCAGCTAGTCTTATCAAATAGATTCTTAAACTTATTATGGACTTGATTAGAACAAAAAATCATGCTCGTATGAAAGAGAATATCCCTAGGTGGTAGGTCGTTATAACTCCTATATCCTCATATTTCTTCCAATCAATGATAAATATATGTTAACTATCCTTTAGATATGGAACTGTAGTCTTTATAAATGGACAAAATGCTTTACTCTTCAATAGTGCTTCCATATCTTGTTCCCACATACCATAATGATGTCCATTCAAAACCACATGGCATTTCTTGAAACTCATTATCTTGATTTACAAATATAAACCTTGATTCAATCTTCAATATACTTGAGAGATTTTACTCAATAGGAGCATTTGCAAGCAACAACCTCAAAAATATTAAAATGAAGAGATACACATTCCAATAAGAGGTAGTGTCTAAAGACATTTTTACAACACCAAAGCACAAGTGAACATAGTTATAAATACATAGAAACACAAAAAAAATTGATGATAGATTGATACATAAGACCATCTATATATATCCCCAAAGTGTAACTAACTCCCTTGAAGGGAGGAAAACATATTGAACATTTTTGGTTAGGGCAAGCATTGAATCCATTTTTTTCTTAAACCCATGCACCAAACAACTACCCTGGTCAACTTGACCTAACAATCGATTGCCAAGTGGATCTCTCAATCGAGTCTCCTAGTCATAACCGCCAACTATTGAGTAATTACCTCCAAATATACAAACGTGTGATGAACCTACTAATTCAACACTCCCTTCTATTTACATATTCCCCTGGATCATTGCGCTAACCCAAGACCTCATTACTCTATTCCTAGGCCCTAAATAGGAAACCACCAAAAGAATCAAAGTAGTATTATTTATCACCTTATTTTTTGGAAGCCCAACTAGCATGTAGGGTGTCTTCAAATTCATCACGATCAGTTCTATGACCTCACCATATTTCTTTGGAAAATCATTCTCACATTCAACCAATTTCAACTATAGCTCCTCCAGATGAGCCAAATTATCTTCAATTATGTCAGAGGAGAGAGAATGAAGAGAGATCAAATCGTTCTCAATTTTTATAACTAAATTTCCCCTAGTCTTAGCGAATAGATTCTTCAACTTATTTTGGACTTCATTATGACAAATATTCATGTTCTTCTGAAAGAGAATATTGTTGGAATATTGATAACTTTTAACAATTTAAAACCACTTTTAACTTATTCATTAAAATGCATAGTAAAAAACATACACAAAACACAACATTTATTGTGGAAGCCCAATTGGGAAAACCACAAACACTTTCTATAACTGCAAAATTATATTTACTATCGTTTTTGCAAGCTACAACTTGCTAGAGAGACAAATCCCCAAGTTTTTTAGTTACAATTAAAGGATGCTACAACACGCTAGTTTAAGCCTACTCCAACAGACAATGATGCTTCAACACCCTATTTTCTAGCCACTAATGGAAGGAGGATACAACCCCCTTTCAGGCTTGGATCCTGCCCTAGCACCACCCTACCACCCTAATTTGATCTTTTTCTTCAATTATGTTTCTGATTATTCTTCACTTCATTGGTCTTTGTCTTCTCTTGCTATTACATTGATTTGGATTGTTGAGACATCTTTCTTTCACTTCAAACTTCTATTTAAATACTTCTTTCATTGTGTATTTAAACCATTGTGTCTTTTCATCATTGTGTCCCTTCATTAAAACCTTTTCACCGATGCATATCTTCATTATGGAAACGTGCCTTTTCATGAACTCATGAAAAACAACCTAAAACCCTGTTTTGGCAGACCTATAACTTTGTCTTCAAGCAACTTTTAGGAGAAATAAGACCATGGTCAGATGCACGCATCAACAAGCTATAGCTTGATGGTCTTAGATTATTTTTATCAGTTTACTAAAAAATATGGCGAGCATTTTACTAGGGAAACTTAGACTGATTTTTCAATACTTGGTTAATTTTTAGCAAATTTGTCAAAGCTGTCTAAAACCTCATTTTGGAAGACCTGTAATTTTTTTTTCAAGCACAGTTTAGGGGAACTGATACCATGGTCAGATGCACACATCTAAAAGATAAAAATTGATGGTATCATATAATTTTTATCGGTATCCTATAATATACGGCGTGCATTTTATTGAGGCCACTTAGGAAGATTTACCAAAACTGAAATAGTGCAAATCATGTCAGAAAATAACTTTTGGAAAACTAATAACTTCAACTTTAGAGACTGCCTTGACAAACCAATCATATGGTTAGATGCACAATACAACAATATATATGTCTATCCTCAGAATCATTTAATTGATCAAATACAAAAGATGGTGTGTATTTTACAGAGACCCCTTAGGCAGATTAAGAAGAATTTATACTCGGTCAAAATTTTCAGAGTTTTAGCAAGAGTTTCAACAAGTTTCCATACTTTTACAGAATGGTGTCAAATTGTAACAATGACTTCATGAGAGGAATAAAACACCATCATATGACTTTTCAACCTCATCACACATCCCACATTCCATGTCATCACTTCCTTTGTTATTCCTTTGTCATTAATGAACTCTAATTTTCCTATACTTAGTAATTTTTCAGAGTTCCAAGAAGAGTTTCAACAAGTTGCCATACTTTTACAGAATGGTGTCAAATTGTAGGAATGAATTCATGAGAGCACTAGAAAATCATCATATGAATTTTCAACCTCATCACACATGTCTCATCATCATACATGTCATGTCATTTCCTTTGTCATTAATGAACACCTTTGACATCAATGGCAACCATACTCAACATTCTCCCCCTTTGGCATTGATGGAAACCACTCTTTAATTTTCTCCTCCTTTGACATTAAGGACAAAGGTCTCCTTTTGACATCTCCCCTGAAATGATGGTTTTTTTTCTATATCTATTGTAGGGAGATTTCTCCCAACTTTTGTCTAATATTCTCAAATGCTTTTTTAGGCAGTGGCTTACTGAAGATATTAGCTATATGTTCCCTTGTATCAACATATTTCAGTTTCACCACCTTCTGTGATACTTGATCCCTCAAAAGTTATATTTTATAGGGATGTGCTTTGTCTTGGAGTGCATAACAGGGTTTTTTGATATGTTTATTGCACTGATATTGTCATAGTTTATCACTATTGGATTCTCATACTTTACAAGTAAGTCTTCCAATGTATGTTTCATCCAAATGATTTGAGTGCAACATGATGCAACAACAATGTATTCAGCTTCTTCTATAGAAAGTGCAATGGAGGATTGTTTCTTGCTTAGCTATGATAGCAAACAGTCTCCCAGGTAGAATGCTGCTCCATTGGTACTCTTTCGATCATCAACAATTCCTCCCCAATCAGCATCAGTGAATGCTTTTAAAGTGAAGTATTGACCTCTTGGGTTCCATAAACCATACTTTATAGTACCTTTCAAATATCCAAGAATTATTTTCAATGTTGTCACATGTTTTTCTTTGGGTGCGGATTGCAATCTAACAACCAATCCTAGAGCTTGTATCACATCCGGTATTGTAGCTGTCACATATAGTAGGATTCCTACCATAGATATATACATGGTATGATATACTTCCAATGACTCATCATCCTTACTTAAGTTACAACCAGTGACCATAGGTGTACTAACAGGATTAGAATCTTCGAACTTAAACTTCTTAAGAATGTCTTTAATGTACTTGGTTTGAGTGATGAATATCCCTTTGTTTGATGAGAAATTTGTAATCCCAAGAAGAATGTTAATTCACCCAACATTAACATTTCAAACCCCTTCATTTCAGAGGAAAAATTTCGACTTAGCATTTGTAGATCGCTTCCAAATATAATATCATCCACATAAATAATAACAATGATCATATTCTTATCTTCAAACTTTATGTAGAGATTACTAACAGTGACCCCTCTTTTATATACTTGTTGGTTCAAGTAGCTATATAGTCTTGAAAACCATGCCCTTGGGTCTTGTTTGATACCATAGAGTGCCTTCTTCAGTTTTCAAACATAGTCCTCCTTTTCTGATAAGCAAAAACCTTCATGTTGATTAAGATATACTTCCTCTTCTAGATTCCCATTCAAAAATGTATACTTGGAATCCATTTTCTATACTTTGAAGTTTCTATAACATGAATATTCCAAAAAATTCTAATTGCTTCAAGTCTTGCTATAGGGGAAAATGTTTCTTCAATGTCAATGCCTTCCACATGAGAAGGCATTGACCATCACTAGTCTTGCTTTGTTTCTTATCACTTGACCATCTTCATTGAACTTGTTTTTGAAGACCCATTTTGTCCCTACAATATTCTTGATTTTAGGTCTAGGGAAAAGTTCCCAAGTTTGATTATTCTCAATTTGATCCAACTCTTCATTCATGGCCTTGATACAATTGTCATCTTTGTTGGCTTGTGCAAAGTTCTTAGGTTCCACCAGTGATAGTAAGGCTTGTTCATTAAACAATATTTTCTTCTTGTACTGAAAATCCCCTTGAGTATATGATCCCTTCTAATGCTAATTTCAGGGTTCTCTTTTAGCTCATGAGAGATTTAAAAAAATACATTCTTTTTCAGTTCCACCACCATCATTATACTCTTCTTCACCATCTCCATCAATGTATTCTTTTACATATTTATCTTGCTTTTCATCATAATGGATGTCATTCTTATCTACAACACTACCATCTTTGGAAACTTCATTGATGCTTGGAATATTTGTTTCCTCTGAATCTTTGTAATCTAACTTTCTTCTCCAGATATTTCCATGAGGTACCATGCTCACATATTTTCTATTTCCTTGTCTTTTCAAACCTTGATATTTTCTCTTTATTCTACAATCAACATCCTTGTGACCAAACTTGTGACAACAATGACAATATCCATAGAATGTTCTTTTATATTTGGGAAATCTTAGATATTTCAGCTTCACAACTTCCTTCTTCTTCCATCCCTTCCTTTTTTTCTTTTGAACCTATATTGTAGCCTTCTTTTATGTAGGACTTATCATCTTACATTCTCTAGCTATATGTCCAAAATTATTACAAGAGTAACAATGACCGATAAATATCTACTTATACCTACTTGTTATTGGTCTTCTAGGCATCATATTAGTTCTATATTTATTACGAGAGGAGGGAGCATATTTTTGACTATCCTTCTTTCCAATTGGATCCATAATTACAACAACATAACTCTTCTTGTTATATCCTAATCCAGTTTTGTCACTTGATGGTATTTGGCCACTTAGGATGTCATCTAGAATATTCGATCTATTCTCAAACTTTGACTTAATATATTCTTCATCATCCTTCTTTTTAAGCTGAATAATTTCTGTCTCAAGTCTTTCAGAGTCTTGTGTTTTAGAGTTTTCTCTGAACTTATCATTAATGGTCTACTGATCTTTTAGCCTCTTTACTTCTCCCTTGAAGTTATCAACTTCTTGTTTTAATCTCTGGACCTCTTTCATGATAACCATAGCTTCTTGTCTTGAATTGTGTAGCTCTTCTTGGAGGGTCTTGACTTCCTCTTCATTTGATTTCTTCTCTTCTTTGTATTTTGACAATTGTTTTTTCAAATATTTGTTCCTTCTTTTACATTTTTCAATTTCCTCAAGATCACTTATGAGTTCAGCCTCTAGGTCCACCTCTCCGTCTACATTTAATTAATCATCTAAAGTTTGAGTTTCTATTCCCATGAATATAATTTCTTCATTTTCATTTATCTCTTCATCCTCATTGTCTTTCATGGAATATAAGTTTTTCTTCTTTTTATTAAATTTATTCTTGTATATAGTTTTACTCTTTTGATCTTTATTATGATTGCAACATTCTTCATCATCACTATATTCTTGTTTTGGGTAAGGATAATTTGTGGAAAAATGTCCAATACTTCCATAGTTAAATCACTTTAGTGGTAGCTTTCTTTTGTACTTTCCAGTACTTTCCTCAAGTTTGTTGATGAAAAGACCTTCTTCATCATCTGAGTTAGTTGAATGGTTCTTGGGTAAAGCTTCAGATTTCTTTGACTGTTTTGTAGCTTTAAATGTTGCCTCTTTTATTGATGGTCCATTCTGTTATGTTCTCATCTCATAGGTAGTGAAGATCCCATGTACCTCATCCACTGTTAAAAGTTTAAGATCATCTCGATCATCTACAATAGATACTCTTGGGTTATATCTTATTGGCAGGGTTCTTAGTACTTTTTGAACTACCTCTTTCTCCTTTATTTCTCCTCCAGACCTTTAATAACATTGACAATTTCATATACTCTTATAAGATATTCTGTAATATTTTATTTTGTTGACACAAACCCAGTCAACAAAACCAGTCGAAAGGGGTTCCTACTCTGTCGACACACTAACCACCACGAACTCCCTGAGCACTGGCCCAGATAGGTTTTTCCCCATCGGACAACACCCGCAGAGCGGATGAAGTCTCACCTGAGATGTTCGAGGGAAAGCTGACGTAACCAAGTTTCCACAGAATGAGGGAGGACTATGTGCATCTATCAACTTACTGCAACATTAATAGATTTGATCATTCATCTTGTGCTTTAACAGAATCACATATTCAACAGATTGCATTATTTTATCAGAACTGCAAATAAAATCATTGATGCTCAAACATATCTAGTAGAAGAACATTATTTTAAGTAAGAAAACATCACATCATTTATAGATCCATGTCGCAGATACCCATTGCATTCATCATCGAGTCACAGAAGACAGTAAAACAAGAAAACATAAAAGGACACAGTAGTTTTACTCAACTTCCATCATGTCATATTAAATTCCTCACAAAACACAATTCTTCACAATAGTTCTTCCATACACAAATCCATAGATCTCACACTATGCGCAGATCTTAGCCAAAAAGTCAAACAGACTCAAGTTCAACCTCCCAAGCATAATCTTTACACTTGCAATTCAACATCTACTTATAGGATTGCTCCTTTACAATCAAGGTCCACTTAACTAATTTTCTAAGTAACTCTTAACAGATTCTACAAAATATGACCACAATCCACATAATGCAGTCCAAGATGACCAAAATACATAAAATAATGCAACTTTGACTTGCACAGTATCTTTGAGCTTGCGCAACATCTGTGCTGCTGCACAACTAACTTATCCCAAAACCCCTACCAACATCTTCTTCTTTCATCTTTAGACTTTCGAATTACGCTTGGTATGTTTTAAGTTTGTATTTTTTTGACTCTGGAAGCCCCTTCATAAGCAATTTTTAATTTTCCCCAAACATGTTTGGATGTATTACAGTGCATGAATTTAACAAACATTGAATATGCTAATCCTTTCAAAATTGCATTCAAATCTTTTGCATTGGATTCATATTCATATAGTTCATCTCTATCTGTAGGTAGGTTGTCTAGTATTTTATACCCTTTTTCAACAAAACTCCAAATTTTGCATCCAGGAGACATTAGATGGCATCTCATTCTTACACTCCAAAATGCATAATTATTTCTTGTAAATAATGGAGGTTTGTTAGCATCTAACCCTTCTTGATGATCCATAGTGGTTTTTAATAGGATGTTCCTTCCTGTGGTTTAGACTATAGTGAAGGATCACGCTTTGATACCAATTGTTGGAATATTGGACAATACTGAGAGGGGGGGGGTGGTGAATCAATATTGATAACATTTAACAATTTTAAACCAATTTTAACTTATTCATTAAAACACAAAATCAACAAGATCCACATAACACAACATTTATCTTGGAATCCCAATTGGGAAAACCACAAACACTTTCTATAACTGCAAAATTATATTTACAATTGTTTTTTCAAGCTCCAACTTGCTGGAGACACCAATCCCCAAGTTTTTCAGCTACAACTGAAGGATTCTACAACACCCTAGTTTCTACTTGCTCCAATATACAAGGATGCTACAACACCCTATTTTCCATCCACTACTGGAAGGAGGCTACAACTCCCTTGCAGCCTGCCCTAACACCACCCTACCACCCTAATTTGATTTTTTTCTTCAATTCTGTTTCTGATTATTCTTCACTTCATTGCTCTCTATCTTCTCTTGTTGGTACATTGATATGGATTGTTGAGACATCTTTCTTACACTTCGAACCTTTGTTTAAATACTTCATCTGTTAAATTCTATGAAGCATAGGATCATTGACCCACATGAATACAAATAAGAAGAGAATGCTGCAAAAGAGAGAGAGAATAATTTAGCATAGATTGTTCAATTAATCAAGACACAATTGTACACACATGGAGAAAAAAATGGAATAATATGATTATATTCATGAATCAGTAATTAATATGTAATACAATGGTTATACATATAGGAGAATTCAAATGCCTAAGATAGGATTCGAATCTACCAACTCGGACTGACTCTAGAGCTAACTTAGTGTGGGAAAATCACCACTGGAGCTCACTAATGCAACTACATATAGCTAACTTAGTCTACAATCAGTTAACTGATGAGGGTAGGTGAGAAAAGGAACCCGCACTCCCTTTAATCATGCAATCTGGCGCTAGGCTAACTGATAATAACTGGAGCATAACTAAACATAATTGATTACCTACCAAGGTCAACTGAAGGAGAGTGCTGGTGGAACTTAGAGTGGGTTCCTAAATTATAGGGATTAGATTCTAGGGATCCTAAACTCATGCAATCAGGTGTAGTAAATGGCAAATGTACCCTAGGTGTGTTCCCCATTCACTATTGGAGTGATGAATACCTCCTAATCTAGGAAAATATACAATTAGGTTATGCGGTCAAAGGGAGGATTAATAATAATCCCAATACTTTCATCATGCCTTTCAACCATTGTGTATTTTCATGATCATGTTCCTTCATTAAAACCTTTTCACCAATGCATCTATTCATTATGGAAATGTGCCTTTTCATGAATTGGTGCAAAAAATCCTAAAACCCTGTTTTGGTAGACTTATAACTTTGTCTTCAAGACCTTATAGGAGAAATAAGACCATGGTCAGATGCACACATCAACAAGATACATCCTGATGGTCCCATATTATTTTGATTAGTTTCCTAAAAAATATGGTGGGTATTTTACTAGGGCAACTTAGACCGATTTTTCAATACTTTGTCATTTTTCAACAAATTTCCCAAAACAGTCTTAAACCTCATTTTGGAAGACCTATAACTTTTTCTTCAGGCACATTTTAGGTGAACGAATACCATGGTTAGATGCATGCATCAACAATATAGAACCTCATGGTACCATATAATTTTTATCAGTATCCTACAAAATTTGGTGGGAATTTTACTGAGGCCACTTAGGCATATTTACTAGAGCTGAAACAGTGCAAATCATACTAGAAAGCACTTTTGGCAGACTAATAACTTCACCTTTATATGCTGTCTTGACAAACCAATCATATGGTTAGATGAATAAGAAAAAAATCTAGATTTATATATATTTATAATCATTTAATTCATCAAATACAAAAGATGGAGTGTATTTTACAAAGGCCCCTTAGGAAGATTAAGAAGGATTTATACTTGGTCAATTTTTTCAGAGTTTCAACAAGTTGCCATACTTTTACAGAATGGTGTCAAATTGTAACAATGACTTCATGAGAGTACTAGAAAACCATAATATGATTTTGCAACCTCGTCACACATGCCACATTCCATGTCATCACTTCCTTCATTATTCCTTTGTCATTAATGAGCTCTTATTTTCCTATACTTATTCAATTTTTAGAGTTTCATCAAGAGTTTTAGAATGTTGCCATACTTTTACAAAATTGTGTCAAATTGTAAAAATGACTTCATGAGAGCACTAGAACATCATCATATGAATTTGAAACCTCATCACACATGTCACATCATCATACATGTAATGTCATTTCCTTTTTCATTAATGAATTCCTTTGACATCAATGGAAACCATACTCAACAAATATCCCTACGAAATATGTCATTGTAAATCCTATATCCTCATATTTCTTCCCATCAAGGATAAAATTATGTTAATCATCCTTCTAATATGGAACTATAGTTTTTGTAAACTGCCAAAATGATTTACTCTTCAATAGTGCTTCCATATCTTGTGCCCACATACCATAGATGTTTCTATTTAAAGCCACGTTTTCTTTCTTAAAACTCATGATCTTGATCTACAAATATAAACCTTTATTTAATCTTCAAGTCAAAACCTTATGTCAATATTCCTAAGAGTTTTTACTCAATAAGAGCATGTACAAGTGACAACCTCAAAATTTATAATGAAGAGTTATACATTCCAAGAAGAGGTAGTGTCTAAAGACACTATTACAACACCATATCACAAATGAACATAGTTCAACAAACGTAGAAACAAAAAAAGTTGATGATAGATTGAACCATAAGACTATCTATGTATAGCCCCACAGTGTAACTAAATCCATTGAAGGGAGGAAGAAATATTCGACATTGATGGTTAGGGCATGCATTAAATTCCTTTTTTGACTCAACCTATGCACTAGTCGACCTCCTTGGTCAAATTGACCTAGTAATCAACTACCTAGTTGATTTCTCAATCGAGTCTCCTAGTCAATTGTCAACTATCAACTAATTACCTCCAAATATACAAAGGCGTGATGAACCTACTATTCCAATACTCCCTTTGACATAATCCATTGCATCAATTCCACAAACCCAAAGCCTCATTACTCTATTATTGGGCCCTAATTAGAAAACCATAAAAAAATCAAATAAGTAGTATTTATCACAATATCTTATGGAATCCCAACTAGCATGTAATGTCCAACATATTACATCATAGGGTGTCTTCAAATTCATGAAGATTGGTTCTATGATATTTCCATCTTTCTTTGGAAAATCATTCTTGCATTCACCCAATTTCAATTGTAGCTCTTATGAATGTTTAAGAAAAATCAAAGATGCTTGAACTTTAAAACTTTTTGTTATCCCTAAAGTTGGACCTAGACTACAAGGGATCCAAGCTTAAGGAAATCTTAAGTCTGATAAAGACTAAATCAAAATAAAATCAAATCACAATACA
>LPNX010863422.1:26657-30448 GCA_001517045.1 Pseudotsuga menziesii | reverse complement strand
TTCAATCCTCCGTGAATTCATGGAGGATTGAAAAAAATCGATAAAACACCAACTAAACAAACCTATATGAACCATAAATACAATTAATCAACTGTAGGCTCGAGACAAATATAAATTTTTTATAAAAATTTATTTGAAATTGGTTTTTAAGAGCATGTGCATGATACATGATACATGATTCATAGAGGAACGGGTCTTAGGGATTTTGTCTCTAGTATTTGGTCATAAAGCATGGCCTAGACCACAAGGCCTACCCTTTGTATAGACGATGTAAAACTCAGAGTTATATCCTTATTGGACGTATTGAGCAATAGGTGTGGTTCTCTATGTTGTAGACATGATCACCGAAGGAAATAGTTGACTTTAGCCCTACATGAAGGTTGTAAGCATCAAATGATCATCAATTTTTTTTAAACAAGTACACACATGACCTCTTAATGGTAAGTCTAGTTAATGCCTTATAGAAATAGTAATGATGTTATGGGTGCCCTTTCATGAATTATGATCCTTACCATGAACTATTAATGCATAAGTCCCTGGTTCCTACTCCTAAGAATTCTCACTAGAGTCCCTGGATCCTACTCCTAAGAATGCTCACTAGAATCATTTGAGTTATTCCCAAGTAGCAATCATAGGTTCAATTAAATTTCCCTCAATTTAAGGTCTTCATTGATTTTAGGACATTGTGCATGATACATGAGTCCTAGAGGAATAGGTGATACAACTTATGACCAAAGCATTTGTTATATCATAATTGGATGTTCTAAGCATCAAGCATGGTTCTTTAGGCTATAGACCTGGTCACAAGAGGAAAGAATTTCTTTAATCCCTACAAGAGGTTTGTAAACATATCATTGATAGTAAAAATTCCTCAAACCATCACGCATGACCTCTTAATGACATTCTAGTTAGTGACTAAAAGTAATTTTGATGCTATCACGCCCTTGCATGGACCACTATCCTCCAAACTCTTACGATATAAGTTCTCCACTCTTGGATATTTGACCTGAGTCATCATCATCACCATCAACATCATGAACATCATCATCATCATCACCTTCATCATCATCATCATCACCACCATCCTCATTCTTCTCATCGTCATCACCATCACCATCACCATCAACATCATCTTCACTTTCTTCATCCTCATCACCTTCATCATCACCATCGTTATCATCATCATCATCATCACCTTCATCATCATCATCGCCATCATCACCATTGCCATCATTGCCATCATCATCAACATCATCCTCATCATGAACATCATGAACATCATTATCATCCTCATCATCATCATCACCATCACCATCATGAACATCATCATCATCATCACCTTCATCAACATCATGAACATCATTATCATCCTCATCATCATCATCACCATCACCATCATGAACATCATCATCATCATCCTCATCATCATCATCACCTTCATCAACATCATGAACATTATCATCACCATTGTCGTCATCATCATCATGAACATCATCATCATCACCATCCTCTTCCTCATCATCATCACCTTCCTCATCATCAACATCACCATCATCATCGTCATCAACATCGCCATGATCATCATTATCATCTTCATCATGTTCATCTTCATCACCATCATCTTCACCATCATCACCTTCATCATCACCATTGTCATCATCATCATCACCATTGCCATCATTGCCATCATCATCCTCATCATCATCATCCTCATCATCATCACCTTCCTCATCGTCAACATCGCCATCATCATCGTCATCAAGATCGCCATGATCATCATTATCATCTTCATCATCTTCATCTTCATCACCATCATCTTCACCATCATCACCTTCATCATCACCATTGCCATCATCATCATCATCATCATCACCATCAACATTATCACCATCGTCGCCATTGTCATCATCATCACCATCATCGTCACCTTCATCATCCTTATCATAATCATCACAATCAACATTATCAACATCATCCTCATCTTCTTCCTCATCCTCATCATCACCGTCACCATCAGCATTATCTTCATCATCATCATCTTCATCATCTCCATCGTCATAATCATCATCATCATAACCTTCATCATCATCATCACCATTACCATCATTGCCATCATCATCATCAACATCATCAACATCCTCATCATCATCCTCATCATCATCACCATCAACATCATCATCATCATCATCTTTCATCATCACCATCAACACCGTGAACATCATCATCATCATCTTCATCATCATCCTCATCAACAACATCATGAACATCATGAACATCATCATCATCATCCTCATCATCATCATCATCACCACCATCAACATCATGAACATCATCATCATCATCACCTTCATCATTGTCATCATCAACATCATCATCATCATCATCCTCAACATCATCCTCATCATCAACATCATGAACATCATGAACATCATCGTCATCCTCATCATCGTCATCACCATCAACATCATGAACATGATCATCATCATCCTCATCATCATCATCACCTTCATCAACATCATGACCATCATCATCACCATCGTCGTCATCATCATCATGAACATCATCATCACCATCGTCGTCATCATCATCATGAACATCATCATCATCACCATCCTCTTCCTCATCATCATCACCTTCCTCGTCATCAACATCGCCATCATCATCGTCATCAACATCGCCATGATCATCATTATCATCTTCATCATGTTCATCTTCATCACCATCATCTTCACCATCATCACCTTCATCATCGTCATCAACATCGCCATGATCATCATTATCATCTTCATCATGTTCATCTTCATCACCATCATCTTCACCATCACCACCTTCATCATCACCATTGCCATCATCATCATCATCATCATCACCATCAACATTATCACCATCGTCGTCATTGTCATCATCATCACCATCATCGTCACCTTCATCATCCTTATCATAATCATCACCATCAACATCATCAACATCATCCTCATCCTCATCCTCATCCTCATCATCACCACCACCATCAGCATTATCTTCATCATCATCATCTTCATCATCTCCATCGTCATAATCATCATTATCATCACCTTCATCATCATCATCACCATTACCATCATTTCCATCATCATCATCAACATCATCAACATCTTCATCATCATCCTCATCATCATCACCATCAACATCATCATCATCATCATCATCATTCATCATCACCATCAACACCGTGAACATCATCATCATCATCTTCATCATCATCCTCATCGACAACATCATGAACATCATGAAAATCATCATCATCATCCTCATCATCATCACCACCATCAACATCATGAAAATCATCATCATCATCACCTTCATCATCGTCATCATCAACATCATCATCATCATCATCCTCAACATCATCCTCATCATCAACATCATCAACATCCTGAACATCATCGTCATCCTCATCATCATCATCACCATCAACATCATGAACATCACCATCATCATCCTCATCATCATCATCACCTTCATCAACATCATGACCATCATCATCACCATCGTCGTCATCATCATCATGAACATCATCATCATCACCATCCTCTTCCTCATCATCATCACCTTCCTCATCGTCAACATCGCCATCATCATCGTCATCAACATAGCCATGATCATCATTATCATCTTCATCATGTTCATCTTCATCACCATCATCTTCAGCATCATCACCTTCATCATCACCATTGCCATCATCATCATCATCATCATCACCATCAACATTATCACCATCGTCATCATTGTCATCATCATCACCATCATCG
>LPNX010863422.1:21657-24157 GCA_001517045.1 Pseudotsuga menziesii | reverse complement strand
CATCATGTTCATCTTCATCGCCATCATCTTCACCATCATCACCTTCATCATCACCATTGCCATCATCATCATCATCATCATCACGATCAACATTATCACCATCGTCGTCATTGTCATCATCATCACCATCATCGTCACCTTCATCATCCTTATCATAATCATCACCATCAACATCATCAACATCATCCTCATCCACATCCTCATCCTCATCATCGCCATCTCCATCAGCATTATCTTCATCATCATTATCTTCATCATCGCCATCGTCATCATCATCATCCTCATCATCATCATCACCTTCATCAACATCATGACCATCATCATCACCATCGTCGTCATCATCATCATGAACATCATCATCATCACCATCCTCTTCCTCATCATCATCACCTTCCTCATCGTCAACATGGCCATCATCGTCGTCATCAACATAGCCATGATCATCATTATCATCTTCATCATGTTCATCTTCATCACCATCATCTTCACCACCATCACCTTCATCATCACCATTGCCATCATCATCATCATCATCATCACCATCAATATTATCACCATCGTCGTCATTGTCATCATCATCACCATCATCGTCACCTTCATCATCCTTATCATAATCATCACCATCAACATCATCAACATCATCCACATCCTCATCCTCATCCTCATCATCACCATCACCATCAACATTATCTTCATCATCATCATCTTCATCATCTCCATCATCATAATCACCTTCATCATCACCTTCATCATCATCATCACCATTACCATCATTGCCATCATCATCATCAACATCATCGACATCCTCATCATCATCCTCATCATCATCACCATAAACATCATCATCATCATCATCATTCATCATCACCATCAACACCGTGAACATCATCATCATCATCTTCATCATCATCCTCATCAACAACATCATGAACATCATGAAAATCATCATCATCATCCTCATCATCATCACCACCATCAACATCATGAAAATCATCATCATCATCACCTTCATCATCGTCGTCATCATCATCATCATCATCATCATCCTCAACATCATCCTCATCATCAACATCATGAACATCCTGAACATCATCATCATCCTCATCATCATCATCACCATCAACATCATGAACATCATCATCATCATCCTCATCATCGTCATCACCTTCATCAACATCATGACCATCATAATGACCATCGTCGTCATCATCATCATGAACATCATCATCATCACCATCCTCTTCCTCATCATCATCACCTTCCTCATCGTCAACATGGCCATCATCATCGTCATCAACATCGCCATGATCATCATTATCATCTTCATCATGTTCATCTTCATCACCATCATCTTCACCATCATCACCTTCATCATCACCATTGCCATCATCATCATCATCATCATCACCATCAACATTATCACCATCGTCATCATTGTCATCATCATCACCATCATCGTCACCTTCATCATCCTTATCATAATCATCACCACCAACATCATCAACATCATCCCCATCATCACCATCACCATCAGCATTATCTTCATCATCACCATCTTCATCATCTCCATCGTCATAATCATCATCATCATTACCTTCATCATCATCATCACCATTACCATCATTGCCATCATCATCATCAACATCATCAACATCCTCATCATCATCCTCATCATCATCACCATCAACATCATCATCATCATCATCTTTCATCATCACCATCAACACCGTGAACATCATCATCATCATCTTCATCATCATCCTCATCAACAACATCACGAACATCATGAACATCATTATCATCATCCTCATCATCATCACCACCATCAACATCATCAACATCATCATCATCATCACCTTCATCGTCGTCATCATCAACATCATCATCATCATCATCCTCAACATCATCCTCATCATGAACATCATGAACATCATCGTCATCCTCATCATCATCATCACCATCCTCTTCCTCATCATCATCACCTTCCTCATCGTCAACATGGCCATCATCATCGTCATCAACATCGCCCTGATCATCATTATCATCTTCATCATGTTCATCTTCATCACCATCATCTTCACCATCATCACCTTCATCATCACCATTGCCATCATCATCATCATCATCATCACCATCAACATTATCACCATCGTCATCATTGTCATTATCATCACCATCATCGTCACCTTCATCATCCTTATCATAATCATCACCATCAACATCATCAACATCATCCTCATCCTCATCCTCATCCTCATCATCACCATCAACATCATCAACATCATCCTCATCCTCATCCTCATCCTCATCATCACCATCACCATCAACATTATCTTCATCATCATCAACTTCATCATCTCCATCGTCATATTCACCTTCATCATCACCTTCATCATCATCATCACCATTACCATCATTGCCATCGTCATCATCAACATCATCAACATCCTAATCATCATCCTCATCATCATCACCATCAACATCATCATCATCATCATCA
>LPNX010863422.1:5000-7500 GCA_001517045.1 Pseudotsuga menziesii | reverse complement strand
TAATCATCATCTTCATCATCATCCTCATCAACAACATCATGAACATCATGAACATCATCCTCATCATCATCACCACCATCAACATCATGAACATCATCATCATCATCATCCTCATCATCATCACCACCATCAACATCATGAACATCATCATCATCATCACCTTCATCATCGTCATCATCAACATCATCATCATCATCATCCTCAACATCATGCTCATCATCAACATCATGAACATCGTGAACATCATCGTCATCCCCATCATCATCATCACCATCAACATCATGAACATCATCATCATCATCCTCATCATCATCATCGCCTTCATCAACATCATGACCATCATCATCACCATCGTCGTCATCATCATCATGAACATCATCATCATCACCATCCTCTTCCTCATCATCATCACCTTCATCATGAACATCCTCATCATCATCATCGCCTTCATCAACATCATGACCATCATCATCACCATCGTCGTCATCATCATCATGAACATCATCATCATCACCATCCTCTTCCTCATCATCATCACCTTCCGCGTCGTCAACATCGCCATCATCATCGTCATCAACATCGCCATGATCATCATTATCATCTTCATCATGTTCATCTTCATCACCATCATCTTCACCATCATCACCTTCATCATCACCATTGCCATCATCATCACCATCAACATTATCACCATCTTCGTCATTGTCATCTTCATCACCATCATCGTCACCTTCATCCTCCTTATCATAATCATCACCATCAACATCATCAACATCATCCTCATCCTCATGCTCATCCTCATCATCACCATCAACATTATCTTCATCATCATCATCTTCATCATCTCCATCGTCATAATCACCTTCATCATCACCTTCATCATCACCTTCATCATCATCATCACCATTACCATCATTGCCATCATCATCATCAACATCATCAACATCCTCATCATCATCACCATTACCATCATTGCCATCATCATCATCAACATCATCAACATCCTCATCATCATCCTCATCATCATCACCATCAACGTCATCATCATCATCATCTTTCATCATCACCATCAACACCGTGAACATCATCATCATCATCTTCATCATCATCCTCATCAACAACATCATGAACATCATGAACATCATCATCATCATCCTCATCATCATCACCACCATCAACATCATGAACATCATCATCATCATCACCTTCATGGTCGTCATCATCAACATCATCATCACCATCATCCTCAACATCATCCTCATCATCCTCATCATCAACATCATGAACATCATCGTCATCCTCCTCATCATCATCACCATCAACACCGTGAACATCATCATCATCATCTTCATCATCATCCTCATCAACAACATCATGAACATCATGAAGATCGTCATCATCATCCTCATCATTATCACTACAATCAACATCATGAACATCATCATTATCATCACCTTCATCATCGTCTTCATCAACATCATCATCATCATCATCCTCATCATCAACATCATCAACATCATGAACATCATCGTCATCCTCATCATCATCATCACCATCAACATCATGAACATCATCGTCATCCTCATCATCATCATCACCATCAACATCATGAACATCATCATCATCATCCTCATCATCATCATCACCTTCATCAACATCATCACCATCATCATGACCATCGTCGTCGTCATCATCATCACCATCCTCTTCCTCATCATCATCACCTTCCTCATCGTCAACATCGCCATCATCATCATCATCAACATCGCCATGATCATCATTATCATCGTCATCATGTTCATCTTCATCACCATCATCTTCACCATCATCACCTTCATCATCACCATTGAGATCATCATCATCATCATCATCACCATCGTCGCCATTGTCATCATCATCACCATCATCGTCACCTTCATCATCCTTATCATAATCATTACCATCAACATCATCAACATCGTCCTCATCTTTATCCTCATCCTCATCATCACCATCACCATCAGCATTATCTTCATCATCATCATCTTCATCATCTCCATCGTCATAATCATCATCATCATCACCTTCATCATCATCATCACCATTACCATCATTGCCATCATCATCATCACCATCATCAACATCCTCATCATCATCCTCATCATCATCACCATCAACATCATCATCATCATCATCTTTCATCATCACCATCAACACCGTGAACATCATCATCATTATCTTCATCATCATCCTCATCAACAACATCATGAACATCATGAACATCATCATCATAATCCTCATCATCATCACCACCATCAACATCATGAACATCATCATCTTCATCACCTTCATTATCGTCATCATCAACATCATCATCATCATCATCCTCAACATCATCCCCATCATGAACATCATGAACATCATCGTCATCGTCATCATCATCATCACCATCAACATCATGAACATCATCATCATCATCCTCATCATCATCATCACCTTCATCAACATCATGACCATCATC